>CM055614.1:10695072-11061874 GCA_029379385.1 Quillaja saponaria | reverse complement strand
AAGGCAACCGAAAAATCCATAAATTAATCCAAATTGCAGACAAGTAGTACGTCATTCCTTGTTGCTTGCCAGCTAAAATTAATACTGATGTCCGCATCTAAAAAAGTAAAGCATGTGTATGGAATTCATGTGACAAATGGTATTTTAACAAAGACAAGTGAGATATTGCAATAGCCAACAAAATAAAAAAAAGGAAGGACTACTTAAAGGACATTATGTTTTGTATAAGGTTTTGAAAAATAAAAAAAATAAAAAAAATCTGCAAAGACTATTGACATTTTAGGTTTTAACTAATTTTGCCACCATTAATATTTTAAAAAATATACTTCATTTTTTATTTCCTTTCTCTTTATAATCTCTACCGAAGTGTGGTAAATAAAAATCAAACACATATTATTATTATGTGATTTCACAAAATGTACTTTAACTTTCAAACAAAATCTAGGAGAAAAAAAATTAAATTTAAATACTAAAAAGAAACAAATTACAAACAATTTTACTAATTATATCAATTGAGTTAGAAACTAGTGGATTCTTTCTAAGGCATTAATTGGTGTGTGCATTTTATAAAAAGGTTCCTAAAATTGTTGTTGCATTCCCTAAAGCTTTTAAATGTCTCATGTTTGGCTTAGGTTGAGCACTGCACATGCAGTGGGGTAAAGGGTCATTTGGGGTGGATGCACTTTTGTGATTGTATATATCGAAGTGGGGTCATAAAAGGTGAACTTTTGTAAAAGGTGATCCTTGGGAAACACAAGTACTTCACGGTTACAAGGTAGTCGGTTCAATCTTTCATTCCAGTCTAATCAGAGTATCATAATAATAAGAGATATTTCGTCGCCTTCTTAAATGCAATAAAATTTTAAATTGTACATATGTAACCTGCTCATTACAAATCTCATATCATCTCATCTTTAAATTCATTAACATTTCAAATGCCCTGTTAATAATTGTAAAATAAAATAACTTAATCATGGTCAGAAAACATAATTTTTGAGTTATTTGAACAGAATAATTATTAAAATAAAATAATTTCAGACTATTTTGACCATAATTTTAAACTTTAATCTTTGTCCCGCACCAGAAATTTATTACTAAAAATAAATACATAAAACCCACCACTCCCGTTACCTGTCCCTCCTTTCCTCTGCCCACGTAAGAATTAAATAATCACCAACAATTGATTTTGTCTTTCTTGTCTCAACTCCTTTATATCTCCGAAGCAAGAATCACCTCTTCACTCCCACTACTTCATTCACCACACATTTCGAGAGAATATAGAAAGAGAGAGAGAGAGAGAGATGGGGTTGGGAAATCAATTGAACGACGTCGCTTGCGATTCGATTCCTCTATTACTCATAGCACTCATCGCCAATTGCATCAGCCATCTCCATGGTTTTCTTTTGGGTCTCTTCAAATCACTGGGCCTTACCCGATTGGATCCGGAACACGTCGCCGACGACAGACTATTTAACGTTTCTGGATCGGGAAATATTCTCTCCGAGCAACTAAATCTCAATCTTGAATTGTCTTACAAATACGATGCCGTTGTTTCAGGTGAGTCTGATTGTGTAGTGTGCTTGACCACCTTAAGAGATGGAGACCAGGTTCGTAAGTTGGATTGTCAACATGTATTTCACAGGCAGTGCCTTGATGGTTGGCTTCACCACCACAACTTTAACTGTCCTCTTTGTCGATCGCCGCTGGTTTTCAATGGACGACGAGAGCGGCTTCGCCGGTGGTTCTCTTTCCGGTGAATGAAAGCAATTTTCCTCCTGTACAAAGACTCCTCATGATCGTGATGGAATGGAAGGTTCTATGTACAATGGTGTGGTGATTCCAGCAGCCAACCATATATGGTGGTGGTTTTTGTTTTTTTGGGTAGATTTATCTTTTTCTCTATATAGTTTTAGAGAGTTGGTAGCAGTTTTTGACCAAGTTTTTCTAATTACTCTCCTTTTTCACTTCTCAAGAGCTTCTTTTTGAATCTTCAGCTATTTGGTGATTCTAGTCTAGGGTAATAAAGGAAAGATATTTCTTTCTGTTAGTACTCCTAATTATAAAAAAATAAATAACAAATAATTATGACTCAATCTTTAATTTAATCAAGTTATATATATTTTTTCATATTATCTATAAATAAATAATTTTACATAATAATTTTTGAAAAAAGATATAAAAAGTTAACAATTTATGTATATTCTTAATTTTTTTTTTATTAAGTATGATTATTGTTTTAATTTATAAGATATAAATAAAAAAATATTTAAATCTTAAAAAACTCTTGTAAGATCAAATTAAAAATTATAAATCTTAAAAGACTAAAATTGCTTTTGACATGTGTGTTTGGTAGAGGGTTAACGGGAGCTAAAGTTGAAGGGAGTAATGTTTTATCATTTTTAGTGTTTTGGCACAAAATAAGAGTAACATATCAGCAATTGTCTCTTCCTTCTAAACACATGGGTAAATATTAAACTACGAAAAAGCATTTGATACTTAGTTTTTTTTATCTAAAAACAAAAGAAAGAAACATTTTTTTGAAAAATAAGGGCGATTCTATTCTTTTTCTTTTCCAAAAATTTCAAAATTATTGAAACTTTTTCTTTTCTGAACAACATCAATAATATATTAAAAATTTTCAAAATTATTGAATGTTATCTAATTTTTTATTTTTTGGTATTATTACAAGTATTTTTATATCTTTTGAGTATAAATTTAATCTTGTTTAGGGAATTTGAGATTTAAAAATTTATCTATTTTATAGAAGATAATTTTTTAAATATTTGAAAATATTAAATAAATTATATGAATGTAATTTTAGCTACTAAAAAAAATTTAGATAAAATAATTTTGGATAACCATTAAACTCAGACAAAAGAACTATTTAAATACCTAAATAAAAAGATGAAGTAATTATGCATGATGTGAGTCACATAATTAAGACAAGTTCGATGAAATGACAAGAAGGCTTCATGTGATCATAAAATCTCGATTAAGATGGTTGGTCAAACTCCATATCATAAAAAAAAACCTAGTTGCAGAATTGTAATTTGTGAATGGTATTGGAGCACTTGATGGTATGGACCCCCGCCTTAACAGAAAACACCTCTATTCCTCTCATTTTCTCATTTTCTTGATTTCGTATTTATATTCACTTTTAGACAGCACGACTTGGTTGCTTCCACTACTAGTTTTGGCAGGCTATAGCTTCCGTGGAAGTAATTATTTGTACATCGTCCTCGCTTTCTAAGCACCCCAACATAAGGTGAATCATTTTGGTGCAAACAGCTAGCAGATTAATCATTAACATGAAAACAGTACGAGTAATGCATGAAATCATCTCTAGTGGTAATTAAGTATAAGGAACTTTGTTTTTGCAATCAATATATTGGAACTGTGACACCGTTGATTTTTATTTGTCTTTGCATTACGTATGAAGGAGGAAAGATAGAGTAATTATAGTGTAAAAGCATCAAACAAGTTTGAATAATGATCACTAGTAATATAATATCATACTAGTTTAGACTGTATTTATTAGTTAGGTAGAATCTATGAACTGAGTTTTTATCTTTTTCTTCTTGGCTCCCTTGACTTGTTAATTTATGGGCAAGTCCCTTGATATATTTATTTGTAGAGTAAAACCAGTGGTGAAATACTATTTATCCTTATTTTTGATTTTTATATTGTTAACTTTTATTTGTGGGTGAATTATTTAGACTCCAATAAATTATTGTTAGTTGATGAAATTTTAAAATATCTAAGGGTCTAAATATTTTTTCATATGAACTAGTAGGGACATAAATATTGGCAATTTTATAATTTTTCAAATACTTATTAAATATTTTTAAAATCCAGTGGTGTCAGTTAAACCCACGGTCTCACTTGGGTCCGCCTCTGACTACAAGAGAAGGTTATATTATATAATCTGTAATGGTGGTCGATATCTACAGTGTTGAATTGGTCAAAATTGAAATTGTTGGTCATTGGTTTAAGTTTGGGGACTTTGTCTCTCTTATAATTTGGTGAATATTGTTTTGAACATTATTAGGTGGAGCTAATGGTACAAGTAAATTGACAATACATCGCAATAATATGGAAATGGGTTTAAACCCACATATGTCCGAAAGATGTTACTTGAATGAGGCAAGTCGCTAACTTTGTAGTGGAAATGAATGTGAATGAATATTTACACATTATTGTTTGTTATGTGGAATTGAAATTAGAATTTATCTTGATTAACATGTTTTATTGTATGGGAAGAAATGAACAATGAAAAATTGAAGTGCTCATAATTTAAACAAGCTAAGGGGGCCTAGAAGAAAAGATTAAAACTTAGTTCATTGGCTCTACCTAACTAAATAACTGAAGTTTGAAATCAATAATGGGTTTATGTACATGTGAACCATTATTCAAAACTTGTCTGCATAATTTCCAAACACATGGATGAATGCATGCAATTCATGCTTTTATACCATAAGTACTTTACCTTTTCTCCATCATAGGTACGCAAACTAATAGGAACGAACTTTATACACGTCCCCAATATGTTCTATATATTAAATGGGTATATATGCCCATGTACGCACAAATCATTGGACTTATGAAAATCACTGTATTGTTCTTAAGGAAATAATTGTCCTTTGATGCAGTGGTGGAGGCAGAACTTTTGTCGGATCAATAAACTAGAATTATTATATCTATAACATTATATAATGACTAATATTCTCACACATTATCACATAAATAATAAAATAATTATTATAGATTTTTTAACAAGTTTTTTTATTGCAAAATTGGTTCATATAATTTATGTTTTCTCATCGATTTCATGTTTAAATAAATAACAACACAAGAGAAAAGCAGAAAAACTAAAAATTAGATGCTATATTCGGATCAATTTTCATAATGACTAAGTAGTTGGAATTGAATAACATAATATATTTCTTTTTTTTTTGTTTTTTGAAAATCATGATTACATAATTTTTTTTCTTGATGATTGTTTGAAAATTTTATCAAGATATTGGCACTTTTTTCGGTAATTTGAAATTGTAATTTGAAATCTTGGATTAGAATGAAGCTTTTTGAAATTATCTCATTATAATTATGTTTAGAAGAATTTCGAGTATTGATTTGAGATGGTGGTTATGTATTTTAGTTTATATTTCTCCCCTCAGTAATCCTCATTTTTACCTTTAACTATCCCCTTTTCTGACTTTTCTCTTATGACATAATTGGAAGGAAGGATAAGATGAGTTATGTTGTTTACTTTATTTACAACTTTGTCCTCTTTTGATCATATATTTATCATTTTCTAGTGGGGTTAATATTTATTTTATCCAACTATATCATTGAAATAGCATATATATACTACGTATTTTCAAGAATTGAGTAGGGTCAATTGACCACCAAAATCACCCGCACAACAACTTCAAAGATTTCCCTCATGATGAACTTCAATTAAAAAGTAGCATAATTTGAAATATAGCGACACGAGAGAGAGAAATCTCAAATGAACAATATACTATCTTCCAAATTCCCATACTAAAATGTATGTCTCTCTATTTTTGGAGTAACTCACACACTAAAAGAATCATGATAACTACAATTATGTCAAAAAAAAAAACTATTTAGTTGTACTCTCTCAATTCTTGACATTGCAATCTGTAATAAATGTTTTCAACATAAAGCAATGCTCTCTTAGCCAAAATACTTGCACAAGAATTGGTAATACTAAAGAAATAATTAAAAGTTTGTTCGGCACGTTGTATAATAATAATATGATAGTATAAGACTATCTATTTTATAATATTTAACAGTAATATGATAATATAAATTTATATTATGTCTGATAATATAAAATTATACAGTGAGAGACAAATAATAAGATAACAGTATAACTAAATAGCACAATATAGTATATAATCTTTTAACTGTACAATCTCAAATCATATACGCCAAACAAGATCTATAGTTTTTCGGTAGAACAAATCTTCAACTGTTGGTTTTAATACTGGTTAGAGCAAATATCTTCTCCTGCCGTCTATTTTGCGTTTTATGTCCAAACGATTATTCAAGCTGGGCAAACATGTCTGATGCGTGGGGAAACGACACATTGCTCAATTGATAAGTTCAGCTCGCCTAGAAAAAGGCCGCGTAGCCCACTCATCTCACTTTAAAAAACGAGGGCCAAGGCTACATGGTTTTCAAAAATTTTCAAAGAATTCCTTGCAACTAAGGAATTCCCCACATCAAACTCAAAATTATAGTTTACCCAATACTTCAATTATATACTTATCAACTAATATTTACCCGAATGCAAATAAATGTATTTTCTTAATTTTATCCTACTAATTCAAATCAACTCATATCCGAAAAGGTTGGCCTAATGGTAAAAAAATGTGTGCTTCCTCGACTTGCATTTGACAAGTACTGAAATGTGATTAGGTGAAGTGCGCATAAAACCAGTCCAACACACACTTGAGTGCTAAATAAAAAAAATCATTCTAAGAATATGAAAAAAAATTCAGGCTGCTATTCATCAGTAATCACTATCATAATTTTATTATAGTGTACAAAATGGACCTCATTTATTCAAGAATGACATGTTAGGCATGATGGCAATTTTTTGGGCATAGATCCATACCTAACTTCGGATGTAATAGTCATAAAAAGGGCAATGTGTCGGGTTTGGATAACACATACAAAAATGATTCTTAAAACGGTCATGAATTTGGGTACATGGTTGATTCGAGTTGAGTTAGTTTAGGCTCAGCCTATTGTCATCCCTAATGTTAGGAAAGGGTTTGCAATATACAAATGTGTCATGTTCGGATAACCCATACAAAAAAATGATTCTTAAAACGGTAATGAATTTGGGTACATGGTTGACTCAAGTCGAGTTAGTTTAGGCCCGGCCTATTATCATTCCTAACGTTAGGAAAGGGTTTGCAATATACAAGACATAATAGAAAAAGCACTTCAAAGGATGATAATGTAAACAACATACTATATGGAGAGACTAATTAGCATTTTTTAGAATCTGTAGATAGGGATCACATTCATTAAATTGAAACTACATAATTATAATATAATTTAATCATTAATCAAGATAACATTACAACTATATTATTTTTATCTACGTTTATTTTCCCAATGGGAGCCTGTAAGATTATTGCTATTGCCCATCCAGCAAACGAGCCCAATTTGAAAACCTGGAGATTCAGAAGCCCACGTGACTTTTTTTTTTTGGTCAGTTTTTTTTGGGCAGAAATATGACATCAAATCTAGAGATTTCTAGGCTTGTGGGAAAGCCATGAAAGTTCCGGAAATTTCTGAAACGTCAGTAATCTGTTGAATACCACAAAAGGATTTCTCTAAGAAACTACCAGAAGGGAGATCCTCCACTACCTTTAAATACCAAACAGCTCCTTTTGTTTGATACATAAAAACGTAGCCAAGAAGATAAAGTGTCAAGCAGTTTTCTTATCACCAAAACAAAATCAAAGTTTCCAACATTTCCGTCTTCGTCAAGCCTCAGAATGTCGATCATTCCAAGTTTCTTTGGTGCTCGCAGGGGCAACATTTTCGATCCTTTTTCTCTTGATGTTTGGGATCCATTCAAGGATTTCCCTTCTTCAGGTTCCCTGTCCACTTCATTCCCTGAATTTTCTCGGGAAAACTCTGCCTTTGCGAACACCCGTATCGATTGGAAGGAAACCCCAGAAGCCCATGTGTTCAAGGCTGATCTCCCAGGGCTGAAGAAGGAAGAAGTGAAAGTCGAAATTGAAGATGACAGAGTGCTTCAGATTAGTGGAGAGAGGAATGTTGAGAAAGAAGACAAGAATGATAAATGGCACCGGGTAGAGCGTAGCAGTGGAAAATTCTTGAGGAGTTTCCGGCTGCCTGAGAATGCGAAAATAGAACAGGTTAAGGCCTCTATGGAAATGGGGTTCTCACTGTGACTGTGCCTAAGGAAGAGGCCAAGAAGCGTGATGTCAAGGCTATTGAGATTTCCGGTTGAACAAAAATGAAAACGTTCAGTTCTTTTTGGGCATATTAATATAAGTTCTGGTTTACTGTTTGATGTTGTTTGTCTAGTGTTATGAATGAATAATGTTTGATTTGTAATGAGGAGTTTGTGTAAGTAATTTACGACAACTGAAAAATCAGGTCTCCAAATGCACTTTGCTGTGTGAGTTTTATTGCAATAAACATAATCAACCATTTTCTCTTCCCCAGTTTCCATATCCTTATAATGATTTCACTAGTATATTTATATTTTTACACTTTACTCATTTTCCCCACCTATTCCTCTTCCCAATCAAGCCCAAGAAATAGCAAATCGAACTATGACAAAGTTTTATCAAGCCCAAGAAATAGCAGACCGAACTATCACAAAGAAAACTTTGTCCTGCCCCTTTTCTGCATTTTGACGTTATACTTCTTCAAACTTTTTCAATTTTAGATTGAAAAATAGGGGATTAAGTGGGAGTTAATTCCATATAATTAATACCTCTTTAGCATTAGGATTTGGAGGAGCAAATGAACCGATTACCCTCGATAATAATGGTAGGACGCTGGCTGCCCCCAATTGAATGCATAAGGCAGGGAGTGTAGTCATTGTTAACAACATGGAAGAAACCCCATATGCACCATGGCATCCTTTTGCACTAATCCTTGACCAAAGTGGTTGAAAGCAACAGTTACTTGATTTTGTCTTAGGAGTAGCCATCGCTTTTACGAAACGACATCACCTCCAGAACAAGTTGACGTACTACTTATTACTCAAAAACCTCAGAATCACAAAATTTAGACAAATTAATGTTTCATTTGGATGTAGACCAAACTCCTGCCCAAAAGTTCAGTATTGCAGACAAATTCTCAATTGAAAAATACATAATGCTATACAATATATGATAAATCAGAGAAAGGTTGTAATTCTTGTCTACTATGTTAATTTATAAGTGGTCTATCAGTTAAATACAAGGAAGATCTAACAGAAGTACTCTATCGAAGGTTAAAGACCAGGATGTTCAGATTACATGGGATTTAATTTTACAGATAAGTTAACAAATTATCCTTACAATCACTCTAAATACAACTCATGCCGACACTCCCCCTCAAGTTGGTGCATAAATGTCTTTGATGCCCAACTTGTCGAGTGAGCTATGAAAGACTTTACTAGAAACGGTCTTAGTAAGCATATCTGCTAGTTGATTTTCTGACCTGATAAAAGGAAATTTAATGACTTTTTCTTCAAGATTCTGTTTAATAAAATGTCTGTCCACCTTAATGTGTTTGGTATGGTCATGTTGAACTGGATTATGAGAAATCTCTATTGTGGCCTTGTTATCACAGAACAAATTCATTTCAGAGTTGGGTGCAAATTCAATCTCGATTAATAGCCTTCTAAGCCAAAGGAGTTCACAAAGTCCCTTGGCCATTCGTCTAAATTCTGCTTCGGCACTAGACAGTGCTACTACCTTTTGTTTTTTACTCTGCCATGTGACCAAATTTCTACCAACAAAGGTGAAGTATCCGAATGTAGACTTTCTATCAGTAGCTCCTGCCCAATCAGCGTCAGTGTAACCACTAACATTGAGATGATTATTTTTAGAGAACATGAGTCCTTTTCCTGGAGCAGATTTCAAGTAGCGAAGTATCTGATTCACTGCCATCATATGATCTTCACTAGGATTATGCATAAATTGACTTACTATACTAACAACGTAAGCAATATCCGGACGTGTATGTGATAAATAGATTAGCTTGCCTACTAGTCTTTGATACCTATCTTTCTTAACAGGTACCTGATCTGGATGTTCTCCAAGTCTATGATTTTGAACTATCGGTGTGTCAGCTGGCTTGCAATCAATCATTCCCACTTCTGATAACAAATCTAACACATATTTTCTCTGGGAAAGAAATATACCTTGACTTGACCTTGCTACTTCTATTCCCAAAAAATACTTTAGGCCTCCAAGATTTTTCATTTCAAATTCAGTCCCCAACTGCTCCTGAAGTTTGCGGATTCCTTCTCTATCATCTCCTGTAATAATCATGTCATCCATATAGATTATTAGGATGATTACCTTTCCATTTTTATGTTTCAAGAAGAGGGTATGATCCGAGTTGCTTTGGTGGAAACCATACTTTTTCATTGCTAAGCTAAATCATCCAAACCATGCTCGAGGTGATTGTTTCAATCCATACAAAGCTCGTTTCAACTTACATACAACTCTAGTTTCTGAAATTGTAATGTAGCCAGGTGGAATATCCATATACACTTCCTCCTCAAGATCTCCATGTAGGAAGGGGTTTTTCACATCGAATTGATGAAGGGGCCAATCCAAATTTGCAGCTAATGATAACAAGACTCTAATAGTGTTTAACTTTGCCACTAGTGAGAACGTCTCCTGATAGTCTACGCCATATGTCTATGAATAACCTTTGGCCACCAACCTTGCTTTGTACCGTTCAATGGTTCCATCTACTTTATGCTTAATAAAAACACCCATTTGCACCTTATTGGTTTCTTTCCTTCTGGCAATGGAACAAGATTCCAAGTTTCATTTTTTTTAGTGCATGCATTTCCTCCTAGATTGCTTGTGACCATTTCGGGTCTGCCAAGGCTTCATGTATTTCATTAGGAACATGACAAGAAGACAGCTGATTTGCAAATGCTTTAAGGGGTTCAAGTAATCCCTGGGTGGTCACATGATTAGTGATTGGGTACTTTGATCCTTTTACTTCAACATCTGGTGAGTATCGAGTTGGGGGCTTACCCCTATTGTGCCTGAAAGGTAAGTGATAACCAGTAGGAGTATCCAAAATAAGACTAGAGGATGGTATAGGGGAACTCACCTCAGGAATATTCTCAGGAAATGAGTCGTTAGGCATATGAGAGAGTGGGGTACTTTCTTCAAAGATTTCTGATCCATCATTCTTAATAACTTCACCATGATCTTCTTTGCTTTTAATATTACTGTCTACACCAATATTTTCACCATCTAGTATATGTTCTTCGATAGCTATTGTCTCATTTTCATGTTGGTTGGATAATCCCTGAATTTCCTTAAATCTTGGACAATCCCACCACTTCTGTTTTTCATCCCACATCTCCCCCTGAAAAAATAGAAGTTGATGGTGGTATGGGAAAGAATTTTTCAGATTCTGAAAAAGTGACATCCATGGTTATATAGGTGCGTCGAGTGATAGGATTGTAGCACCGATATCCTTTTTGGTGTATGGCATACCCCAAAAAAGTACAACGAAACGCACAAGGGTCAAGCTTATTCCATTGATTTTTATAGAGGTGAACAAATGCAACACAACCAAATATGTGTGGTGGAAGAAGCATTACATATGGCAAGGAACTATGATGAGACAGAACCTGTAATGGAGTCTTGAACTCCAATATTTTTGAAGGCATTTGGTTCAACAAATATACTGCTGGAGTGACAACATCACTCCAATACCTACAAGGCATATTTGCTCCAATTAACAAGGCACGTGCAGTTTCTAAAACATGTCGGTTCTTCCGTTCAGCCACGCCATTTTGTTGTGGTGTTTGAGGACACGAAGTTTCATGGACAAGACCGTGCATTTAAAAGTAAGCTTGAAACTCTCAATTAACATATTCTCTTCCATTATCTAAACAAAGAATCCGAAGTTTAGCCGAGAATTAATTTTGAATCATAGCATGAAAAGCTCGAAACACACCAAACACCTCATCTTTGTGTTTTAATAAATACAGCCAAGTCATTCGGGTGCAGTCATCTACAAAAATATCAAACCAAAGAATACCAGAGGTGGTTGTAATGGGAGAAGGTCCCCAAACATCGGAATGAATCAAGGCAAAAGGAATATCACTTTTATTAGAACTGATTGGAAAAGGTACACGATGACTTTTGGAAAAAATGCAAGTATCACATTTAAAGTCTGAGTCATGCAAATCTGAATATAAATCTGGAAACAAATGCTTCATATAGCTAAATGATGGATACCCCAAGCGGCTGTGCCACAACCTAATTTTCTCATCCTTGGCATTGATTGAGTGTCATTGCATATTATTCACTCTACCAAAATTGAAGTCATCCATGTAGTATAAGCCACCTCTCTTAGTACCATGACCAATGATCTCCTTTGTGAGAATATCCTGAAAAAGACAAAAAGTAGGATACATTAGAGCTACACAGTTTAGTTCTTCAGTTGCTTGACTCATAGATAATAACTTATTTGAAAGAGATGGTACTAATAGAGTATTTGATAAGAATAGTGACGGTGATACGGCTACTGTTCCAGCCCCTGTGACCTGATATGTAACTCCATTGGCATTAGCAATTCTAGTTAGTCTAGGTTGAGTAATCTTGGCAAAGTCATTTAAAGAAAAAGTCATGTGGTCAGTAGCCCCTGAATCTATTATCCAATTCTTGTAATTACCTTGAGTAGAATTAAGCAAGGCATAACTAGTATTACCTTAGTCACTGATAGTGGTAGTTGGTTCATCATTAGATTCAACCTGTGAAACAAGAGATAGTTGTGGTTCTGTATTCATCATTTGTGCCCGTCCCATTCCACCAGTAGTTTCTTTTTGTTTTCGTGCCTTGAGTTCATTCCACCATTCTGGGTACCCATGTAACTTAAAACATGTTTCATGGGTATGTTTTAGGTTCCCGCAGTAAATGCAGCCACTTCTTCCACCCTCAGTTCCCTTAGTCTTTGTAAATGCATTTGCTTTTCCCCCATTTGAAGTTATTGACCCAGATTTGTTTATTTGTAGCATGGGTGGTTATCCCACTTTTATTCCTTTAGATGCCATAACAGCACCTGGTGTAGTCTCTGTGCCTGCAAGCATTACTGCTTGTCTGTTATCTTCCTTTCGTACATACACATAAGCCTGTTCAATGGTAGGGAATGGTTGTAGTCGAAGTACATCACTCCGAATCTTGTCGAGTATGTCATCTAGTCCGTCGAGAAAGGTATAAACCTTGTCTTCCTGTAGGAGAGAATTCCACTTCTGTATATCTTCGGTACAAACCATTGGATTGGGACGACAAAAATCAATCTCCTCCATAAACCTTGAAGACTATTATAGTAAGATTCAATAGATCCTTCAGCTTATCTCATTCGAGTCACACGTCTCTTCAATTCATACACCTGAGATGTATCAGTTCCATCAAAATAAGTAGTGGCAATTGAATCCCATACCTGTTTAGCAGTTGGAAATAGGATAAAATTGCTAATTAATGAAGGATCCATGGAATTGATCAGCCATCCCTTCACAATAGCGTTTTATGTCCGCCATTTTTTAAAGGTTGGATCAGTCTGTATAGGTTGGGGAAAATCACCATTTATATATCCCAATTTGTCTCTTCCGGAGATATACATCTCAACAACTTGGGACCATAAGGCATAGTTGGTACTGTCTAGCTTTAAACCAATATGTGTAGTAGCAGAGTCATAGGTTGTTGCTGGGTATTAGGTCTGGTTTTGAGTCAAAACATGTGTCATTTTGGTTGTCAAATCTTCGAGAATGGCCGTCGTAGACTTCTCTTCTCGATTCTCCAGCTCCACCAAATCAGTAGGTGTAGCCATTTTTCATAGGTTTTGGGTTTGGGATCTATTGTAGCAAAGATCCAAGAATGTTTCTAGGACCGCCGCTCTGATACCATGATAGATCAGAGAAAGGTTGTAATTCTTTTCTACTCTGTTAATTCACAAGTGGTCTATCAGTTAAATACAAAGAAGACCTAACAGAAGTACCCTATCTAAGGCTAAAGACCAGGATGCCCAGATTACATGGGATTTAATTTTACAGATAAGGTAACAAATTATCCCTACAATCACTCTAAATACAGCTCATGCCAACAATATATACCTCATTGTGATGTGTGAAATGGCAGTCAGAGATTGTAATAGCATTAATGGCATCGACTAAGCCATCGCAACATGCATTTAGACATTGAAATGTGGTCAATCCAAACATTGGTGGAGCCGAAGATGGAAATTCTATCACCATCACTCTGAGTTACGTAACCAAAATGATTAGCTGCATCTCTAATGCTTCTACCACTTCCTACAACAATGTTGTGGATTTTAATGCCATGAATGATCACATTGTTGATGAATTGGATGGTAATACCAGCACCATAAGCAATCTGAACAATAATTCCTCTTCCATCAATGGTTTTTTCACTAGTCATGATGAGCTCCTGATTGAGCCTAATAGTCATGCTCTGAGCAAATATTATCCATAAGGGTGCTTTTTGGATGACGGCTTGGCGGTGACTACCAAGTTTAGGATTGACCATGTCATTATCTGAAGAATCAGTCACCACATAGAAAGCACCATTGTTTCCACCAGTTGTCTTTCTTCCAAATCCTTGGACACAGTTTGCCAGTCTTTTGCGGTTGTTTTCCCAATTTGGGTCACACCTCCAACACCCGTCAATTGGGTTTGTAGCCCTGCTTGGACCCCTATTTGCCCCCAAGTTCCTTCTTGTGCTGTTGCTGGCACTTTCAGCTCTGCATATCTATACCAACTTAAAAAGCCATTAAGAGTATACGGTTGTTAAAAACACAGTATATGTGAGTTCAAGTGCTGTTAAAAAATAGTGACTTGAATATCACGAATAATAGAAAGATTATTGCTGTGATTACTAATAATAGAGAGATTATTGTTATAAGTTTAATCAAATGAAATAGAAATTATGAATGTTGTCATAAAGACTTATTCAACTTTTAATTTTTTTGGACATTTATTTATTTTATAATAAATTTAAAATATAATTTTGTTGTTATGTAACTTTCAATTATGCAAACAATATCATATTTATTTTTTAGCCTTCAATCATGTAAATAAATTATATTCATATTATCTTTGTCTTTTTATGTTACTTTTGTTTTTTAGGTGACAACATATGTGGTTTTTACTTTTGTGAATAAAATTAAAATGCAACATTTAAAAAGTCAGATTGGATTGGAATTTTACACTTTTACCTAGTCACAAACTGATATTCATTAGATATTATCTATATATTGTATCATATTTTGCTAATTACATCATTCACACTCTCTTTTTGAAAATGACAAAATGTAATTTTATGCCCGTTTATTCACTTCAATGAATTTTTTGTGGTTATTCAATTTATAATAATAATAATTATTCTACAATAAATAGTTGATATCATTTCATCATTCTTTTTCTTGTTAGAAATTAATTTTTGATGAATTTAATTGTTATTTTTTTTATATTGTTCGTACATTTTGCAATATTTTGGTTTTTGTTAGTTTATGATGGAAAAGAAGATAATAAAAACAATGAAGAGAAAAAGAGTTAGGAAAATTGAATTTTCATTTTATCCTTTTCAAATGAGTTGTTTATATAAATTACACATACTGTTATTTTAGATCATTCATATATGTTTTCAATATTTGGGGTTTGTAAGTTTAGAATGTCAAAAAAAAAATAATAATAATAAAAATAAAAAACAATGAAGAGAAAAAGAGTTAGGAAAATTCAATTTTCATTTTATCCTTTTCAAATGAGTTGTTTATAAAAATTACACATAATTATTTTAGATCATTCATATATTTTTCAATATTTTGGTGTTTGTGAGTTTAGGATGTAAAAATAAAATAAAAAATTTATACCAACTTATAAAGCCATTAAGAGTATAATGTTAAAAAATTGTATATGTGAGTCTTAAAGTGCTATTTAAAAAACAGTGTTTTGAAGATCATCAACAATAGAGAGATTATTATTGTGGGTTCAATCAAGTGAAATACTCATTCAACTTTTTTTGTTTTTGACATTTGTTTATTTTATAGTAAATTTAAAACATAGTTTTGTTGTTATGCAAACTTCAATTATGTAAATAGTATTATATTTATTTTTCAGCCTTCAAACATATAAGTAGTTTCACATTCATATTGTCTGTCTTTTTTTTCTACTTTTTTTTTACATGACAACGTGTGTGGTCTCTACTTGTGTGAACAAAATTAAAATGCTTGTATTTAAAAAGTCAAAGTGAATTGGAATTTTACACTTTACCCACCCACAAACTCATATTCACTAGATATCATCTAAATATTTTATCATGTTTTATTAATTTCATCATTCATTCTCTCTTTTTCAATCTCTCATATTAAAAATGATAACAGATAATTTCATGCTTGCTTATCCACTGCAATGAACTTTTTGCTTATAAAAATTATACATAATGTTAGTTTCCATGATATGTTAATACTGTTGTGTTTAGATATTTGTAATTTACAAAATCTTAACTTTTTAACACTGTGTTTAGATGATTGTAATATGTGAAATCTTAATTTTTTTAAACTAATTTTCATATCATTCAGGATCAAATTCATATTTATAATATAAAATTTTAATTTTACAATTCTCCCGTTTTATCTTAGTCAGCGTATTATTAAGGATATAATAATTACAAGGAGCAAAAGATTAATTTGTTCATACTAAAAAAAAAAAAAAACTACAATAGCAAATTTGGATTAGAAGGCCAAATTGATAACTTCTCTTTTCACTCTAATTTTTCATTTCTCAACTTATTTAGAGTAACAGTAAGACAAGGTAACAATCGTGGGTTTTCGGAAGAAGCATGTTGGTGTTCGATTCCTCTATTGCTCATAGCACTCATCGCCAATTGCACCAGCCACCTCCATGGTTTTCTTTTGGGCCTCCTCAAGTCACTGGGCCTTACCCGGTTCAATCCGGAACGCGTTGTCGACGACAGGCTATTTAACGTTTTGGATCGGGAAATATTCTCTCCGGGCAGCTAAATCTCAATCTTGAATTGTCTAACAAATACGATGCCGTTATTGCTGGTGAGTCTGATTGTGTGGTGTGCTTGACCACCTTAAGAGATGGAGACCAGGTTCGTAAGTTGGATTGTCAACATGTATTTCACAAGCAGTGCCTTGATGGTTGGCTTCACCACCACAACTTTAACTGCCCTCTTTGTCGATCGCAGCTGGTTTTCAATGGATGACGAGAGCGGCGTCGTCGCTGGTTCTCTTTCCTCAATTTTCCTCCCGTACAAAGACTTCTCATGATCGTGATGGAATGTAGGGTTCTATGTACAATGGTGATGGTGATTCCAGCAGCCACATGGTGGTGGTTTTTCTTTTTTTGGGTAGATTTATCTTCTTCTCTTTATAGTTTTAGAGAGTTGGTAGCAGTTTTTGACCAAGTTTTTCTAATTACTCTCCTTTTTCACTTCTTAATAGCTTCTTCCAGCTCCACTGGAAATCAGGGAGAATTCTACCGAAAAGAATTCATCTACATCCTGTCCATCCAAAATTCTTACTAAATCTCAGCCGTTCACTGTTTAATTAAAACAATGCACTTTATAAAGCCCACAATTTGCCTCTATCAAACTGCTGTTGCGGGTGAAAAAGGCATTGAAGTTCCAGCCTGGGTTGGAGCAATCAGCTTTTCATCTTCCACTAAGCTCTGGACATGAATCCACCACTTCATCTGCATCATACACTCTTCAATCCTTTCTAAAACCGAAGAAGCCTATGTTGTTCTTCTGCAAAGACTACCATATCCTTTCATAAATCCAGTTTCCTTATAATTGATATAAAAGGAATGTGAAGCATACTTATCAAAAACAATATCATTTCGTCTTGGGTACAATAACAAAATATAAAAAATCTTATGTCTTAAAACTCAGTACCCATTAACGATTTCATGGACTCTTTGTTCATAAGAGCGCATGTGTCCACTACCATATTCCAGTTCCTCTTATCTTCTCCAGTAGTGTTTTGCTGCCAATCTTAATTATAAGTATGTAGCTAAGAAAAGATACTTCAAACATGAGAGTTTTTGCAACAAATATTTTAAATTTTGGGTAAGGGGAGAGTGAAATTCCTTGGAGCCTCCAACATTGACAAGGGACAGACTTCTACGATTGAAGAGAGGCAGATTGTGGGCCTTATAAAACGCACAGTTGTAATTAACAGATTGGACGGCTGAGATTTAATAAGAATTTTGGATGGACAGGATTACAGAAATTCGTTTTGGTAGAATTCTCCCCCAATTCCAGAGGAGCTAGATCCTCTTTTTAACTAGTGAATCTTCAGCTATTTGGTGCTTTTAGTCCAGAGTAATAAAGGAAAGAGATATATTTCTTTTACTCCTAATTACAATAAAATAAATAAATAAATAAATAAATAATTGTGATGTTATAACTATTGTTTTAATCTTTTAAGATTGTCTTAGTTTCCAATTTAATCTTTCAAGAATATTTTTGGTTAGTTTTATCCTCTAAGATCCTAAAAGTTTCAATTAATTTATAGTCTCTTATTCTCATATTATCTATAAATAAAATAATTAAAAACTTTTTCAAGATAAAAAAAGTTAACAACAACTTATGTGCATATAGATGTCAAGTGTACTTATTTCTTTAATTTATAATTTGTAAACGAAAAAAGGAAACTTGATTGAGAAATTTTGAATCTTGAAAGATAGAGTATAATATCAGCAATTGTCACTTCTTTCTAAACACATGGGGTAAATATAAACTATGAAAAGCATTTGATAGTTAATTTATTTATTTATTTATTTTTTTTTAAAAAGAATAAAATATTTGAATTTTTCTAAAGATTCGTTTTCTTTTCTAAACAACATCAATTACAATATATTAACAAATTTCAAAATTATTGAAACCTTTGCTTTTCTGAACAACATCAATAACAATAAATTAAGATTTTCAAAATTATTGAATGTTTATCTAGTTAATAGAAGATAATTCTTCATATATTTAACAAATTTAAATAAATTATATAAATTATATGAACTGTAATTTTAGCCACACTAGGGAAATTTGGCTAAAATGATACGGCCTTGAAATTCAGACAAAGGAACTTTTAAGTACCTCGGTACAAAAAGATGGAGCAGCTGTGTATGATGTAAGCCATAGAATTAAGACAAGTTGGATGAAACAACAAATTGTCTCAGGAGTCTTCATGCTATCATAAAATCCCGAGTTCGTTGAAAGGAAAATTCTACATGATGATTGTAAGACCAATTATGTTATATGATCCTAAATGTTGGACATGCAAGTAAGAACAACACTCACATGGGATGAGATCAATGGCTGAGATGTGAATATTAAGATGGACAACATGACATACAAGAAATTATTGAATAAGAAATGAGGAGATATGTAAGAAGGTGAAAGTTTCCCTATTGGAGAAAAAATGAGAGAGAACCGTTTATGATGATTTGGAATATTCAACATAAGTCGGTGGATACCGTAATAGTTAGGGGAGGTGGACAAGATTAGACAGGCTAGGAAAGACCAATAATCACATGAAAAGAAGTTCTTGAAAATGATACCATTGCTCTGAGCATCACTAAAAAAGTGACGCATTGAATCGAAGCAAATGAAGACAAATTATTTATATAGTCGACCGCAACTATTTAAAATTTTAAAATTTAGTTGAGTAAAGATATATTTAAATATTGAAAAATTGACTCACAAATATTCCTTTCAATTTGTTGGAGCCTCATTCTTTAAAACCATTCAATTGGTTACAAGAGGAGGGACCTGTTTACTTATAAAGATTATGAAGCTCTCTAGCCTTAGCAATGTGGGTGTTGACACATAGACACCCCCCTCACATGGAACGTGGAGGCTCCAACACAATTAATTCTTGGTTCGGAGATTTAGATATTGGTTGATCAAACTCCATATCATAAAAAAAATTTAGTTGCTAGGATTGTAATTTGTGAATGGTATTGGAGCACTTGAAAGTATGGACCCTTAACAGAAAACACCATCTCTTCCTCTCATTTTCTTGATTTTCTTGTTTACATTACATTTAAAACAGACACGACTTGGTTGCTTACACTACTAGTTTGTAGGCTATAGCTTTCATGGAAGTAATTCTTTGTAAATTATCTCGTTTTCTAAGCACCCCAATGTAAGGTGAATCATTTTGGTGCAAATAGCATTTTAATCATTAACATGAAAACAATACGAGTAATGCATGAAATGATCTCTAGTAGTAATTAAGTATAAGGAACTTTGTTTTTGCAATCAATATATTAGGGCGTGATACTGTGTGTTCCTATTAGTCTATGCATTAAGTGCAAATGAGAAAAGGTAAAGCAGTTATGGTATAAAAGTATGACTTGCATGCATCATCCATAAGCTTGGAAAATTAGGGTAAACAAGTTTGAATAATGGTTACCGGTACATTTATTTAGTTAGGTAGAGCCTATGAACTGAGTTTTAATCTTTTTCCTCTAGGCCCCTTTGACTTGTTAAATTATTAGCAAGACCTTGATATGTTTATCTGTATAGTACAAGCAATGAGGGATCTAGAAAATTTTGTTAGTGGTGGCAAAATAATATGAAATTTTTTCCAACAATATAGTTTAGACTTAATAGTTATTACCAATATTGTCAAAACTAAATTATGTTTTATAATATAAGTTTTTATTGAAATTTAAATTTTTTTCATTTCTTGCTATACATTTAGCATCTAACAAAAATAAATTTCTAATTACATTATTTTAGTTTTTTTTTTTTTTTTGGAAGCAAAATCACTCAAAGAACACAATCACATTTTTTTTAGCTATTATTTTGATAGACTTAAGCCTCGGACCAAATTTAATTTAATTTTAGTCAATTCTAGTTTAATTATTATATGCCTAATTTAATAGTTCATTAGAGCTATTCTAAAATGAGTAGTAATAAATGTAAAATACAATTTATCCTAATTTTTATTTTATATTGTTGCCTTTTATTTGTGAGTGAATTATTTGGATACGAATAAATTATTATTTATTGATGAAATTTGAAAATACCCAAGGGTCAAAATGTTTTTTCATGCAAATCAGTAGGGAAAAATAATTTTTTATATAAACTAGGGGGACATAAATATTGTCAATTTTATAATTTACATATAATTATTACATATTTTTAAAATCTAGTGGGTTAGCTGACCCCACTGGCTCTCACTTGCATCCGCCCCTAAGTACAAGAGAAGGTTATATTATATAGGATTTTTCTAACTAGTGTCTAAAGGACACTTGATAATGTGCAATAAATGTAGACATTAGAATTGAAACATTTCAAAAATAGAAAATTATTTATTACACAACATTGAAATCATAATTAACCACTATAATTAATAATACAAAATTTCTATATTTATCATTTTAACAAGTGTCCTATGGGCACCCGTTAGAAAAATCTTATAATATAATATGCAGTGGCTGTTAATATCTACAGTGATTGAAGTGGTTGAAATCGAAATTGCGAGTCATTGGTTAAAGTTTGGGGACTTTGCATCCCTTATAATTTGGTGAGTATTGTTTTTAACATTATCAGGTGGAGTTGCTGGTACAAGTAAAACCGGCAATAAGTCTCAATTATATGGAAATGGGTTAAACCGCGTGTGTTGAAAGGTATTACTTGAATGAGGTAAGTCACTTAGCTTTGTAGTGGGAAATGAATGTGAATGCATATTTGTACACCTATTGTTTATTGTGTAGAAATAAAATTGGAATTATTCTTGCTTAACATGTATTATGATTTGTATGGGAAGAAATGAACAGTGGGAAATTGAAGTGCCCATAATTTAACAAGTCAAGGGGCCTAAAAGAAAAACATTAAAACTCAAGTTCATATGCTCCACCTAACTAAATAAATGCAATCTGAAATGATAATGGGGTATGTACTAGTGACCATCATTTAAACTTGTCTGCATTAATTTTCCAAGCACATGAATAACGCATGCAAGTCATGCTTTTACACCATAATTGCTTTACCTTTTCTCTATCATACGTCATACGCAGACTAACAGAAATGCACCGTATCACGCCTACAATACATTTATATATATAATCAACGTAAATGAGCATAGAATATAACACCAACAAACTCACATGTTTTAAAACTATTTCACCCAAAAATTTACTTGAAATTCTAATAATATATTTTGTTTATATATATATGGAAATCCTAATATATATCAATTAGAGTGGAAGTTATCAATGTCTATTTTTTTTAATTGGACAAAAAAACCCTATTTTATAATTTTAAAAATTATTGAAGTAAGGTGTTTTCCATAATTGTATTATAAAAGCAACAAACTCAAAAAAGTAGATCCCTGCCAATTAGGTTTTCGCTCACCACTCAAACTCTCCAACCCGTGAACGTGTATCTCTCCCTCATCTTATAATTTTCTATCAAAGTTGCAGAACCACATAGCAATGATTTCTTAAACAATTGATTAACAAATTTCTAGTTTTAGAGAAGACTTGAGAAGCTGTTTTACTCAACACCAGCATCGAACTCATTGCTTGAGTCACCCATTCAAATCTCATGCACCATAACAATTATAGTGTGTCTCGTACAATTTCAGTCCCCCACCCCCCACCATTAGGATGTGTTCAATGGTTGTGGATAGAACTTGGGATTTATATCGGCCAAAGCTGAAAATCTTCTCTTAATTTTGATTTTAATCTATTAATTTGAGTATTGATTATGTGAATTCGAAGTTTGACAGATCTGAAAATTTAGTTGCAAGTATGAAATTTATATGATACTATTTCGGATGGTTGATGAATAAAAATAAAAACAGGGAAAATCAAAATGAAGATGAGAAATTGATTAACGATTGAACGTCGATATATTAGATTAACTCTGAAAAAGAAACAAGCCATGTATTTCTCTCCCATGGAGGATGGAAGAGAGACCGAAGATGGAGAAACGTGCAAAAAATATTTGGGTATTTGAGTCTGCTGAATTTACTAAAATTTCCCCCATCTTGATGTGGTTATGAAAAATGATATTTAGTTTTTTTTATAATAAAAATAGTGGATATTAATAAATTCGACTAATATTCTAACACATTATGACATAAATAATAAAAATAATTACTATAAATATTTTATCAAGTTTTTTGATACACAACTTGTTCATATAATATATATTTCACGTCGATTTCATCTTTAAGTAAATAACAACACAAGAAAAAAGCAAAAAATTTATATGCTATAATCGAACAAATTTTCATACTGACTAAAGTTGTTGGAATTGAATAACATAACAGATTTCATTTTTTTGTTTTTGAAAAATCATGATTACATAAATTTTTTTCCTTGATGGTTGTTTGAAATTTTATCAAGATATTCGCATTCTTCTCGATGATAATTTAAAATTTTAATTTGAAATCTTGGATTAGAATGTAATTTTTTAAAATGGTGATTATGTATTTTAGTTATATTTCTCCCCTCTCTTATCTCTTTTTTCACCTTTTAACTCTTCACTTTTCTGAACTTTTCTTATGAGTTAATTGGAAAGAAGGATAAGATGAGTTATGTTGTTTATTCTATTTACAACTTTGTCCTCTTTTGATCATATATTTATGATTTTCTAGTGGGGTAAGTATTTATTTTATCCAACTAAATCATTAAAATAGCATATATATCCTACGCTATTTTCAAGAATTGAGTAAGGTCAATTGACTATACAAATAATCTAATATATTATATAATCTCATACAGATATGCTAAACAAGACCTAATAGTTTTTCAGTAGAACAAATCTTTCAACTGTTGCTTTTATACTGGTGAGAGCAATTATCTTTCTACGTCCCTCTAGTTTGCGTTTTTTATGTACTTTCAAGCTGCAAAACATGTCTGATGCCCTGATGGGTGGAAAACGGACACATTGCTCAATTGATAGTCCAGCTCGCCTAGAAAAATGCCTGTAGCTCACTCATCTCATCTTAAACAAGGGCCGAGACTACATGAGTTTCAAAATTTTCAAAGAAATCCTTGCAAGTTGCAACTAACGAATTCCCTAAATCAAATTCAAAATTCTAGTTTAGCCAATACTTCAATTATATACTTTTCAACTAATAACTTACCCGAATGCAAAAAATGTATTTTCTTAACTTTTATCTACTAATTCACATCAACTCATACCCTAAAAGGTTGACCTAATGATAAAAAATGTGTGATTCCTTGACTTATATTTGACCAGTACTGAGATGTGATCAGGCGAGATGCGCTTAAACTAGTCTAGACATACTTGAATGCTAATAATACAAAAAATCATTCTAAAGAGTATGAAAAAGAAAAATTAAATCAAATAGGCTGCTATTCATTAGTTATCACTATCATAATTTTATTATATACTAAAATGGACCTCATTTATTCAAGAATGGCATGTTAGGCATGGATGGCAATTTTTCGGGATACCCATACCTGACTTGACACAATGGAAATAAAAGGACAAATGTGTTGAGTTCAAATAACCCGTACAAAAAATGATTCTTAAACAAGCATGAATTTAGGTACATGGTTGATTCAGGTTGGTCAAATTAGACTTGGCCTATTGCCATCTCTAATGTTAGGAAAGGGTTTGCAATATGCAAGCAAGGCATAATAGAAAAGCATTTCATCTTCCAAAGGATGATAATGTAAACAACATACAATATGGAGTGACTATATTAACATTTTTTAGAATCTATAGATAGGGATCACATTCATTAAATTGAAACTAAATTAAATTTTGTGATAATTATAAGATCAAGAGTATAATTTGATCATTAAGCAAGATAATATTACAACTATATTCTTTAAACTACTTTTTTTTTTTTTTTTTTTTCCAGATGGGCGCCGATAAGATTATTGCTACTGCCATACAGCAAACGAGCCCAACTTGAAAAGCCGGAGATTCAGAAGCCCACGTAAATATGACTTCAAATCTAGATATTTCTGGGCTTGTGGGAAAGCCATGAAAGTTCTGGAAATTTCTGAAACGTCAGTAATCTGTTGAATTATGAATACCGCAAAAGGTTTTAGCCAAAAGAAAAAGAAAAAAAAAAAAAAAAATTACCGCAAAAGGATTTCTCTAAGAAACTACCAGACAACTCCTCCACTACCTTTAAATACCAAACAGCTCTTTTTATTTTGATACATCATAAAAACGTAGCCGAGGAAAGAAAGTGTTAAAGCAGTTTTCTTCTCACCCAAACAAAATCATAGTTTCCAACTTTTCCGTCTTCGTTAAGCCTCAGAATGTCGATCATTCCAAGTTTCTTTGGTGCTCGCAGGGGCAACATTTTCGATCCTTTCTCTCTTGACGTTTGGGATCCATTCAAGGATTTCCTTCTTCAGGTTTCCTCTCCACTTCATTCCCTGAATTTTCTCGGGAAAATTCTGCCTTTGCGAACACCCGGATCGATTGGAAGGAAACCCCAGAAGCCCACGTGTTCAAGGCTGATCTACCAGGACTGAAGAAGGAAGAAGTGAAAGTCGAAATTGAAGATGACAGAGTGCTTCAGATTAGTGGAGAGAGAAAAATTGAGAAAGAAGACAAGAATGATAAATGGCACCGGGTAGAGCGTAGCAGTGGAAAATTCTTGAGGAGTTTCCGGCTGCCTGAGAATGCGAAAATAGAACAGGTTAAGGCCTCTATGGAAAATGGGGTTCTCACTGTGACTGTGCCTAAGGAAGAGGCCAAGAAGCGTGATGTTAAGGCTATTGAGATTTCTGGTTGAACAAAAATGAAAAACTTTCAGTTTTTTTGGGCATATTAAATCTAAGTTCTAAGTTCTGGTCTACTGTGTGGTGTAGAAATTTGTGTACTTGTGTGTGGTGTGTGGTGTGTGACTGGTGTTATGAACAAATAATGTCTGATTTTGTAATGAGGAGTTTGTGCAAGTAATTGGTCTTAATGCAATTAATGAAATAGAATTTCTGGGTTATTTGGTGTCTGGTGAAATTGAAGATCAACAAGATTGTGGACTAAAAACAAAGGAACGATTCCCATATGATAAGTGAAAAATCACATGTCCACAGTCCATATGCACTTTGCTATGTTATTGCAATGAACATAATACAGTACTTTCTCCTCCCCAGTTTTCAAATCCTTATGATGGTTTCACTAGTATATTTATATTTTTACTCATTTCCCATACTTCCCTATTCCTCTTCCCAATCAAACCCAATAAAAAGCAAACAGAACTGTGACAAAGAAAACTTTGTCCTGCTCCTTTCTGCATTGTGGCGTTAGACTTCAGTCTTCAATCTTTACCAACAGTGTACGGTAAGGGCTAACAAGGGACACCACTTCCGCAGTTAAGTGCTCCAGCATAGCGTGTAAGCCTTCTCACCATTGTTCCTGGCTTAGCAGTGATCATGTCAAGCCTTGAGAACGGCCCTCTTCTGTTATGTGTTTATTTTGTGTTTTAATAAAATCATCTAACTGTTAGTAATGGTAATCAGTAGCAGTCTGTTTTAGACCAAATCAATAGGAAGAATGTTAGTAGATCTGGTCTAAAAGAGGGGTTATTTTAGCTGTTAGTGGTTTTGATTTTTAGTAAAAAAAGAAAGAAAAGGGGTGGCTGATTCTTAGGGGTTTTTAGTTATGTTTGGGTTGTTATATAAGGTGTCAGTAGCTTGGCAGAATGGCAGAGAAAGCCATTCTAATATATGTTTTAGCAATTGGAGGTTGATTTCCCTCGAAGAAATCTGTTTTAATTTCGTTCTTATTTGCTTGTTTCTTTCCTTTGCTTTTCAACGTAGGTAGAAGAAAGAACAAGAGTTTGAAGCATGGGCTAAATTACTTTGAATGTGAGAGCATTCTTGGTGATTTTGATCACTCTCATTATTTTACTCAAGGGTTACATAACAGAGTGGTATCAGAGCTAGGCATGGCTGACCAATGGTACGAGATGCTCGAATCTAAAATTGGCAGTATGAAATAAGAGTTGCGGGAGGCTCAAGATAAGAAATTCAAGGAGATGATGAGCACCATGCAGGATATGCTTATTGTTATCAATTTGTGACTAGACTGCATTACTGGCAGGCATGAACATGGTGAAGCCTCAGTCAAAGTGAATAGACGAGAGTGGAGGAACAACACAAATACCAACCTATTGCCTGGAACATATTTACCTAAGATGGTGAAACTTGATTTTCCAAAGTTTGGTGGGCGGACAAAAGACTCTACTAGCTGGATATGTAGGGTAGATCAGTTCTATGATTTCCATCAAACACCGGAAGAGGACCAAGTTTCTCTTGCATCTTTCAACCTGGAAGGTGACATCTAACTATGGTATCAACTAATGAAGGATGAACTAGGTTTGGTTACATGGACAATTTTTAAGGAAGGATTACATGTAAGGTATGTCCTTACTAAATATCAATATTTTTTTGGAGATTTAACAAAGTTGCAGTAAACTGGTTCAGTAAAAGACTACCAAACTCAATTTGAGAGATTGTTGATCTGAGCGGGGCATTTATCTCAAGAGTAACAAGTTGGCTGCTTTGCTAGTGGACTCAAGGATGGAATTAAGGTTGACGTTCAAGCTGCCCAACCTAGTACTCTTTCTGTTGCCATAGGTCTTGCTTGACTGTATGAAGCAGCTCGCAATCAATCTGCTAGAAGAACGAGTTTAAGTACTGAAACAAAAAAGTCAATTGTTAATCAGAACTTATCTAACAATTCAGATATTCCAATCAAAAGACTCTCCCCAGCTGAATTAAGTGATCGTAGGGAAAAAGGGCTATGTTTCAATTGCAACGAGAAGTTTGGTCCAAGGCATCGCTGTAAGAAGCTCTTTATGATTGAAGGAGACTGGTTAGAGGAGATAGATGGGGCAACAGATGAAACTGTGGCAGCCATTGATATGGAGGAAACACCACAAATTTCTATCCATGCCTTGCAGGTTCTAGATCACCCCAGACAATGTGAGTGCAAGGGCAGACGGGTAACCAATAGGTAATGATTTTGATAGATTCTGGAAGTACTCATAATTTTTTGAATAATAACCTTGCAAGGAAAATAGGTTTGGTTCCCAATTGTGAAGGAAGTTTTGAAGTTGCTATTGCTAACGGAGATAAGGTGGTAAGCTCAGGGCATTGCAAAGGAGTATGCATGATTATGCAGGGAGTTTCCATTAAGGTGGATTTATATTTATTGCCTATTAAAGGTTATGATGTTGTTTTAGGTGCACAATAGTTGAACATGCTGGGACCTATAGTATGGGCTTTTGCTAAGCTACACATGTCTTTTACAATCAATGAAAAGGAAGTTTTTCTACATGGAATGAAGGCACCAGAAGATAAATTTTTTGATGCAGAGAAATTTTGCAAGGAATTCAGAAAAAAGAAAGAAGGAATCTTGTTGCAAATTAATTGTTTATCAATGACAACTCCTCATGGTACTCCATCTATTACTTCTATTGATAAAGTAACTGATGTTCAACTTAATAAATTGTTGCAGAACCATATAGATGTTTTCTTAGAGCCTAAGGAACTACCACCAAGGAGATGATATGACCACCAAATTCATTTACAAAGTAGAAGTGAACCTGTTTCGCTATGTCCTTATAGATATCCTCATTATCAAAAAAATGAGATCGAAAAACTAGTGACTGAAATGTTGAAAGTAGGAACCATTAAGCCAAGTAGTAGTCCCTACTCTTCACCAGTCTTGCTGGTCAAAAAGCACGATGGCTTATAGAGAATGTGCGTTGATGATCAAGCACTTAACCAGTTGACTGTTAAGGACAAATTTCCAATGCCCATTATTGATGAGGTACTTGATAAGTTACATGGAGCAACTTTTTTCAGCAAATTGGATTTGAGGGCAGGGTACCATCAAATCCGAATGCACCCAAATGATATGGAGAAAATAGCATTTCGCACTCACGAGGGCCATTATGAGTTTTTAGTGATGTCTTTTGGCCTTACAAATGCTTTTTCAACCTTCCAAGCATTGATGAAATCTGTCTTCAAAGAATACCTTTTAAATTTTATTTTGGTATTTTTTTTTCAATGATATATTAATTTATAGCAAAACTTGGGATAAACATTTACAACATATTAAGTTATCTATGGCTGTTTTAAGTTCTCACCACTTATTTGTGAAGATGGAAAAGTGCATTTTTGGAGAAAAAGAGATGAAGTACATCGGCCATACCATCAGTAGAGAAGGATTGTTTTTGGATCCAGAAAAAATTTCGGTCATGGCTTAAACCAGCAACATTCAAAGCTTTACGTGGATTTTTGGGGTTGACTGGGTATTGCCAAAAATTCATTTAGAATTATGCTAAAATTGCAGCTCCTTTGACCAACATGCTAAAGAAAGGAGGTTTTAAATGGGATGAAAGATAAGAGATTTCTTTTGGAGAATTGAAGAAAGCAATGACACAAGCTCCTGTCCTTGCTTTGCCTTATTTTTTTGAAGACTTTTATCATTGAATGTGATGCATCCGGAGGAGGAATTGGAGGGGTGTTGATGCAAGAAAAGTGAGCAATTGCATTCTTCAGCCACTCATTTCAAGGTAAGAATTTATTCTTATTAACATATGAAAAAGAAATGCTAGCTTTTGTTGTGGTAGTACAGAAATGGAGGTATTACTTGTTGGGTCAAAAATTTATTGTGAGAACAGACCGGAGAACTTTGAAATATTTGTGACAGCAAAAAATTACCACACCGGCTCAACAAAAGTGGTTGGTAAAACTTATGGGTTATGATTTTGTAGTGAAATACAAAGCTGGAAAGGAAAATTTAGTCCCTGATGCATTATCTAGAAGGCAGTAGAATGGAGAAATTGTGGTAATATCTAAACCAGTACCACGTTGGCTAACACCAATTGGTGAAGAGGTTCAAAGTAATATCATTATGCAACAAATTGTGAAGAGAATACAACAAGATGAGGTTGTCAGATTTTTCTTCTACCTGAATCTTCCTTAATTCCTATTATTTTAGAAAAAATGCATGCTATTACTCGTGAAGGGTATCATAAGACCCTCCATTGACTCAAATCTATTTTCTTCTGGAAAGGTATGGAAAAGGCTGTTCTAGAGCACATAAAGAAATGTGATATTTGTCAACGTCAGAAAACACAAAATACCACACCAGCTAGGCTCCTTCAGCCCTTTAGCCCCTTCCTATACCACAACAGGTATGGATTGATATATCCATGGATTTTGTTGACGGGCTTCTAACTTCCAAAGGAAAATCTATTATATTTGTGGTGGTGGATCGCTTATCTAAGTTTGCACATTTCATTCCTATTAGTCATCCATATAGCTCACAATCAGTGGCTTAAATATTCTTTGACAACATATTCAAGTTATATGGAATGCCAAGACATATTGTTTGCGACAGGGATCCAGTTATCACTAGCACATTCTGGAAGGAATTGTTTCGATTACAAAGAACCAATTTTAATTATTCAATAGCATCCATCTGCAAATGGATGGTCAAACGGAAGTGGTGCGGTTGAGATGTATTTATGGTGCTTTATAGGAGACAAACCAAAAGAGTAGGTTTGTTGGATTTCTTGGGTAGAATATTGCTACACCACAAGTATTCATTCTTCAACCAGGAAAACTCCATATGAAATTGTCTACGGACGATCTCCCCCCACTTTGTTGTCATATCTCCCTGGAGGCACACATGTGGAATCGGTAGCTTGGGAGTTATATGATCGTGATCAAGTTTTAAGAGAGCTAAGGAGACAATTACAGGCTGCCCAGAATCGCTTGAAACAGTTTCATGACAAGGGCCACACTGATCAAAGTTTTCAAGTTGGGGAATTTATCTACTTACAATTGCAGCCATATAGACAAGTTTTGGCTGCACTGCATCGTAATTTAAAATTATCTCCAAGGTGTTATGGACCTTTTGAGATTGTTCAAAAGGTTGGACCTGTGGCATACAAGCTGAAATTGCCTAGTGAGTCATGCATTCATCCAGTTTTTCATGCATCTTGCTTGAGGGAGAAGGTGGGTGTAGGTGTAGAAGTACAACATGAGATTCCAAAATTAATGAATGATGACTCAGTTTTAGCAATACCACAAGCAGTACTGGACCACTGTATCAGGAAGTGACAGAAAGAGGCTCTGATTCATTGGAAGGGATTATCTCCAGCAGAGGCAACATGGGAAGACGGTCACATGCATGAAGGTGCAATTTCCAAAACTCAACCTTGAGGACAAGGGAGTTTTCTAAGGGGAAGGATTCTTATGTGTTTATTTTGTGTTTTAATAAAATCATCTAACTGTTACTGATGGTAATCAGTAGCAGTAGGAGTCTGTTTTAGACCAAGTCAATAGGAAGACTGTCAGTAGACCTGGTCTAAAGGAGGGTTATTTTAGCTGTTAGTGGTTCTGATTTTTGTAGAAAAATAAGGGTGGCTGATTCTTAGGGGTTTTTAGTTATGTTTGGGTTGCTATATAAGGAGTCAGTAGCTTGGCATAATGGTAGAGAAACACATTCTAATATATGCTTTAGCATTTGGAGGTTGGTTTCCCTCGAAGAAATATGTTCTACTTCTTATTTGCTTGTTACTTTCCTCTGCTTTTCAACATAGGTAGAAGAAAGAACAATGGTTTGAAGCGTGAGCTAAATTACCTTGAACATGAGAGCATTCTTGGTGATTTTGATCATTCTCAACCTCCTACTCGAGGGGCACAAAACATCTTCCTTTGACCTTTGGGCCGGATTCTCTGAAAATTGCTCCATTCATAAGTATATTATCTATTGACCTCCATAACCAGTTCTTCCACACACTCTCTGGTGCATAGTTCCTGTTGGTCACCTACATCAATACCAATGTAACTTGTAAACTTTTTCAAGTTTAGATTGAAAAATAGTGAATTAAGTCCGTGTTAATTCCATATAATATCTATTTAGCATTAGGATTTGGAGGAGCAATGAACTGATTACCCTCGCTAATAATGGTAGGATGCCGGCTGCCCCCAATTGCATACATAAGCCAGTGAGTGTAGTTATTGTTAACAACATGGAAGAAACCCCATCTGCACCTTGGCATCCTCTGCACTAATCCTTGACCAAGGTGGTTGAATGCAACAGTTATTTGCATTATTTTGTCTTTGGAGTAGCCATCGCTTGCACCAAACAACATCACCTGCACAACAAATTGATGTACTACGTAATACTCAAAACCTCAAAATCACAATATTTGAACTAATCAATGTTGCATTTGGATATTGCAGAAAAATTCTCTAAGTGAAACATACAAAATGCTATACAATATATACCTCATTGTGATGAGTGAAATGGCAGTTAGAGATTGTAATATGAGTGGATCCCATAATGGCATCGACTAACCCATCATAACATTTAGACATTGAAATGTGTTCAATCCAAACATTGGTGGAGCCGAAGATGGAAATTCCATCACCATCACCATCACTCTGGGGACTGGGTTCTGTAACCTACATGATCAGCTGCATCTCTAATGCTTCCACCACTTCCAACAACAATGTTATGGATTTTAATGCCATGAATGATCACATTGTTGATGAATAGGATGGTAATAACAGCACCATAAGCAATCTGAACAATAACTCTTTTCCATCAATGGTTTTGTCACTAGTCAGGATGAGCTCCTGATTGAGCCTAATAGTCATGCTCTTAATCCATAAGGGTCCTTTATGGATGACAGCATAGCGGAGAGTACCGGGTTTAGGATTGACCATGTCATTATCTGAAGAATCAGTCACCACATAGAAAGCACCGTTTTTTCCACCAGTTGTCTTTCTTCCAAAGCCTTGGACACAGTCTGCCAGTCTTTTGCGATTGTTTGCCCAATTTGGGTCACACCTCCAGCACCTGTCAATGGGGTTTGTAGCCCTGCATGGACCCGTATTTGCCTCCAATTTCCTTCTTGTGCTGTTGCTGGCAATTACAGCTCTGTGTATAATATAAATGACAAGAAGTTCAATTATATTTTGTATCATAAAGGTGAATTAGAAAAAATTTAAAATAAAGGGTCAATCTCATCTTCCCCTTTTTGGCTATTTTTAGGTGCAGCAAAGTTCCTTTTTAAAGACTGAGAGGCCCTGCTTTGAATCATGTTTTTCTCCTTAATTTGCTCGTATGACGTTGTATTGTTAGTGATATTAATCTACGTACAAATATATTAGGATGGAATGACATTGGTGATGAACTAAGAAATTGAATTGCAGCAATTGTACTCACTCGGCGATATAAAAGGTGATGTTGCCGACGACTCCCATTGGATTAGGATCATATGCCTTAAGGGCGTCTTCATGAGCTTGCTTTGCTCGCTGTTGCCAGTACTCGTCAAACTCGTAAATGTTGGCATGCAGGGTTGGGATGATTACTGAAAATGACAAGCAAAAGAATGAAAGAAAGAATTTGTTAAGTCCTGTCATTGCTTAATTTTTCTCTCTCTTTTTTGCTAATGTTTTTCAACCCTTGAGATCAAACTGTTTCTCTGCTTTCTGCTTGTGTTGGAAACCAGTATTTATAACAATGTTTGTTTAAAATTACAGCAAAGAGTTAACCAAAGACAAGTAATTTTTTTACTTTTATTAATAGAAAGAAAGATTTTTGCATTGTGATTTCAACGTGTCCCGTACCTATTTCTGTTTGTTTGTTTTCTTTCTAATTGCCATCTATTTCAGTTGTTAGTTTGGTAATTTTTTTATTTAATGAATATGTGGGTCGAATCAATTTTTGTAAATTTTGACTAATAACGAGAATAAACATAAAACTGAACAATAATTTGATGTCAAGGGTGAAAAACATTACTAAAAAAAGAGACACTTACAATTAGGCTAGTAATTTTATGTATTCATAATAACACTTACAATTAGGAATCCGAAAGGACTTAAAAAGAAAGAGTCTTGTAAATTAATAGTTGCATTAAGAAGATCAAAAATAAAAATAAAAATAAATAAATAAATAAATAAATAAAGAGGTTCTAGTGGTAACTTCATACATGGGCATGCAGAATCATCGTTCTCACAAGTATTTCTTTTTTTCTTAAAATTATTTACTGGATGGTTCTTAGTTCTTATAAATGGCATTTGATATTTAAACTGACTTAATTAAAGATAATTAGAAAGGAGAGGGACGACATGGAGTTAGGGAGAATGCCAATCTCATGTTAAACTTGGCACATAAACACTCATATTTAATAGTCATTGGCCGGGTCCAACGTTGCCCTGCCCCGTTCGAATGGGTTCAGTTTTATATCCCCTAAATTATGTAAATGAATCTCTTCATTTTCTTTCATAGACAACTCCCTTAATATTCTCCTAAATTGTTTAAAGTGAACCCACTTAATTTTTTTCTAAGTAATTTACATTATATTTTATTTTATTTATTTCCTTTTATAAAATTTATAAATACAATATTTTTTGTGAAGAGATAAAGTATTTTAAGTTGATCTAGCAAATCAAGATTACTCATTCTCATATTCTTTGACATAGTAGAAAAAATAGATTACTATTTTAAGTTGTCTATCCTTGAATGGTTCATATAAATAATCTATTGTGTGGGGTTGGAGTATATTGAATTCAATATCAAATATATATTGGATTAATCTAGACTATTTAAGAGAATTGAGCGAGTTTCAATTATTACTGGTCTTTTTAAGATCAAGAACATGTAATTTAACCCATTCTCAAGTCATTACAAATGTTATCGAGTCAATTTAATACTCATATTTATGTGGGATCAAGGCACTGCTGTGTTTCTATTAGGCCTCAATGGTGACCAAAGATGTTTAGGGGAGAAAAATTGTAATTTAATTTGCTGAGATATTACAAAATAGAATTTATCTAATAATAGTTTAGTTTTGATGGAGTGTAATGAAATATTATATAAATGTTTTTAGACCCCCCTACAATCCTAGCCAAATGATTTATGAGCAACGACCTACTATTTGGCAATTATCTTAATAAACCCACCTCAAAAAGCTCCTACAACCAAGTGGGTCACAAAAGTGACATTTAAAATAAGCGGGTAACGGCATAACGCCTAAAGGGAACGATCCCAAGGAGGGAAAGTGATTCGCTCAAAATTCAGGAATGCCCAAAGTTATTGTCCCACTCTCACGGGAACTTGAGTTAAGGAATCGACAGGCTTTCCTTCTTATATATATATTGTCTAATGTAAGGAGAGAGTCGACGCCCTAATTTCCATTGCTGCTCAAAATTTTCATTCTGCTTCGCGTAGCTTGGTAAGGTTATTTTCCTTTCTGTCTCTAAATCAATTGTCTCTTCTAGGTTTCAATTTCATAATTAAAATGGGAAATTTTTATGGTATTTGATACACTTAGTAAAAGTACTTGTTCGAGATTGAATTTGTGAAATTAAGGAACCAAATTGTTTAGAGCTTGATTCAATTAAGATTGACTGGGGAAACTTACAAGTCAAGTCTGGGTGACCAATTACTCGACTAGCTCGATTACTTTTTCCAAGTTGGGTTAAAAAAAGTACTCTTGTGAAATCAAGTAAATGAGGGATTTTTAGTCTGCTCAATTGGGTTTGTTCGCTATCAACTAATTGTTCCTGTTTCATATTATAGCCTTAATAAGTGATTCTTAATCTATGACCCTTTATGCCAATATTTAGTTCTTTCAAAGTGGGTTTTATAATCCAAATCTTCTACCTGATGCTGGTCTCCTATATAGCTTGTGACTGAAGTAATATCACACTAAACTTTGTAATACCAGCTATTAGTTCTATCGAAAAGTTTCTTTAACTGTTAGTTGGTCCTTCATTTATATATTCAACAAAAAAATGTATAATGTCATGAGATATACTGAACATTAAAAGTTAGGTTTGCAGTCATCATTCTGCTATAATTTGAAAAAAAAGTCATACTTTGATAATTAACTTATAGTTAGTACAATTATAGAGATTTCAGGAGGGCATTGCCTACTTGGGTAAATTTCAAGGTATCAAGTGTAAACACCCCTTATAATTTATTATCTTTTTGTTATATTGGTTGGCTTTGTGAAGTTAATAGGTCATTGCGAGTAAAATAAGTGACTACTGAGGTTTTGTTATTGCAAGGTGAAGTCTGTGGGTGATGAGTACAGACTTGAATCTTGATTAGTGATTACTGCAAAAATTCATGGTCAAGCTAACGGTTGTGAGGTCTATGTCTCTAAATGCTAGGGCATGTTGATGGAACTGAGAAATATAGGAGCTGTGAACAAAATTTCCTCTTATTAATAATGCAGTTCTCCACTTATTTTTCCTATTTGTCTGGGTTTCCTAAGTATTATGACAAAAATAGGCAGTAAAGTGACTTAAAGTTTGAACCATGTTGTGTAGAAGACACTATGTTGAAGACAGCACTAAGGCGAGGAAAATGTCAAGTGCCGTTATATAGTTGCAAAAGGGTTGTGTGTTCTATTTCCTGAATTAGTACTTTTGTTGACGATTTCCCTTAGGCTGAGTTTGGATCCATTGAATTGGAATTGGTTAGAATTACAATATACGAGTTTAGATCACATAAATAATTACAACCGGAATTGTGCTTCAACTACTTGTTTGGATTTTATAAGTATTATGTCTATAGTCTTCAACGTCTTTTGACGGTGGTTTCCGTCGTCTCTGGCAGTGGTTGTCGTCATCTCTAGTGGGTTTCGACAATGATTATCATTGTTTCGACTGTCTCACCCAATGGTAGTTGACGTTGCCTTTGGTTGTCTTGATGGTGGTTGGTGATGGTTGTCGTCATTTTCGGTGGGTTTTGACAATTGTGCATATTGTATTCGACCGGTTGACGATGACTGTGGTCGGTTGTGATGACCGAAGACAGGTGGTGGTAGCAATTGATGGCAAGTGTACGAAGTTACTAGTAGGTAAGATCTGGCGGTGGGTGGTAAAGGTTGTTGGGGTGACCAATGTTATAGCATGATATGCAGTCATAAGTGGTTGTTAGGAATAACAATTGCGCAAGATCTATAAATTTTATGGTATACTCATTAGAATTGAAGATGTTTTGTAGTTGTTTCTTAATTCCTAGAATTGAGTTGGAAACTCTAATTCCAATTCTAAAATATGCGCCTAATAGGAAAGTTGGAATTGAACAATTCAATTCCCAATTCTAATTCCAATTCAATCCAAACGAGCCTTATATTTTAGTATCCTCCAATTTAATTCATATTCCATCCAAGTTGGCTGGTCCTTAGATTCTTGCCATATATCTGGGGATTTCTGAACTTCATTGTATGTTAAAACCTTACAGACATACATCTGTTGTACTCGTTTAACATAGTAATTATGGTGTGCAACTGACACAATTGTCCAAGCAGAGAGTTCCTGCTTTTTAAATTTTGTCTCTAGATGAGGAGGGAATGCATGGAAAGAAACTTTAAAATTCAGTTACTATTGATCATAAAACAAATAAGTAAAAGGGACAAAAATAAAACATTTGAAGATATTTATTTCTGAAACGAGTCAAACAATTAGTATAACATTCAGTAGCTTTAAGAAGATGCAGCAGCTATGTGTAGGTTAGCTTTCCCTGCAGATTAAATCATAAAACTCTCCTCAATTTATGTTGATTTCTTGGTCCTGAATCATTTGTATTTTTTTTTTTCTTGTTTTGATTGTATATCAGCAACCTTGCTAATGAGGTTGGTGACGAGTAACTGCCGAACTGGATGAGGCTACCTATTATGGAAACTTGGTATTCCCTCTATATGGTAATATCATTGTTGTTTTCATGTGTAATCCAGTAATTGTTTCACAGTATTCTAGATTTTTATCTATAAAAGCATCGTATTTAAAGTTATTAAATTTTCCCAATGTAGCCTGGACTTACTATAAGTGTCCTATATTTTTTTAAATAAATAGGTCTTCATCATCATGGCAAGAGCTACCATCATCGTAGAGATTTCGTCATCATCGGAGGTATGTTGATACATGCGCAGTGGCTTTCTTTTACTTGAATGTTTTTTTCATTCTTTTTAATGTTTATCAACTTTTACCCTCTTTGGTATCTCTATCGAGCTCGTGATTCAGAAATACGGTATAATTATCATGAGTCGCATGTTGCTCTTTAATCCATGCTCCGTATCAGAGTTCATTCTGTATTCACTTATTAATTCTAGTTTCCCTCTATTCGGATCAGATCCCACTGTTAAAACATATATTTATTTTTTATTTTTATAGAATTTCTTCCTTGAAGCTTAACAAGTTCTGGAATAAATTCAACACCTTTTTGGTTGAATGATCTTTTCGACTTTTCTCACAAGCCATTGATTCCAGAAGTATAATTTCTGTGCAAACTTGAAAAGTAAGCTTCCTTGATGTGGATTAATTTATTGGAATAAGGTGGATTAGTGTTGATGATTGTTTAATATTGTTGAAATCTATTTGATGCTCTAGAGTCTAGAGTGTGTGACTCTTACAGTATTACAAGTTGAATTTATCTTTTAATATGATTTAATACTTGATTGTACCACGAGTTTCTTTTGGTTGATGGGTGAGGCTGTTCAGTGGATGGCCTTTTTGTAAGTTATTCTCCTTATGAATGATAGGGAAAATTATAGCTTGAGACATAATATGTCAATTGATATAATGACCAGTGCTCTTCTGCATCCTACAATTTAAAGGTAGAGCTGACTGGTGGGAACTCCAAGTTGTTGGGATGGATTTTCTGATTTCTGAGTGGGTACTTTTTAGACCTTTTATACAATATAGTATTTAAGTTAGGATGTAATACAATCTGTTGTTGTTCATTGGAATGCATATTTTCTTCCTACTTTTAATTTTCGTGTATTTCCTTGGTTAAGATTGAACTTTTGAAACATAGAACATGATGATGATTGTTTAACAAGCAGGGTAAATCTTGTGAGTTTGTTGCCATTATTTTTAAATGTAGGTTCCATGTTTTTATATATTATTTTCTGTACGATATTCTCTTTTCAAAAGTTTTCTTCTTCTTCTGTAGTCCTGATAAGTACACCCATTATTGTTCAAAACTGAAATTGCATGTCATTTTGTTGCATTGAAATATTAGGAAAAAGATGTTGGAACTGAATATTGTTTTTCCTTCCAAATTTCTAGCATACTTGTACCAATATGAAATGCAAATAAATTTTTGCCTCCACTCTTTTAAAAGATTTTTCGATTTACTACTGTGGGATTGAACAATTTAGCTAGTCAGTTAAGTTGCACTAGTTTCCCTATGGAAGGGAATATAATTCTTCACTTTTTAGCTTTCAATATACAGATCAATCTTTTACACTTCAGTGTATTAGTACTTTGAAAGTGAAAATCAAACAAATAGGACATTATTAGTTCACAAGATTATATCAGTAATTGCTTATGTCCAAGAGACAATTTCTTATTGGCTGCAATACGTGGAAGAGAAAAGCGCCAATAACTGGAGAACAAATTAACAGAAATACTCTTTCCAATTTGCATTGAACGCCCAGATGGTCCACTTTATTTTTGTTAACCTTTATCATCATATTGTGTACTCTAAATGCCGGTGTAAAGTACTTTCCAATGCTTTGTATAAAAAGAAGATCCTATGGGATAGATTTATCTAATGCATTTTCCTTTTCTCTATTTTTTTTTTATTTAAATTCATGACACAGTATGTCTTCTGTGGTGCCTTGACCCAAAGGTGTCTTGTTGGTCATGATGCTATTACTTTTTTTTTTCCTCTTCTCATTCAGATGTTCAATTCAAACACTACCTGAGGAGGTCAAAAACTGTTATTTTGGAAGAAAGGTGATCAAGTAATCATAGTTTTGTCCAAGATATTGGGTAAAAGTGTTTGATATTTCAATATTAACCTCCTCTGTGATGGCACATCAAGGAAAAATAGATTCGAATGCTCTTCCTTCTGTTAAAACCAGCACTTTACCCAGAAACAATGGCTTGCAAACTCCTTGCAAGCGACAAAGATGTAAAAAAAATGCAAAAGTGAAGTTTCTGGAAGCCGAAGAAGTTATTAATCTAAACTCTGGAACTAGAAAGCCAACACAAGTTATACATCATAAGCTGTGTTCTGTGACTGATCCATTGGATTCATTTATTGCTGTACCTGAGAGGCCCATATCTAAAACCACAACTTCAAAGTGTCTGCAAGTGACATGCAGTACAAGTTGTACTTGTACTGTTTTACAGCAACGAGTTCAGCTGCCAAATGGTGTGAACAGCAATTTCGGCAAACCGTCTCATCATGTTACATCAGTAAAATCAATGAAGACAACTGGATCAGACAATAGACTTGGGAAACCAGTTGCTTCTTCCGTAAATGTTAAAGATGATGGGAAGGATGTGAAATCTTGTGATCCTGAGTTCCCCTCAAACTTAAAAGAGAAACAACCCGAGGGAAAGGATGATGGTAGTAACGAGGAAGCACAATTTGGACTGAATAGAGAAGGTATAACATTGGCTATTTATATTATGCGGTGCCTAAAAATTTTATTTTTCTTTCCAGTTGAGTATGTAAACTTCTTCTAGGGTGCAGGAAAAGATTTTCAGTGTGAATGAGTTGGGCTGCTCATGAGGTGTTTGCTAGCAGAGAGAAGGAGTCAATCCTTAGCTTTGCTAAGTTCTGGCTCATGTTCTTGCAAGCTATATATATTTCTATATGTGTTCCATCATTTCTTTTTTATACATGCATGTTTACTCAGAAAATGAGTTCAAACTATATTTTGAGTATTTGTGTAATAATGTGGACGCAGATGTTTTACTCTCTGGCAAAATGTACTTATGTAGAGATTCCTCTACAGCCTATTGTCTAACCACCATTATTGGACTCTTCTTAGATAGAATATACCTTTCTATCTTGGTGGTGTAGAAGGCATTCCTTTTAAGTGGTTGGTCGGTATTACAAATAAGGGTTTAACAGTGTGGTCCTGGTCCCTCCTTCATCTGTAATACAAATTGAGAAGGACATATTTTCTTTTAGTTTGTTTACCTAAATCTCTGAAGGACAATCATATCTTCTTTTGGTATTTTTATTTTGTTCTCACATTTACAATATATTGTGGCTAAGCATGTTAGCATCTGATGAAGACTGTCCCTTGTTTTGCCTTGTCATTTTTGAACAGATAGTTGTACCCAAGACTTGTAGAGGATACAATATGTCTTAGATTCTTTAGGATCCTTCATAATATCTGATGTTGATAGTCGTGAACATTTGAAATTCAATGCTCATGTCATGGACGCTGATACATTGATTGTCTACATCTATCATTTGTCAACAATCTATTACACTTGTTTCCACTAATCATGTTGATAGCTATTTGTTCCAACAAAATTTGGGAGCTAGTTGCAAATTGATTGATACTTACTTAATTACTTTAATCATTTGCATGACTCTGGCGGATGCCGTCAAGAAGCACTTATTGGTGAAACCTATTCTGCAGGTGCTGTTACCAACAATTCTGAAATCAAGATGGCTATTTTGTCTACCTCACAGAAATATCCTGCAAATCATCCTGCTTTGGAAAATATCTGGAAGTGAGTACTCTGCTCCTAATGCAGTGACACTTTCAAGAATTTTACTTGGATCTAATTTAGAAACATGAATACCAGTAATCAATTTATATATGAAAGTGAACTGCTATTTTATTATAATCAGATCTTGAAGTTCTTGGATAGATTCTCATGAATTGCTACTAAATGGATGTTGCTCAATGCCTTCCAGTTATCTAGAGTTATTGGACCAACTGAGAATTATTTTCTTCTTATTACCTAGTAATCACAATTAATTGCTTTGCAACTTATTTTATAGAATCTAATTTGTAAAGTAATAAAATCTTTCAGAACATATGTTGATAGCTTGAACATAGAACATGGTCCCAGCGATTTATGTTTGAGTAGATTTAAGATCTATGTGTTAATAACATGATGACACCAATAACTCATGTTCTTTTCATTACTATCTTGCCACAGACAGACACGAAAACACATTCTCATCTTTTGACCAATGTATGGCACAAATTAGATTGTGTGTCATGCCGTAATTTGCTTCTAGTTTTTGAAGTTGTGCATTTCTTATGGTGGATCTCAAATTTTGATTGAAGTTGTGCAAGGTGGAAGGCCTCTAAATGTAAATTTGTAGTAAAACATGACAGCAACCTTTTGGATACAGTTCTAGCTATGCACGTGACATTGTGGTGTGAAAGCTTTTTACTTCAGATCTTGATTAGATTAATTTAAGAATTATGGGCAGGAACAAGAATATTGACCCTTTCAATTTGTTGGTTTTATTTAACAAAATAGAGTTGCCTGAGTTTTTGAATGGCAAGGGAATTCTTTGATTGTCGTAGGAGGGGATATACTCTACTACTCATCCATAAAATTTGAAATTTTTGTTTTAGAGATTCCTTTAAATTTTTGTGGTATATCATCTTAACTTTAATTTTCTAAGAGTTCATGACAGAATTTTCATGAAGTCTTATTTTTATCATCTGAGTGTTATTTGTGCCTTACCTCGTTGGTCCTTTCAAATTCTAGAATCTGGGAATCAATGCGTATGAAGTTTCATAGTAGGGATGTGTAATTACTAGTTTTGAGAGAGAGAAATGCTCTTGACCTTTTGTTCTCCTTATTTCCAGACCTTTCTCTTTTTTCGTTGTCTTTCTCTGACACTCTTTTTTCATGTTATATCCAATTTACTTTGCTTCTCATATGCTAGTTATATTGTTGTTTTAGACTTAAATAAAAAAGCTGAACTTGCTTGGTGACGTGCTTGCCCTGTGTTGGTTTATACTTGATAGTTGATACTTATTTTGTGCTGTTATCACCTTGAATTTATTTCTTTGACTGGGGATAATGCAAGGCAACTGGTTACCTCACGTGTTACTGCATATGTTAACTGCAGGGGAAGCTTCGAAGTACCTGATATTGCTCCTCATGGTAGAAACTATGAAGGAATCATGACTCACCTGGGACTGAATGAAGTATTCACGGCTCATCCTCCAGCAAAAGTTTCCCGCAAAGCTTACGAATTTTCTAAGCAACTTGCTGGAGTCCTGCAGTTTAATTTTCATCCTATTCAGGAACAGTGGCCAAAGACCTTTCAAACAGATATTCCTAATGGAAATGATATAGGTTTATACTTTTATCCACAAAAGTTTGAGAGGTTGGTCTACTTCTTCTTTTGTGGATTCTTTTAGTCGATTTCATGATTTCGAAGTTTGTATCCTTCAAGAGGTTATTTTGGTTCTAGGTCCAAGAAAAAGTACTCCACCATCTTGAAGTATATAGAGAAGAATGATCTGATGCTGAAAAGTTGCATTGGAGATGTAGAGTTACTTGTTTTCCCATCTAAACTGTTAGCTGCTGATTGCCAGAGTGAGTAAACAGATTTCATATATGTCCTTTTGTAATTGAAATTTTCTAACCACTAACATTTCTGTTTGACTGCTGCAACTTTTAAATGAATTTTTTTTTTTTTTGTATGCTTTCACATTTCAGAAGGTTGGTCAAGAAACTCAATTTAAGATTCATCTCTTCCTCTAGTTGGTTTTAAATGATTGTTATAGGGAAGATGACATTTGTGCCTAATTTTTTTGGTGTTACTTATTGGGTGATTTTTGTCAATGTTGCTACAGAACTAGATGGAAGTTTCTTCATGTGGGGTGTTTTCCATCATTTAAAGAAAGTCCGGTAACTTGAGCTATTGGATTTTAAATAGGGGGCGAGAGCTCATCGTCTACTTATTTCATTTCTGGTATGATGACTTTCCTGTAACATTTCTCATTAATGAGACACTTAAATTTATATTTTAGCGATGGAAGCTCTTGGAATTCACATGCTTTAAAATTAACTAGCAAGATATCTAACAGATGATGACAAATTGAAGAAAAAGCAGGCAATGTTTTCTGCAGAATTTGTCAAGCTTGTATCCCAATTCCCACCTATTTATACACTTTCAGTAAGTTTTTCATCAGTTATCTTTTCCTTTTGCAAAGCATGTGAACACTTCGTGAGAGTTGCCATAAAAATAAAATGAATTTTTTTTTTCAGAGTTTCCTTAATTTCTACCAACTTACTATCATGTTACTGAGTCAGGTCTATCAAATCTTGCCATATCATTAAAAAAATGTCTAACTCAGATAAAATAGACGGGGGGGGGGGGGGGGGGGGGGGTAGTGGATATACTCATACTGTTTTTCTTTTCAATGAGAGTTCTTATTAATTAAAGACATGACAAGATTTGATTGTTTGTGGCTCATCCACAATGGTTTCTAGCTAGGAATGGATTCTCACGCTATTCCTTTTCTAAACAAAAATCCAACGCTTTCAAAATATTATATTGAATGAAAATTTAATTTTTTTTTCTTGAAGGAAAAAATTATCACTTTCTCTCTCATAAAAGCCCCTCTTATGAAAAACAAGAGAGGATCCTGACCCCTCTAGATAGGTGCTTACCTAATCTGTCTTTCTCTTCTTCTTGGACTTTCTCTGCAAACAAGTGAATTCTTTAGAAAATCTAACAAAGAGAATATATTTTTTTCCCAAAAATTTTAATTTTACTATACAAATTTAGAATTACATTAGCAAACATACACATTTTTTTTATTTTACCCATATAGCATAGTGGCAATGCTCTAATCTAATCCTCAAAACATCACCTTACGAACAACCATTAGGAATAACATGAATGAGACTGGCTAGTCAGTAATTTTATTCATTCAAATTCCTTGTATTTTATGTTATATTTGTTTGTTTTGGTCTGAACAAGAACTAAAATTCCGGCACAATTGACTCTAAGAACCTCATTTTGACTTTAACATCAAGCTTTATGAGTATGTCTATCCTGAATGAATGCCACCTATAAATGTTCAATTCCAAGGTCTGGCCCTCAACAAAAGGTAAGGGAAATAAAGTCAATTTACCCACTAGAAACAGATAGTGATAATGTTAAAGCAACCATTTCACTAAAATAAATAAATAAAAACATTGTTAAGTGGGACATGAATATTTATGATTTCATATACATTTTCGCACTCAAACAAATGAAATAAGTTTATTAGCGTAAAAGATACATAAATTCTTTTTAAAATCACATAAAAAAATAATTTCAATTAAAAGTGTGAGACACAAAATAGCACTAGGATGTATGGACTTCAAATATTTACATAAAACTCTGTTTAAATGAAACCCAGCATTAATTATGAACAAGGCTATTAGTTATTTAAATTCTTCTCCTGCTACACTTCCTTGTAGTTGACCATTTTGGATCAAACACTTTGATCGGAAGTTAATTAACAATTCATAATAAAAAAAAGCTCAAGAAAGCAATAAACATTGTATTCAAGTTCCTCCCATGTTTATTTTAAACACATTGGACCAAAATCCTTTTATTTTATTTATTTTGGATTCTCTCTGTTATACAGAGATGGGCATTGACCAATAAACCAATAATGATTCAATGGAAATGCTCCCCCTAATTGCCTTTAATTAAGCACCTAAGCTTTTGTCCTGAATTCAATTTCAGAAGCCATGAGGAAAACAGAATTATCAACCATACTCTTCCTTTGTTTCTTGTTCTTACTCTTGTTTGTCAATGATGGCCAAGCAAAAGCTATACATCAGGTTTGTTCTTCTTCCTGTGGAGATATACAAAATATTAGCTACCCTTTTCGCCTAAATACCGACCCACCAAGCTATGGTGACCCAGAATACCAACTCACTTGTGAAAATAACAAAACTATGGTGGATTACCTTTCTGGGAAATACTATGTGAAACAAATATCCTATGACAAACAGATAATCAGAGTTGTCGATGCTAATTTAGCCGATGGAAGTTGCAGCTTTCCCTCTAAGTGGCTAGAAGTCATTGACATTCGTTTTACTCTCCCTGTCAATAGCAATATATCTTATACAAGCTTCCTCAACTGCTCTACTATTATAAATTATCCAAGTTATGTTAGAGTTCCTTGTTTAAGTAGACATGGTTATTTTTATGTGTATGCTGTTTATAACAATGAATCAATGTATGACTTTTTAGAGTCATCATGCAAGTGTATTTCAACAGCATATGCAGATTATAAGGATATGAAGTACACTTCTTATGATGCCATCCAGCAATTGTTGAAGTCCGGGTTTGAAATTGGATGGTCAATTCAATGCCGGGATTGTATTCGTTCTGGTAAAGTTTGTGACTTTTTTAATCAGACATCACAGAATTTCAAATGCAGCAAAAGAGGTAAAGGTCTTATTTGTGTTGTGACTGATTTGGTTTTAATTATTTTGATGCTAATGTTGTTTTGTGTGCAGATGATGGATCTGATGAATATCGAAAAGAATTGATTTTGATTTTTTCATATTTAATTGGGAGCTCTATTTTAGGTAATTTCTCCTTGATAATCTGTTAAATCTTACTGTAGTGCAATTGATTTTGATCCTTCAACTAAAAATCTTTTCCTTTTCTTGATCTATCAGTAATAATTGGTGCTGCTAGATTTATCTGTGCTCCATTGGTTATATTTGTGTTCCTTCTCCACAAGTACCTATCTAGACATAAGTGTACTGTTGGTACCAAATAGAAGTTTCTGCACAATCTAATTCAGTCTTTGGTTGAGGGTAAAGAATTGGAGCTTCAAAATGTGAAGGAAAACTGACAGCTGAATAGCAAGGAAGTTATGAATAACTGAGTTAGGGTGCATATAAATGAATTAATCAGATTGCCCATCAATGTTTGATGTGCTGGAAATGTTGGAAGGTGACAATGATGACTTGAAACTGCCTCCCAGACTTAGATATTTTTTATTCTCTTCTCATCCACAAATGCTAATGTCAGAGCCAGTTTCAGAATCTTCAACTCAATTGCTGATATCTGATTTCATGTACAAAAGTCAGTAAGAAAATTGTGTTGACTGTATATTTCATATGTGAAGTGTAAGAATCTAATTGAAGTTCATTTTTTTGAAAAATAAAATAAAAATCTCGACAAAATTGCATCTATGATCCCAAAAGTATCACAACTTCAAACCATAATACTTATAATTAACCAGTCAATAAGTACTCCATTGCTCTTATTTAATCATGAAACAAACCTATAAAGTTTCTCCCCTGAATACAGTTTTCCTAGTTATTCAGGTAAAGGAGGCCATGAGAAACACAAAATCCTCAACCATACTAGTTCTCCTGTAATCTTCGTCACCAATGAAGGCCAAGCAAGAGTGATTAGGTAGATTTGTTCTCCCTCCTGTGGAGTTACACCATATTCATCAGCTACCCCTTTCGCCTAAAGAGCGACACACCAATTACCAGTTGTGATCTTGAATATGAACTGTATTGTGAGGTTAATGGAACAATCCTGGAATACTATCCTGTGAAGCAAACTTCCTATCACAAAAATATATTCAGAGTTGTTGTTGTCAACTTATAAAGTGTACAAATTGAACGTTTGTAATTAGAATTGGAAAGAAAATTAAGATCATGCACACGATATCCTCCAGGTTAACAACATAGAGGTCTCACTGGAGATGGATTATACAGAAACAACAACCCATTCCATACAAATGGCAGTGTGCAAAAAATCCTCAAAATTGGCACTACGAAAAATCTACCATGACTATGGAAAGAGTCAATAATTTGTTTGATTCCTTAGAAGTTAGAAGTTAAGCCCAAAACATTTTGCTCAACAAAAGGAACTTACTCAATAAATTAAATTTTGTAGGATGACTGATTGTTGTTGATGACTGTGTTGTTTACTTTTAATGCCAGTCATGTATAAAAAAGATACTTAATGGATAAAAAAATACTCAACAAAAGGAACTTACTCAACATACTTGAGCTTTGTTTGATTGATGGATGATAAATCAACAAAACACTCTAGTTAAAATTTGAATGGACAATAAAGTAATTTTTGCTAATAATTTGTCGTCAAGTTCTAATAACCTATTTATTACTTAAACGACATGTTTGTGCTTAGAATATTCATTTTTTATCATTCCTAACCCAATTAATGGATTGAGATCGAAGATGATTAGAGTCCAAATGTGAAAAAGGAAAAGAGAAGAAAAGAAAGTGAGGAAGTTTCTTGCCTGCAAAATCGTCACTTTAATTTTCTTTTCTCTCTTTTCATTGTCAACTTTGAATCTACCAAACAAAAGAAAAAGAGACAAATCAAAACAAGGGAACCCAAAGTCATAATTTTTTTCTTCCTCTTTTATACCATCAAATTCATAATTAACAAAGCAAAATACATGATAGGTGTAAGTGATGCATGCCAGCAGCATTAAAATTCAAAACCCCCACCTCCCCAAAAAGAAATTGAAGCATAAACTTCATCTTCTCCAACTAACAAACTAGCTACCTCGTATGCATCTCTTACATCCCATGCTTTCATTAACAGTGCATGGCAAATACGTAAAAAACTACAAAGACGAAAGGTTAAATAAGGAACAAAGTAAAATAAAACCAAGCACCAAAACAAAGTAAACATAAATTCGGACCGCTACCCTCAATTCCCCGCAATGCAATAATGGCGCTCTTCCAATTCTGCCCCTATTGCAGGAATAGAAAACTCAGGAGAGCACAATTGCAAAGCCTTGTTTGTTGATTCTTTTGCCATCACCAATCACCCATATTTATAGAAAAACCCTTCTCCGCCGCACCACCACCGTCTCCGCCTTCCACGACCACTCAAATTGATAAACACCCTCTTGTGGCTGCTAGTCATAGCTAGTAGCTAAATGGTTTTTCTTAGTAAAGCTGTAAATGGTAAAATAAAGCTGCTAGGTAGGAAGAAATTTCGAGTGCGAGTGAATAAGTATATAGGACTAACTCAATGGGACATGATGGGTCGTATATAAAGGCAAGATTTTAGCTTTTGGTTGTTTTTTCAATTTTTAATTTTCTAATAAATTTATATTATTTTTTAAAAAATTTGTTAAAGTGAGGTTGAATTTCTTGGTCTAAGGTGGTTAAGGGCATGTTTGTGGGGAATGCAAAAAACTCCACTAACCCGGTTTCCAAGGCTCTTGGAATTTTCACATCATTCTCATAGAGGAAGTGACAAAAAGGGCAAAAAATAGTAAGTGGGAATTGAATTGATGGGGTTTGTTTGTCTGTGTATGTGAACGTGGCCTTGTAAAAAGCATAGAAAAATGATACATATAGTTGGTCCAACTATTTTTCTCATTTCATGCAAGTATGCACTTAGCTCAATACAAAAAAGTTTGTCATGGGTAACTTTTTAGATTTATTACCTTATTATTGAGGATTGGGAAAAATGATGTATATGTAGTAGCACAGTGTAAGATGGTGGGGCATTAACATAGAATGGTGTGCATATTTTGGACATGGGAAATGGAAGGAGATTATTGGCCCAAGGTTCAGCTAATTAACCCCATTACAATATGTATCCAAATTTTTGGCATGGGTGATTGAAAAGTTAAGACCACAATGGAAAAAAAAAAAAAAAGAGAGAGAAAAGAAAAGAGAAATCTTATCTGCAATTTGTGTCAATTATTTTGACCAAAAATTTTAGTGCTTGTTGATTTGGTTTTTGACTAATTAGGAATAGGTTGTGTTAGGTGGATTTCAACTCAATTGGTCACACACGACCTATAGATATGTATTCTTTTTTCTTTTCTTTTTTTCTTGTTTTCTTGATTTTTTCAACTTAAACGACTACCAATTTCAGCTCATAGGACTCTCAGCCTTTGGATTGCATTTTATGTCATTCTTAAGGTGAGGGCACTGAACTCCCTTGAAAAAGAGATGTTTGATGCAATGACATTCTTGTGGGTTCAATATTTTTCTTTTAATAAATTCGTCTATTGTGTAAATTTATGATTTTTAAGGAGGTATGATAATGGAAATATGGTTCAACCACCTCTTTCATAACATGATAAATTATCACCTCACTAATTTATACAAAAAAAAAATGAGCATCCAAATACCTATTCAATCAACAATTTGTTTTTTGATATCTTTTATATTTAATAGGTACAAAATCTAAGGTGATCGAAGATAAAGAGATTTAGAGATCAACAAAGTGTCTCTTATTTTTTTTCTTAATTTTTCATATATATCTAGCTCATCCAACTAATTAATTCAAATATGACCGAATCTTGACAGATCATGACATATACATATTGCTTAAACATCAAAACAAATATTTACTTGAATCTTATATATAAATATATACTCGATCTTATTTGATCTCATGAATCAAATACAAAAGTTTTTTCACAAATTAACAAGCTCAAAAACTTGCAATTCATATTATGTCCTATTGTTTGAAAAGCTACTCTACCCAGCCGCCTAGCTAGAAGATGAATGTCCATATATACTTTGAAATAGACTCTTTTGAGGGCACCCGTGGTTGAAACTTATGACTATTTGTTGTAAATAGATAAGCAAGATCCAAAAAAGTCAACGGACTTCACCAATAAATTTCATAAATTATTTCATCCTTTCTCAAATATATGTCTCTTATGCTTAAGTTTTTTCACTGTATTTCCTAACAACTTTTTGTGTTTACTACTTTTTTTTTTAACTACAACCATTTAGTTTCATTTCTTTTTTACCGATTTTGATATGCAAATTTTGTAATATAAAATCTCCAATAGGACATACATTTTTTTTTTTAAATATATTTTCCAATTATTGAATGAAGATCGATGGCGTAATTTTTAAAAGATGATGTTATATAGTTTCAATTTTTCCTCTATCAACAAGGGGTAAGGGATAAGGTTTATGTCCTCATCGTTTTGATTATTATCAATAAAACTAGTAGGAGCCTGTCAAATCCCTCCATGGTAACTTCTCTTAAAAAAAATTCAAAAAGTGAAGGAAACAAATGTCACACTTTGTCAAAAATTAGTGGAGTATACGCAGCCTTAGAATTCATTGTCTACTTTCTCTTGCTGGTATGATAATAAAGATGTTGGAACATAGAAACATCCTTTTAAGCATGACGGAGAAAGAAGCCAAATTATGGATTCACAACGCAAAGCAAAATGTCAACCAAAATCTCTTTATCATGGATTTGGCTAGGAATGGCAATACGAAAGAAAACTCTCCTTTTGCTACTCTACTCTCTTATTTCTTTTTTTCTTTAATTACATAATGAATACACCGATCTTGCACTAATAATAAAATGTAAAATCTGCTTCTTAAAATGCTATATGCACATAAAATTTTCCTTTTATAAAATCTTTAATATGTTTTCCTCATGCACAAAGCTAAAAAACATAGGTCATAAATATTTAATTTTTAAATGACTTTTCAATAATAAGTTTTATATATAAATAATATTTATGTGAACAGACATTGTACAATTTTAGAACGACAGTTCAAGATAAATTGAAGGGATTGAGAATTTAATAGTCACATACGAAAATCGATTTATGGAAATTAATTTTTTTTTACAAGATTAAACTCTAAACTTCTGCTATTTGAGGTAGCAAATAACAAAGATAAATACTATTTGATTATCACATATAAGTTTCTCAATATTTATATGGGTCAGATCTGTCCAAATCTATATGTAACTTTCTCAATTTGTTTGTATGCTTGGACACTAATTAACAAACAGTAACACTAGCTTTTTCATCTACCAACAGTTGTCACTAGTTCTTTTCGATTAGAAGAAGGCTGTTCAAAGTTGACTTCAAGAAATCACATTTATACTAACGGACTATATTATATATCAATAATAGAGTGAATACTACTTTTGTTTCTATGAAAAGGGTTTTGGATATCTTCTGTAATGATTCTGGCCAAGTGGTTAATCAATCAAAATCTAGAATTTTCTGAAGTTCTAATGTCAAAGAGGACACTTTATACCCAAAAAAAAAAAAAAAAAAATTGTTTAGGAATACAGTCTTTCACAAATTTTTCGCAGGTGCCTCGTCGATTGCTTTAGTGAGTGCGAGGCAAAACCTGCTCACTAACCCGCTTTATACTTGTTTTAACAACTTTACTTTATATCAAATGGATGTGAATTTTTTTTTCTAAATAGTTTTATAGATAAATAAATTTATATTGAACAGCCTCTTGGATTTAAATCTTTTGATAAATCTGACCATGTTTTTAAACTTAAAAAAGCTTTGAAGGTTTAAGCAAACTCCTAGAACTTGGTATGAAAGTTTAAGTAAATTTTTTACTTGAAAATGATTTCAAAAGAGGCAGAATAGATACTATTTTAATTGTTTATTAATTAAGCATTACCTGTCTTATATTTTTCTAGTGCAAATTTATGTTGGGCATATTTTTGGATTTACTAATGAATCTTTCTGCCAAGAATTTGTTAAGACTATGCAAAGTGAATTTGAAATGAGTATGAAGTGAGAATTAAACTTTCTTGAACTTCAAGTTTAGCAATCAAATGAAGAAATTTTCATTAACCAATCCAAATATGTCAAAAATTTAAGCAAAAGATTTGGACTGAAGAATGCAAAGGCTATTGGAACTCCAATGAGCACATCAATTACGTTGGACAAAGGTGAATCTGGTGAGACAGTAGATGAGAAGAAATATAGATGTATGATTGGATTTCTTCTTTACCTCACTACTAGTGGACTAGATATCATGTTTAATGTTTGCATGTGTGCTAGATATATATTAGTCTTTTTTCAAAGAATCACTTTTTACTAGTATTAAAAGAAATTTTAGATACCTGATTGGAACTTAATCACTTGGTATATTTTTTCCTAATGTAATAATTTTGAACTAATTGGATACTCAGATGCTGACTTTCAGGATGTAAGCTTCATAGAAAAAACACTAGTAGAACATGTTAATTCCTTCGTCACTCACTTGTTTCTTAATTTAGCAAGAAACAAGTGAAGCGGTCTCAAATACCTCAAAAGTTAACCATGAACTCTATTTCATATATCTATTTTCTGTAATAATAGTGTAATTAATCTTATTAAAAATTCTATTCAGCATTTTAGAAATAAATACAATGAAGTAAGACCACATTTTATTAGAGATCATGAGAGGGGCTACAAGAAAGTGCGGCATCATAGATTGCGTATCTGAGACCACAGGAAAACGATCTCTGATATAAACTTTCTGAGATCATAAGTCACTTTTAAGAGACTGCAAAAAGTGGTCTCAAGTACCTCAAAAGTTAACCATAAACTTTGTCGTTGATAATTGATAATTTTGATGCCAATTAGCACCAAATTATCAAAGATTGTGTTTTCAATGCAGGTATTCCTTCATCTTTGGGTGCGAAATAGTCTTGTAATGAAGATTCACATGATCACGACAACGATGTTAATTTAGTACGATCTTAATTTTAGTTTGTAGTTATTTAAACTTTTTAATGTAAACAAATTTAATACTTAAATCATGAATTCATTTGTCATGATATGTTTTTATTAATACAATACATTTGAATTAGTATTCTATTGCTAGTTTTGTAATCAACGGATATTTTAAACCCAAATAATAGATTTATCAGAACTTATTTCTAAGAACCTCAACCATAATAAACTCTTCTATCACAACATCATAATTTGAATAGATTCCAAAAGAAAAACATCTAGCCTTGACGCCACATCTAATTCCAAACGACCCAAAACTGACTCTGATCAACAGGAGCTTTTTAATTCAAAGCTCACTCAAAACACTGATGAGCTTCAACGTCTGAGAACGGAGAATGCAAATTTGTGGGAGAGCATTTTCGTTAACAGAGCCCAAATCCATCAAATTCTAGTGCTGTTGAGTAAATATCACTCTACCTTGATTGAGGAACTGCCACAAATACGAAGAAGCGTCAACTCCTCCTTGTCCAGAACTCTTGTGATTCAAAAAGAGGTAGTCAAGAATGGCAATGGCATCGGTGACCTTATTAACACCACCCATGAGTTAGAGCTCATTCGAGATGTTCATACAAGGTTTCTGGATAACCTTTCCACCTCTATTTAGCAACTTCTAAATATCTGTTAGACTGTTAAAGAGTCGTCACTTGGTTCGTCTAGAACTGTATAAAGAGAAGTCTGATTGTTCTAGAAGAAAGCTGGACAAGACAGACCCCCTTATATGGTGCCTAATCTGATTGTAACTTATGCACATGAACTACCTTCCTATGGTCTTGAAACAGTCTTGCCTAAACTCTTTTGAAGAAAGTGGCATGTACAAAGATGATAATAATAGTTGACGCATGAGATGTGCATGTAAACTGCTAAAAACGTAACTTCTCACTACACCTAAATAATAATAATAATAATAATAATGATAGAGTGGACCAAGAGAGTGAAAGCAAAGACTACAATTTTAACTGGTATTTTCAATCTGGGTGGTAGTCCACAATGTACTACGAAATCCAGTATTAGTTCAGGGCCGTCTATTTCACTGATTGTATATCTGATTGAGCCCTTAGGCGACGCCAAGAAAAAAACCTAAGGCGTAAATCATGCCTTCGTCATGAGTACGCCATATATACGTCATGCGAAATACAGATTTTCTTTAAGGTTTTAAATTTCAAATGTTAACCTTAGATTTAAGCTTTTGATAATATTATTAAAAAAATTTATCTATATTTACTTTTGGCCCTTCTACTTTAGAAATCCTCTTTGCCATTGGAGTATAAGCTCATTTATCATAAATCATTAATCCTCTATGTTAAAACATATTGACTCCTAAAGTTTTCAATTTTTTTGAATTGTAAAAGATTTTAAATACAACTTAGCTTAACTCACTATATACGCCCAGGTTAATATTACATTATACTATTTCTTTGCTCATTAAATTTTAGTCATAATTTTTGCATTTATTAATCACCTTACATAAAATATAATACTAAATTTATCAATTAATTTACAAAAATGTATCACTAAATTCACTCAAGGGTAGTTTAAGAAAAATGAAAAAAAAAAAAAAAAGAGAGAGAAAAGAATAAGAAATAAACAAAAACCAGGGACATTTTGAGAATAGCACAATATCAACACTAGATCAAGGGTAGAAAATAAATAAATAAAAATAAATCAATTATTGGATACTCAACGACCTCATCTATACGCCTTTGGTGGTCTCGTGTGGGGTGAAAGAAAAAGAAAGAAAAGAAAAGAAAAGCCACATAAAAGGGCAAACCCCCTCCTCTATCCACTGTCTGATCATTGGTCGACAAAGAGCTGCGCGTGAGTCCTCGAGAGTGTAACTTAGCTAACATCAGTGGGTTTCCTTTGAAGACGCAATTTAGCCGTTTCAAGTCTTTTCTTTATATGCACAATTACACATTGCACGCACGTTTATATGATATTGATATGTGCCCTCTTCCACATTGGATCCCCCATATGCTTAACTATCTGTTTGGCTTTTGACTTGGGTTAAGCTTACAAAGAAAAATACATAAATTGGAATGCAATCGTATACTATGAGTTTTGGAAATGTGGTCTGAATCAACGGTGATTGAGCCTAGTGGAAGGTTGGAAGGGATTAGTGACTCCTAGCAGAGAATCCAGGTTCAAAACTGGACACATCACCTTGCGAGGGATTCTCTCTTAAAAAAATTTGACAGAATCCTAAGAAATTATTCTCACAGCAATGTCTATTAAAAAATTCTAGAATATCCAAAAAAATGCAGTTTGATAAGGTGTCGTGAGTTTTTTTTTTTTTTTTTTTTTTTTTTCTAACAAAAGTATAATTAATTTTTATTTTTAATTCAATTAATCAGATTATCTACATTTAGATTAGACAATTTTTAACAATTTTAAATATTTAAACATTTTACTTTCCACGATTTCAAATAAAAAAGTCAAGAAATAAAGCAGCCTTAATCACCTTGTGATATCTTGGGGCTAAGTCTAATTATACATTGATGTATTATATATATGATAAATACTTTAATTTTCATACTTCATTTTCAATTTTTGAGAAGCAACCCGAGATATAAATTTCAAAACAAATAAATTTTGGTAATTAGTTTTTTAAGCTAATTAACATCTATTATCCTTAAATTATCATATTTTTATCAAATTTATCTTTAAAGTAATATTTTTCAATTAATTTCATCTCAAAAATTTAAAATATTTACAATGTCTCACTTTCAATTTAACAACGTTAATATATATATAAATATATTTATTTTTATGAAAATCATTTATGTGACTTAATATACAATATTTTTGCTACATATGTGATTGGAAAAAAAAGAGAATAGTATTTTTCTCACTCCTCTTCGTGCATCCTCTATCTCTCACTAGTCTTTTGTAACACCTCTTTTTAAAAATTATAAAAATATGACTTGTGGTGAGTTTGAAATTTTAAAAAATTAATGAAATTTATTTATAATTCTATTTTCTTATTATTTTTGGATGATAAATTGATACTGGTTTTGAGGGAGTGTGAGACTAAAATTACTTTTAGAATGAAATTAAAAATATACTTTACGATGAAATTGACAAAAAATAAATAAATTTAGGATAATTTTTTTTTTATTGTTTGCTAACTCAGCATATATATATATATTTATAATATTTTAAATCACATTAGTAATTTTTGAAGATTAGTAGATCAAGAATCTAACCTAACAAAAAAACCAGTCAGACGCACTAGCATACCAAGGAAGCCCTCTTTGAATGAGAGGAACAAGGCCCTCACCTCACATGAGCAGGAAGTGGCCTCGAGAGGAGAAGGAAGAGCGTCGGGATCTAGTTTTTCCCACATTAAATGATACCACTGAGATCAAAATAGCATTCAAACTACATATCAATTTGCAATGGACATTACTTTCTATTCAATCGAGCACATTACACCTACATATTAAACACAATTAGCATATTACCCAAATTTAACATTCAATATATAAAGTGACATATTTACCCTTTAGTATAGTTAATTATCTCTTACTTTTTACTAAAATAATCAGAAAGTTAATTTTAATTGCTCCTAAAAACCTTATTGGCATATTAAATGGAATCACGTACATGCTAGTTTTTCAACACAATCAAACCACTTTTGGTGGTGTTCTAGAAGAAATTATAGCTGTAGTCCATAACCATGACTCTATAACATATTCAAATCTTAAATTACAGTGTTAAAAGTCCTTTTTAAGCTTAAAACCGCAAGAACCAGTACAACCACTTCAAAACCATAATCTACGTCGCCACAGCGTAAGTAGGTCATTTCATATAGAGACCGTCAATTTTAATTAATTAGGTAATCTGCTAATATATATATATATTTTTTTTTAATTTTTTATTTATTTTTTTTTTGGTTTCTGAATTGTTTCACAGGCATAAAATAGTGAACATTGCAAATTGAGGGTTAGTTTGATGAGAGAAGAAAATGCAATTGAACTTACATTTTAGGTTGTCACATGAAAATTTTAATTAGCATTTAATATTATACATAAAATAGGTATTTGATTTTTAACTTCATCTATTTATTTATTTCCAATTCTTTAGTATAATTAGTCATTATTTACTTTTCTAACACTTCTTATTCTATATTTTTCATTTTCTAATTTGTTTCTTCTACCATCAACTTTTCATCTTTCACAATAAATTTTATTATACCATTTGTAATTTTGTATTAGTATTTGATATTATTAGTTAATGATTAATAATATTTATTAGTAAGATCATGATAAAAATCTAACATTCTCTTTTATTAGTTTGTGACCTTTTCATATTTTATATCCAATGATTTCACACTATCTCTTCACCTTAATTATTTCACGATGTAAAAGCGACAAAAGCAAATTTCAATACACTATGTAAAAGCAACAAAAGCAAATTGCATATTGAAAAATCAAAGGAAGCTAAAAAGATAATTTAATAAAAAATAAAGTGTGATTAATGGGTGGAATTTAAAAAAATTTAACTAAAAGTTCTTGATTTTTCTTTCTCTAACTTACCACCTGCTCACATGTAACATCAAATCAAAAGGTTACCACTTCAATTTCTTGAACCTTCTCATTCAATATAAATATATTGTCATGTCATTTTAGATCCATCTCTACAAAGATACACACATTTTTTTCTGATGACATAATTTTTAGGTAGAGTTAGAGTTACTACATCTAGTGCACTCCCAATCTCTTCCCCTCCCTCACTCAAATATGTTTTCATCTCCTATCTCTCCGCCTCTCTTTCTTGCTCATAGTACAAGGAGACAATGAATCACAATATATATATCGTTTTACAGAGTTTAATTCAAAATGTCTCTTGGAGGCAGCCAACTTTAAATAGGTCAGATGCAGAATATAAATATATTTATAATACTTATTTGAAATCGAATCATCAATTAAAAATTAAAGAAAGCCAATAAACATGAAAAAAGAATAATACACATTTTCATGTTCATGCCCATGATAGATGTGAGTTAATTATTGATTTGAGATATGTATGTCACTCAAAATTATATGTTAAAATATTTTTGTAAGTTAAATAACAATTCATGCATTTACAAGAATTAAATGCTCCTTCTTTAGTTATATCACTTTTTACCTATAACTCATGCTTTTGAACTATAGATCAGAGAAATGCTATATTAATATAATTGATCCATTCCATTTCATTAATTAAATATAAACAAGTTTATGAAAATCTTTTTTCTTTTTTTTTCATAAAAAAATCTACAAAACTTGGTATAATATATATGTAATTATTGTTTTTCATTACCCAATAATGCGATCAAAATAAGTTCAAATGGAAGAGGAAGAATGTTTGTTATGAGTTTATATAATTAATCAACTAAAATTTGATTAAATCTTGTGAACGGAAAATGTCTAAATAAAACTTGTACATTAATATAATTTTAAGTTGGTTCTGAGGATTAAATTGTGTTTATTTAATTTGAACAAATTATGTTCTTATGCATATATATTAACAAGATTTCTAAAAACTAGTAACATTACAAGACTCAGCATGCAAAAACTATGTGGTTAATTTTTTTTTTTTTTTTTTTTTTTGAGTGATGCTTTTTTTACTACTTTTAAAAATCAAGTGTGCTTTTCAAAGCACCACAGAAGATATTTTTAAGAGTTGGATTTGACTTGTTGACAACTGCCTCTACATAATTGAAAACCATAATAATTTGTTGAAATTCACAAAATTATCAAACTTGGTAAGTTTTTTCATTCTTCATATTAAACATTTCATAAAGTTATTTTTTACAATAATAGGTATTACATACCGAAATACAATTTAAGTTAATTTATTCTACAATATATACATCCCGTGCAACCATCTTTCAAAATATTTTTTTATTTATCCTTGCATAAAATAGGAAATAAGTGAATAAATAAGGAAGGAAGAAACCAAAGAAACAATATATAATAGTCTGCCAAGAAAAAGAAAACAAATATGAGGAAATTGATATATTATAAAATAATGAAATCAAAAATTATCAGCGAAGCTGGAATAGCTCAGTTGGTTAGAGCGTGTGGCTGTTAACCACAAGGTCGGAGGTTCAAGCCCTCCTTCTAGCGATTTCTTTTATATTATAGTTTAGTATTCTGGGCCTTGCAAAATTTTGGAAAAAATCTACTTTAACTCTTAATAATTATATTCTTATCATTCTGGTCCCTGCATAATTATGTGAAAATCTTATTTTAAAAAGTTTGAATTAGATAGTCATATTTTATTCTTTATTTATTTTTTTTTCTATGATCTATGTATTTTTGTTTTTAGTAATCAAGTTTAATATCTATCAAATTCCACCCCCTTCTTACTACATGAGCTAAATTAATTCAATTAGTCATTCATTTATTAAAGCTTAAAATTTTTATTTTAACAAAAAATATTTAATTCATGAGGTTTATTTTTTATAATAATTTTAAAGTTATTTAAAATATTAATAATTCATATTTTGAATTAATAACAATATTATATGAAAAATATATTTTGTACTATAGTTAATTTATGATTACAAACGTAGTGTTTGCTCAAGTTTACATTACATAACAATTTATTTAGTTACATATGAATTTCTTAGTAAAAAATTATTTATGATTTGGCCCCCTAAAATTAAATATTTAGGTCTGCCCTGACTATAACTTACAATGATTACTTAGTCAATCAATAACAATGTGTTTGGAACAATACAAAAACTAGATTTGTAGAATTCAATCTAATTCTCTTATTTGGTACAAATAAAATTTTTATTTTAATTTAAGTTTTTTTTCCCATAATATTCTCATTTATTTTTATTATAACTATCATTGGACTAAAAATATAAGACGAGATTAATTGTTGTCCAAAGAAAAAAAGACAAGTTGAAAGAAAGAAAAAATTGAAATTGGTTAGGTGAGTATGTGGGATGAAGTATTAGTGATTCTTCATTGATTTAACTATGTTAAAAATGTGTGTTTAATATTAAGGTTAAAAAGGTTATTTATGGTGGGATAAAATAAAAAGGGTTAATTATACTTTAACCCCTATGAACTACCATGATTTTTTTTGCAATAACTCCCATAAACTATTGAATTAGGCACATAACCTCCTTATTTGAGTTATAATTAGCAAATAACTAACACTCATCTAAATTAGCTATTAAATCTAACAAATTAACTTAAAAGACTAAATTACTCTCATTATAAGTTTTTTTTTTATTTTTTATAATGTCTTTCACTTTCTATCTCTTGTTTCTTGTTTCTTTCTTTATCTTTTTTTTTCTTAGTAACTAAAATCTCTATATTTATTCAATGTTAGTATATTCTTTAATATGTAATACAATAATAACATAAAGAAGTTTTGATGAGAGTATTATCATTAAAACGCAAATTGAAACAACAACTTACATAATTTCAATAAACAAGAAAAATAGTATTAGTAATTTTATTACTAATTCAAATATTATTTATGTATGCTAAAATTGAATCAATATAAAGAGATTAGTTTCATAGAAAATGAAAAGAAAAAAGATGTAAAAAAGGAGAAAACATAAATAAAAAACTTATAATGAGGGTAAATTAGTCTTTTATGAGTTAATTTGTTATATTTAATTGTTAATTTTAGATGAGTGATGATTATTTTTTAATTATGACTTAAATAAGGGGGTTATGTGCCTAATTCAATAGTTTATGAGAGTTACTACAAAATAGGTGGTACTTCATTGGGGTAAAATGCAATTGACCCAAATAATAATATACTCAAATGAATTTCACAAAATGAAATACAACATATTTGGTGTGGAAAACAAATTTAAATAAAATATGAATTTCAAATGAACTTAAATTCTACATTGTTTCACTATTTTCAAATATACAAAAGTGTAGAATTTATTTCAAATGAAATGAATTGCATATATATTTTTTAGATTTTAATCGCACTATAAATCTTGATATAGAGTAGTGTAATTTATGAGATGAGTTTCTGATAACTAAATAGCTGGAGTAGGGAACACAAATTTCCACTATATGGAAAATAAACAAAAGATCTAACAATCAAATTGTTGATTAAACAACTTATCACCAATTAAAAATATTGATTTCCTTCTTTTCCCTCCATTATACCAAAATCATAAGACATAGGACAAAACCTATGTGTAAGTACAATGACAAAGATGCTAATTATGCAATCATCTTAAAAGTATATAAGAGGACTTAAAACCAAAGTTACCAATCATATCAATTCCCCCGTCCTAAATACTAACCAAAAAAAAAAAAAAAAATTGCAAAAAAGAAGAAGAGAGATTACTTTATTTGCAATGTTATTAAAGGCATAGATAAGTTTGAAAATATAATTTGTCAAAACAATAACTTGGAGAAAAATTAGGCAAATTTACACAAGGTGTAAAATTCTCCCCACAAAGTAAATGACCCACATTTAATTTTCAAAGATCCAAAAATGAATGATGGAACGTATCATTCAAAGATCTAAAAATGAATGATGTAACGTATCATTTAAAGCTTAACAAATATTTTAAACTTTTCTCAAATGGCAACAGCTAATTTTTTGAAACGAAGGAAGCTGTTAAATGGAGGAGTGCACCCCAGAAGACTCCCCTTGAGTCGCATCTCAAGCATCTTAAATTCGTGTTTAATCAACTAAATTCGAAAGCCGAGCCTGGGTATGCGCTGAAAAGGAATTCTTCTTTTTCAAATAGGGAAGTTTTTTTCAAAGTGAAATCAGGATAAAAAATCGTTGTCTAAGTTGTTAAGAAAGTGTGTTTACTTAATAATTTATTAATTTATGGATTCAAATTTTATTGTGGAGTAAAAAAATTTACTCCGAATTAGTAATTAAAATAACTGACTTGGACACACATAATAAATAAAAATACCTTTAACTTTAGGAAATGAGTTTTAATATGCATTACCTATAAACTTCGAAGTCATGAAAGTCTACCAATATCCCAAACAATTCATACCCCAGATTACCACATTGCAATGTTTGCCCATAAACATCACATTAGCCATATTCTTTTACATTGTAACCCAAATTAACTAATTCAAATCATAATTCACATGCCATGAGTTAAAAACACGATGACTACTGTCAATTCCATAAAATTTAAAATGATTCGTTTTACAGCAAAAAATTACAAAAGCCAGATTTTTCTAAATTACTAACATATTCAAAATTTTCAAATTCCCACAATCCAAGCCACAAAGATAGACAATAATATCATACTTTTAACCGAAATTGAACCAAAATTATACTTATATTTTAAAAATTAAATTAATATTAAATTAAGCATTATTTTTTGTGGGCCACAATAATATATATTTATGTTTTGAAGGAAAAAATAATAATAATAATAATATTTAAGCCTTATTTTGTATGTTAATAATAATATATATATTATATAAATATGTTTATCTTAGGCCCAATATTTAAGCTCACAATAACTTAATTAACCGAAACAAAACCGATTCAATTAAAATCGATTCGATTTGGTTGCTAAATTTTGCTAAAAACCAATTTAACCATACCAAATCTGAACTGAACTTTCAGTTTGGGTATAAGAGATAATTAGGAATTGTAGATGGGAGAAAGATAGGTTAAGGTTGAAGAGATCACAAAGAGAAGTGGAAGACGCGCAGAGATGTAGGAGTAGAACAAGAGTTTGTAGGTAAATATTAAAAGGTAACCACCGTGTTCTCATTAAAGAAATTATGGTTGGCACTAAAATAATAGACTTATTGACAATGGCGGTGGCACTAATAAATATTATTAGTAGGGTCAATTTTTTATCCAACAGTTTGATCTAGTAGTCATTGTAGTACTTAAGAAGTGCTTACCCATAGAGGAACCTTTAGCTTCAACTCCTACATGAATGCAATGAAATTCTTTCACATATAGGGTGGTAGAGAGAAGGGGAAGATGCACACAGAGATAGGGGTAGACCAAGAGTTTGTAGGTAAATATTAATAAGTAACTAATGGTAATGTTCGCGCTAAAATCAATTTAAAATAGTAGACTTACTGACAATGGCGGAGCTAATAAATATTATTAGTAGGGTCAATTTTTTATCCAACGATTTGATCTAGTAGGCATTGTAGTACTTAAGAAGTACTTACCCATAGAGGAATCTTTTGCTTCGACTCCTACATGAATGCAATGGGATTTTTTCAATATAGGGTGGTAAAGAGAAGGGGAAGATGCACACAGAGATAGGGGTAGACTAAGAGTTTGCAGGTAAACATTAATTAGTAACTACCGGTAACGTTCGCGCTAAAATCAATTGTTGTCGATGCCAAAATAACATATTTACTGACAATGGTAGTATCACTAAATATTGTTAGTGCGATCAAATTTTCATATCCAACGACTTAATCTAGCAGTCAAGTTAGTATTTAAGAAGCACTTCCTCTATATTTTTATCTCACTAACAGATTTTTATAAAATATAAAAATTGTAAAACCAAATTTTTTTTTTTTTTTTACCAAAACTAATATCATGGAAAGCATACGGAAATCTTCATTTTCATCCATTAAATATTTTACAGACATTGAATTTTATAATATTTTAAAATATAGAAAAAAAATTGAAGTTATTTTAGTGATGAAATACATATTCTAATTTAATTTTTAGTTAGAATTGAACTCATTAAAAAAATACAGGTCTAACTGTAAATAGCATAAATGGTTTGAAATTGCTAAGAATTACAAAATTTTATTTTAATATTAATTAACAAAGTAAATAAAATGAGAGAATCTACATTTCTTAAAATTCAAATTAAGTGGGGACACAATTATTCTTAAAATGAGAGAATCTACATTTCTACATTTCATCCATTTACTCATTGTTTGAATAAATATGTAGGCATGTCTCGCAAGATGGAAAAAAGCTTCTTCCAAATTTCAAACACCCTCTCAACTACGTAACTTAAACTTGAATGGTGGTAATTGAAATTTTTTATTTCATTCTTTGGAGCATGTGTGGTATCTTAAAAGTGTAGAATATGATATATTTCACATTGGTACTATGGTAGAAATCCATCTATCATGTCATATCTTGAATCAACCAAATAATATCTACCTGCAAGTAGGTGTGAAAATTTTGATGAAGAACTATTTTAGACTTCTCTAAGTATCCAGTTGTCGTGGGCGATACCTGTCCACCTTGTTAAAACATAAGTGAAACACAAATTGAAAGCACATGCTGCCATCAAATTTTGCATCGTGTATCCTTTCTTTTCGATGAATTTTGCTTGCTTATCAGATGGAACATGACACGCTATATGAGTACCATCAATGGCACCAATACAATGTTGGAAGAAAGAAATGTATCGTCTATCATCCCTTATTTCAGCTGGAATAATGTTGAATTTAGGATCAATTAGCATGATAATGTCGATGGCTAATAACAGGACACTATAAAATACACACTTAAACAACTTATGTATTATCTCTCCAAAGTGTTGCATCATTTCTTGTAATGTACGATTAGAAGCTCCTTTTAGTACCAAATACAAAAACATAACCATTTTCTTAATTTGAATAGATTTTGTAATTTATATTTTTGTTTGAGAATTTGGCAGAATCTCAAGAATCTTGGTGTTTTTATTCTATAATTCTGATGACAGCGAATAGGATTACTATTTAAAACTTTTTTCTACCTGCATGAATGCTATTTATTGTGAGTTTAACAATGTGTTTTTGTCATATACTTTACAACGTGCTGAAAAGCATGTGCTGCAACAACTAATTTGTAGCTGAAAGAAGAAGGCAAACATCCTCCTCACTGTCATTTGCACTATTATATGGTGATGCTATATTTTTTATTAAATTTACTGAAAGTTAATTTTCAAATTAAAATAACAAAAAAAAATTGTATTAATAACTTATAAATATCACAATTTGAATGAATTAAAATAATGAATATGAAATAAACTTATCATACCTAGAAAATATTGAGATTTTTTCTTAAATAGGTGAGAGAAAAATTATAGAAAAAAAAAAATCGTAAATTTAGAGATAAAGAAAACTTTGAAGAATATGGAGTAATTTTAGAATGATGTGTAATTTGCAAATTGAATATGATAATGTTAGATGTATATAATTCAAACCTTCAAATAACTAAACTAACTTTGAAACTAAGGTAGGAATATGTGTAGTATGGAATTGATGAAATTGGGTTGATTCTTTGGAGGTATATATATATGTGTGTGTGTGTGTGTTTGATAGTATGCATACAAGACAGTTAGTTATAGTATAATGAGTAAAACTTGGTTGATTTATTTCTTGGCAGTTAGTGGTTGTTGGAATTTGAATAAAAAATTCATAAATAAGTGCGAAGAGTGGTTGGTTGATGTGGTGAAGTGAGGATTTAATGATAGTAGATAGTGAGTATGGGCAAAGGATGTGTAATTAAGATTAAAAGTGAGAGTTGAATGGTTTTTGAAGGGATGCAGGGCAGATTTTGTGGGTGAGAGAAATCTTGTGTTTCGGGTGCCTTCGAGGTTGAATTAAATTATGTGTTCTAAAGAAGAAATGTACCTTAAGGTGTTTTTTGCAAAATTTTGTGACCTTATTATAAGTATATTTGTCCTTGCAAGATTTTTAGTGAGCTTTAGTCGGTTCAGGAGATTTAGTTATAGGTTGTACTTTAAATTAGCCTACGACCTTTAAATAAAAGTTGTTACGAACATACTAAAGAGTAAGTCTGGAGTGGTGTAGGTCTTAAGTCTATGTTGTGTGTATTTTGGAGATATTAGAAGTCTTGCATGTACCTAGAAACTGATGTTAGAATGTCTTAAAGGTTGAATTAAGAGTGGAATGCTAAAGATGAAATTTTCCTAACATCTTGACTAACTAGACTGGAGAGTTTTGTAATTTAACTTCCAAGTATGAGAATTATATAAGCATCGAAATCAAATGTTGGCAACCAGGAATTTACGCAGTGCCATGTTTTTTGTTTATGTAAGGAATTGAGTGAGTTCAAGACTAATTTTTGGAGAAGTTTCTAAATAAGAATGATATCTAACTTCCTAAAGATAATGTTTTGACTTGGTTTTATTAAATTTGGATAAGTATGTAAGTAAAAATAAACATATATCCAAAGGGTTGTGAAAATGCTTAAAATGAGTAAATTTTAAATAATTAACTGTACTAATATACATATCCAAATAATACGTATGATACATATTTAGAAAGATATACTTGTCTATTAATAAATCCAATAAACAGAATCAGATTTACTTTTTCCTAGAGAAAGTTATGCTCAATTAACTAAGGTAAAGTCAGTGCCACCAAAATTCTGTGTTTTGCAGAATTTGATGCGATTTCAAAAAATAAACTGTATTGATATATAAATCTAAAAATTACAAATGATATACCATTATAAAGCTACATGTTTCTAGTATTTAATAAATTTTAGGAAACTGAATTTGGAATTTTCTAGAGGAAGATATGACTGTTAGAGTCAAAACTAGTCAAAACTCCAAGTTTGAACAGTTTCAACATTTCTAACTCACTGATGCTTTCTATCTTTTCTAATTGTTTCTTTCTACCCTATGCATTGTCAAGACATTTAAAATGTCTCTTCATTATCAACCTTACCATATAAAGTACAATTCATACTTCTTGACATGCAATAACTTAATAGGAAACTTTCATAAAAAAACCTATATAAATTGATATATATGCTTAGTAATTAAAGGATTATAACAATAACGTTTATGAACTAAGTATTATTTGAGAATATGAATTTCAGTTCTGAATCCTAATGTATAACTGATAAGAGTTAAAGGTGAGTGGTTAATTATTACCTTTTTGTTGCTAGATTAGTTTATTTGATTGTTTAATATATTTGTATATATATATATATATATGTTATATAGAGGTGAATAAGAATTATATTGCTATGATTGAATTATGTGGATTGTGTTTGATGTTTGGAATTGTTTGTGGTTGATAAGGGTCAACGAAGAATTTTTCTAAAATGATTTTACTTCCTAAAATGAAATCCATATGCACTTAAGATGTTTTGATTTAATATTCTGATATGAGATTTTTTGATTCTAATAAGTGTTTTTAAAAAAATTGAGTGCTCAGCCCCGATTAATGGATTTGAAGAATGGATTCAACGATTCAGATTTTAGTGATTCCGTTTCTAATTTTTTATGGTGTGCGGGCGAAAAACTGCCCGATTGAAGGTGATGTGCAGGGCTAAGTTACTATGTTGGCCCTTTGCTTACTTTTTATGCTTTGATTATTTTAAGTGGATTATACAGTGTACTAATTGAGCTATGCTTGTTAAGTTTTATATTTTCGCAATTGTATATGTGCAATCTTATTTGTTTTGGAATGTATGACATGTTGATATTAATTGATACATGTGTGGTGTGATGCTAGTACCTTTAAGATACGTTTTCCACTCACGGAGTCCATAGGATTCACTCATCTTTTGTAGATATTTTTTTTAGTAACAATACCTTAAAGGAAGTTAACTACTGAAACGAGATTTGTTAAGGATTTGATGACAAGGTATTCTTGGGAATCTCATACTTGAAGTCAAAGATAAAAGTTTGCAGTCACATTAAAACTGTGAAATGTCTAATTTTGTATGATATAATAGTCTAGTATTTGTCTTATTTATGGCATGTTCCATATTGAAGAAACTTTTGTCAAAATTTTCAGTAAGCTGTGATTTGTTTCAGTCAACAAACTTTTACCGTTAACTTGTTTTATCAATTTTTATTTTTATTCATTGGTTGGTTAAGAGTCATAATTGTTTCTTTGTTTTGGACTTAGGATTACGGAAATTTTGTTACTATTTCTCTGGCTAGTCATGCCTCCGTGAGGAGTGTGACAGTACCTTAGAGAAAAGAATTTCATAGACATAGATTACATGAAGATCCATCGAATTCGCCACACCCATGCTCGATGGGAGAGGTTCATGATAGTTTAAAGATACTTTTATTATAGTTGGTCGTGCTTGAACATTTAAATTTATGATAATTATTAGTCTTCTTTTGTAACTTTTAATGATACGTGTCATTTTAATTTAAGTACTATATTTAATTATCGGTCTTATTTTGTAACTTGTAATGGTAATTGTGAATATATATAATTTATGTTCTAATTTTTAATTGTTATTTATAATAAAAATAAAAAACTTATTTAATTTTAATTAGAATTCATTTCAATAAAAATTAAAATTAATAAAAAATATTTTTATTTTAATTAAAATTAAGTAAAAATTAGGTCATTTTCAATACAGTAAAAAATAATGCTTTTTTGGTAATCTATATGCATAATTATTTTTCACCATGGAATTTTTGTCCAACCTAAACAAGCAGCCAAGTTTAGGACCATGGTCTTAAACCCTAGTCTATATGTCATTGCCAATCCAAACACACCCTATGTGACCATCAACATTACAATTCTTATTAATTTTTAAAGGCTTGAAATGAGTAAATTCTCCATATAAATTCGAGCATATTAATCAATATAACTAAGTTAATCAAAAGTAGACAACAATAAAACTTCCAACCAACAAGCACAATGTTATTTTTATGAGAATTACTATTATACATACCATCGTAGAGGTTGACTCTATGCGCATCCAGCATGTAAATAGGTTCAATTTATAGACAAAAATATGAAGTGAAAAAAATGCACACAACGAAAAAAAACAAACGATCATGTGACCGTTAATATTTTTTTTATTTTATTATTATTTTGGTAAAAAAAATTCAAAGATTTTTCATTTTTTATTTTTGCCTATAATTAAGTTGAACTTATTTCTTCTATTTTTTTCTCTATATTTTTACCAATTTTCTCATTTCTCTCTTTCATTCTCTTACTAATCTTCTCTTCCCTTCTCACCTAATTGAAAATAATATCATCTCGTTTAAAATATATATTTCGTGATAATTGTTATTATATCTATTTTGAATTATTCAATAATTGTATCTTAATATATAGATTATGTTTATTTACTTTCAATTATTCAATAATAATATTAACTTGATAATTATATGCTAATTATATGTTATTTAATGTAATGTTGTATTTAGTGAAATGTTAATTCAATACAAATTTTTTTTTAATGCAATTTAATTTTACATGCTATTATATAGTGGTATATTGCATATTATATGTTAATTTTTTTTTTCTATATTTTATTTATTTTGAAGTTATGTTTTTTTTAGTTTTATGTTTAGTATGTTTTAAAGTTGTGCATTTTTTATTTAGCAAATAGATAACAGTGAAATATAAATGTTAGTACCACATATATTTATTAGCTATTAATTTTTTTTCATAAAAATTAAACATATTATCGTAGAGGTTAGAAATCTGCACATCTAACAGTATGTGCGCTGCACAAGTTTAATAATAATATCTCGTGCATTGCACGCACTGTTAGATACGTAAAGATCCAACTTTATGCCATTGAATATAATAGACTTATAATCTTGTTAAATCTATAAGGAGTTAGATTGTCAGGTATAGGTAAATTCTCAATTACGTCCTTAAGGTGAAGGTATCACATAAAATTAGGTTGTTTGTGGCTAGAATCACAAGTTTGATTAGTACTGTGTAATCCAAATCCACAGGAACTAAAGAGTTTTTTGTGTTCCTAGCCATAATAATCAACGCAATTTAAGCATGGAGATTTCTTCTTACATGAAATTAATTGCTCCGTGCACGGAAGCCCTCTCTATAAAAGATAAGTTAACTTATATGTGACTCAATCTTCATAGAGAAAGATTTCGTGTACGGAACAATTTACTTCATGCTCGTAGTTACACATTCGTAAGAATAAAATTATATTTTTACACCTACCCAAAAAGAATATTATGTAAAAAGATGATTTTATTCCTGAGATGTATCTATCTCTCTACAAAAAAGACTCCCATTGTCTTGGAGAAAAAAAAATTGAGAGGATCCGAATTCACGGACAAAACGTATCGGCCATTATATCCTTACCAAACATTTTCTGTTAATTTTGTGGTGATCTTTTGCACTATCACAAATTTAACAAAATGCTAACAAGTAATCAACTAAAGTAGATCAAAGCCAAACAGATAAAACATTAAGGAAAAACTACTAACAAGTGTTCGAACAATTTCTGCCCTGGAAATTGAGGGAACTTGATCTACTTTGGGAACATCGATCTATGAACACATTGGAATTTTCTTAAAAGTGACTGATATCAATGAGATTTTCCTCATACATGTTTATTCATATCACTTTTTGTACATAGGGGCTTCTTGTTCGAATTTTGTTTCTCACTTTCTTCATTCAAGAGGTCATTAAGCTTCTTATCTTTTCAAATGATGAAAAAGAGAAGGAAAAAAAATCAAGTATTATAAGTAGATGAAATGATTTTCTTTCTTGCACAACACTCATCTAAAAAGAAATAAATTTAACTAAAATTCACTTATTATTATTAGATACTCATACGTGCACACAAGAAAACATCCATGCACAAAAACAAAACAGACCTTTCATATCTCCCAAGTAACTGTAATCCAAATGAAAAGAATACTAAACAAATACAATAATACTTAATGATAGAAATTAATTATCTCACCAGCCAGTTTGTTGAGGCTTCAAATCACAGGCAGATGAAAATTAGGGAAGAAGAATATACCCAAATTAACATATGGAAATCAATAGAATGGGAGGTAAAGGGAAGAATATAACTCCACTAAACGTCCCTCCTTTTCCTTTCCTATCTCTCCATTTCCTTCCTCTCAGTTTTCATACTTAATTGGATTTACAGATGAGCACAAGTCTTTTATAAATAAAATTAGAGTACAGTGACGCAGAGACTAGGAAACTGCCATAAATGAAAAGACAAAAGAATGTGGGTCCCAAATGACGCGTTAGACTTCAAAACCAAGTAAGTGGTGGATGACAGAGCACGTGATTATAAGAAACAAACAAAAAGCAGTCACGTGCTCATGGCCTCGTTTGACAGAATCTTTTGGAACATGGAACTTCGACTAGTGTGCCTTGCTACAGATAACGTGCAACGAAAGCGTATTCTTTAGTTTTTTTTTTTTTTTTTTTTTTAAATATTATATAATTTATGATTTGAGCCTCAAAAAAAAAAAAAAAAAAAAGTAAGTCAGCCACCAGTTTATAATATAATCTTCGTTTTTGTGTTAATCCAAAATTTTGCAGACAATTTATGATTATAATTACTATAACAAATTATAAAATAGAAGTGTTGTTGAACTTTAATAACTTTTTAACTGAAGTTTTACTCAGGCAATTGGCACATTTTTTACAATCCTCGACACATTGGATTTTCCTCCACAAAACTTATAAAATTTTGGACTGAATGTTGATTAATTTTCTTATAATTACTTATAAAAATAAGTGATTCATTTTATATTTTGAATAATGGTAATGCTGTTTAAGGTCTCAATTTGTAAGTTATTTTTAAATAGGTACTCTATTTTGTTTATATTAAACACTATTGAACAATCCACAAATATAACCACAAAAGCAAATCGAGTATAATCACAAAAAAAAAATATATATATATATATATATATCATCCTATTTTGTTCTCTCTCCTACATGGTTTTTTTTCCTTAATTATATCACATTTTTAAATTACATATTAATAGCAACAAATGATACTGTAATTTTTTTTCTTTATTTTTTGACTCTTATCTAATTATTTTACAAAATTTTTTTTTTTAATATTTATTGAAGAGCATCGATGACATTTTTTTCGCTTTTTTCGACATTCCCATCATAAAAACAAAACTTGAGAATTCTTAAAAAAAAAACAATCATTCACAAAACTAGTAAGTTTTGTCTTATAATAGAAAATTTAAAAATAAATTTTTTTAAAAAAAGACATCAACTATCAAAATCCAAAATATAAAATAAAATAAAATTATGATAAATGATGATCTATAATATTTATTTTAGAGATTTAATACAATGACCCTATAAGTATTAAAAAAATCAATGACAGATATGTAAAAAATTGATGAGCTCATCTCGGGCGGATGCAAATACAGTTTGTAGAAGGGGAAAATCAAATTTTCCCAACCCATTTAGTGGAAAATATAATTTTGCCCTCATAGTTCTACAAATTTTCTACTTTTGTGCGTTTATCAAAATGAAAGAGCAAAGTACTGATTGGTATATTCTAAAAAAGTATTTATTTTTGCTTTGAATCTACTAATTGTAGTTTAATGTATTACCTACTTTTCTTCCTTGCTTAAGACCCAATATTTTCTCAACGTACTAACTTCAACTTTTTTTTGTTTATATGTGAAATCTTCATTTTTATCTAATTTTTTTTCATTATTCTTTCTGTCAATCAAAAGGCAAGATAGCTTTTATTCGATTGTTCTGATTTAGTTGATTTATTTTAATTTGAAAATATGAACAAATCAAATAATATATCTCAAATAATCACCAAATTTTGTTCAATTAGTACTTTTAAGAATTAAATTACCTATAAAAAAATAAATTGGAGAATAAAATAACTTATTCTAGTCAACAAATTAAACTCTGAGTTTGGTAAATTATTTAGGATTCTCTATTATCTATTTCTTAGATTTCATCCTTTATCTCAATTTAACTAGATCTACCAAACTCCAAATAGACCCTAAAAAAATTGGGGATCACAGATTTGAATCACGTCAACGTACTTCAAATTTAACTTGTATCTAAGTTAATGAATCCTTGATCTCGAAAAAAAGAGTAAATGACTCCAATTTTTTTAATTAAAAGACAAGAGAAAAAAAAATTAATATTTGCAGAAATTAAGGATTGCTGTTTAACTTTACCTTGTGTCTTTATCCACCAAGATTCGTGACAAATTAAGAGCAAAAGGGGGAGAAAGAAACCCAAAGGAAATCAAGGGAATGGGTGGTATCGGTAAGAATAAATGAGAAAAAGGAATACCTCTTACCGACACTCCCATATCCGTTAATTTCCTCAAGCTTCATCTTTCTCCCCCATTTTCTCTCTCTCTCTACCTTGCTTCTTGTATTATAGTATGTAGTGATTTGTAATATATAGTTATTGAGAGCAGAGTGGAAAGAGAAGAACATGAGGAAATCATAGGAATGGGTGGGCTAGGCAAAGGGATCTGATCTTGAAAGAGATCATCCCAATTTCTTTGCCAACCCACACAACTCCTATAACTTCCTCAACATCTCTCCCTTTCCCTTCTCTCTCTTTCCGGCCTTCTCAAGCATAGGAAGGACCAAGGAGCACAATTTGAGCTGAAACTCTTTCCTTGTTTGTAGTGGTTCGTGGTTCGTGACTTGTGATAGGAAAAAGAAAAAGAAAAAGAAAAAGAAAAAGAAAAAGTATAAAGGGAAAACGGAAATTGAACAGGACTGATTGGTTTCTTTTTGTTTTTTATTTTTGTAGTTATCAACAAACGCGTTGCGGGTGATTTTTTTTAGATAGAGACGTAGAGGAATTTTAGACAGGATAATATAATAGATTTTATATTTAAATAGTCAAAATAGGCAATTTTAAAAATCAAACTTTAAAAATCTGGTGTCTACCTCCACATCTCACGGCCCAATACCACATATTCACGAGTCTACGGATCTAATGCCACATGTCCACAAGTCTACCCTGCAAAAAATTAAAAATAACATAAATACTGAAATCAAATTTTCAAAATTCAGTTTTAAACATTTTAAATTTCAAAAATATTTATATATTTAAATTTAAAAAATATCATAAATTTTAAAATTTTAACGTACAAAACATTATAAATTTTAAAAATATCATTTACTATAAATTTAAAAACTATCATAAACTCTAAATATAAAAAATATCATATATTCTAAATTTAAAATTATTATACATTGTAAATTTAAAATTTATCATACATTTTAAAATTTAAATATATCATACACTATAATAAAAAAATATTATACATTTTAAAATTTTAAAATTCAAGATTTTTTTAAATTTAAAGTGTATAATATTTTTTAAATTTTTTGTGTATGATATATTTAAATTTTAAAATATATATTAAAATTTAAATTTAAAGTATATAATAAATTTTAAAATTTTAGTTTTAAACAATTTTAATTTAAAAAATTATTTATATATTTAAATTTTAAAATATCAGAAACTTTAAAATTTTAATATACAAAACATTATAAATTTAATAATTATTATATATTTTAAATTTTAAAAATATCATTTACTATAAATTTAAAAACTATCATAAACTCTAAATATAAAAATATCATATATTCTAAATTTAAAATTATCATGCTATAAATTTTAAATTATTATGCACTTTAAATTTTAAATTTATCATATATTTAAAATTTTAAATATATCATACAGTATAATAAAAAAATATTATACATTTTAATATTTTAAAATTCATGATTTTTTTTAAATTTAAAGTGTATAATATTTTTTAAATTTTTAGTGGATGATATATTTAAATTTTAAAATGTATGATAAATTTTAAATTTAAAGTGTATAATAAATTTTAAATTTTTAAATATATGATAATTTTAAAATATGATATTTTTAAAATTAAAAATTTATGATAATTTGTAAATTATAGTATATGATATTTTAAAATTTTAAAATATATAATAATTTTAAAATTTATAATGTATGATAAATTTTAAATTTAAAGTATATAATTTTTAATTATTAGTGTATGGTAATTTTTAATTATAGAGTGTATGATATTTTTTATATTTAGAGTTTATGATAATTTGTAAATTTATAGTGTATAATATTTTAAAACTCTAAATGTATAATAATTTTTAAATTTATAATATATAATTTTTTTTTTGTAGTATATAATATATTAAAATTTAATTTTAAATTTTACGATATTTTTTATATTTAAAAATATAAATAATGTGTATATTTATATTTTTAATTTAAAATGTATGGCACGCTAAACCTAATTTTGAAATTCAATTTCAGTTTTCTGTAAGGTAGGCCTGCGAGCATTTAGTGATGGGCCTGTGGACTGTGACGTAAAACTTGAAATTAGATTTGTAAAATTATCCTATTTTAATTATTTAAGTACAAAATTTATTATATTGTCAAAAAAATTGGGAATTGGACCCTTCCAAGACCCCACGACGTGGAAAAGTAGACATGTGGTGGGGACATGGGGAATAGGTGAAAGCGGTAAGCACATGGTATCCACTGCTTTCTTCTTTAATCAAAAGATAGTTATTTGTTCAATTTAATTAGGACTAGAAATCAAACTCATGGAACTCAAAGCAGGCCACTCAAATTGGGTCAAGGTATATGAAACTCAAAAGAGCCCATATCCAAAATCCAAAATCCAAAATCCAATACCCAATGGGCAATGCTTAGCTAAACCTTACAGAAATATCTGAAACCAGCAGCCTCAAAGCTCATCATATTATTCTCTTCTATATCTGTTGTATTTTGCCTAGTCTTTTACCATCCAAAACCAGAACAATTAACCAAGAAAAAATGGGGAAGAATACGGAAAGTACAAATCATGCATCATAAGTAATGACCAGTAGGAAGCTGCTATGGATGACAACAAACGGAAGTTGCATATATCTCCCTTATCAAATAGCATCATTATGAAGAGATTCCATTTGGTTGCTTGGTTGAGATCACCAAGCGTCATATACAAGTATGATGAAGTTCTATATCTCATATTTAAAGAATGAAAACAGATACGTAAACTCAGTCACAGACCCTCTCAAAAATCTTCTAAATCCCACCTTCCTGAACAGAAGTTTGGAAACATTTTCTTACCTATTTTGTAACTATGATATGCGAGTTGATGTATATGCTTAAGACAATTAAAAGAATTATTATGTACCATTCTCATTTTGCCCATGTAAACACCTCTGCTTTACTTTATCACAGTTCTCTTACCAAGGTCGCAGTGCTTAGTAACTTCTATCTGTCCACCTTGATTGACCCGGGCTTATGCTGACCTCTGTTTCTCTCCTGGTCAGTGAGTGCATGGCGAAAATGGCAACGATGACCATATGGGCAAACAACTCCAGCAAGGACCATCCTGCAAACCTCGGTCTTGTAGCGCGGGTGGCGGATGACAGGACGCAGCTCCTCAATTCCATGAGCAAACTGGCAGTGATCTCCATAAGGGCATGTGCCAGTCTCCTGCCATTTGTTGCACAGCTCAGTCTTGAAGTTACCTTGGTTGTACACCACCATCTCAAGAGGCTCCTCCTCCTTCTGCCCTCCATGCACATAAACCTTTTGCTGTTTCACATACACAAAAAAATAATAGCAAAATAAGTAATCATCAGTAAAGAAAAGGAAAAGCAAACAAACATTCCTTGAATTATTAAAATGAGTTAAGTAAATCGCGTTGGCTCCTTCTATAGTTAATTATTTACAGGCACAACTCTTGTAAGTCGTCCATTACATCCTTTCCAGGAGGCAATCCCACTTGGATTCTGAGGCCCCCTCTTCTTAAGCTGGGGAGATTCAATTCTAGAAACCATTCAATTTCCATCCGATTTTGGAATCTAGAACAAACAAATCGTTTACAATCATACAAGGTTCAGTTCAAGGGAAAATGTTCTCTGCCTATTCCTTATCATTTTCTAACTAATCGTGTCTTCAATAAAATGGCTCTTTTGAGGAGCTAGGTCCAGTATGGTGTATGTGTGCGTGACAAGAGGCTTGCACATAAACTGTAACCCAAACCACTATACTCTTAACAATTCAGGACATTTAACATTGTTGGCATGGAGTATTTCCCAATAGAATAATTTGCAACCCAACATCATTCAGCATATCGAGCAGGTAAAAATAACACATAGACATAATGGAAAACAACCAAACTACATTCTATGATGCAGATAGCGCATAAAGAAACAAGTCTTTTAGTTAGAATCAGAAACAACAAGACTTCTTTGATCTTACAGTGTCTTTGGGTGGACTAGTAGTCCGAGGGCGAGTGATGCTCCTAGTGCGTCCCCCATTGCTAGCATCAGCTGCCTGAACCATTTTCAAGTAACCATTTGACCTCACAGAGATACTCTTTGGAAGAGAAAATCTCTCCGTTCCAACAGTATTATTCTCAACCACGCTAGTCGGACGCTCATCAGAAACTTCCTGGTCCTTCCCATTAGTACAGCTCTCGCTCCCTTTGCTTTTGTCTCCAAGACAGAGACCATGAAGCCCATCCGCAATATCATTGGGTGCTGTATGGGAAGATGAACCATCGTATTGATTACGTACCGAAGCGCGAATAAGGAGACTCAAATGCTTGTTCAGTTCTCTGTTAACAGTTCGGAGTTGGGTATTCTCTCGGCGTAGACCTTCCACTTCTTTTGTAGCTTCCCGGAGCTGATTGAGGCAGAGCGTGTGGCTGTTTATCATATCTTGGTGTTTCTGTATAACGCAAGAGTTGTATCGGAGACTGTGAATCCCTAAATCGGGCTCCTCCATGTCTGAGCTTCCTTCGTAAGGAGTGAAGGAGACAAAACTCTCTTGCGAGAGCGAGGGCTTAGCAAAGAACGTCGGAGAGTAGAGGGATTCATAAACGACGCTGTTTGGTTGAAATTGACCGGTGGTGTTTGTGATGTCGGCGAGGCCTCCATGAGTGGAAGCTGAGAATGTGTTCCTGCTATGCATCTTCTGCTAAGAACACAACACAAATACTTCAATTAATTTTCTTCCCTATTACCAAATCCCTAATCCTTGCAATTGAAATCAATGTTGGCATTTCTTTTTCTTTTTTCCTTTTGATTCTTGAATTTCCAGAGAAACTGGAAATCATCATTGAAAATTGAAATCCAAAGAATTCATAAAGAAACAGCAACTGATTCAGATCTAAAATCATCATTGAAAATTTTCTTAGGAACAGTTACACAATCCAAACCAAGAATAATGAAATGGAGCAATTTCACTTCAAGAATCAAGTAATTACAACACAGAAGAGATTCAAATCAATCTCAGGAATCTATCAAGAATGAAATATTCCGATGAAGAAAACATAGCATACTTCAACCAAAAATAGATTATAAGAAAATTGTAGCAAGAAAAATCTTACCGGAACCCGTAAGGCCGGAGAGAATTTCTCGGAACTTCCAGAGACTTGAGAGAGTTTTAGAGAGAGAGAGAGGAAGAAAATTGAGAGATATACAGAGGGAGAGAGAGCTAAGGAGCTTGTTTATATTGCGACGGGGTCGGAGCCTGGAGGGAAAGATAAGGACCATGTTTGGTGGGAGGGAAAATTACAGAAACGAATTCCAAAACAGTCTTGGACACATTTCTAACTGAATCCACTTGGAGTAGTTAATACAATGGAGGATAAGTTAATTTGTTTTGCCTAAAATGCCCCTCACTTTTGAACTTCCTCTTTTGTTTATTTGAGATTCTTCCAGCCATTCCACATCGCAAAAGATTGTCAGATATACTTTCATTTTTTTCATACTCTGGGCCCACTTATCGGCTTCTAATTGAGCCGTCTGATTGTGATCGTACAGTGAAACTAGTTTCGTCACGTGTAAACCTACTGGAACCGGACTTTGATTCACAGGAGAGAATCAGTTGACTAGTTTGAGCGCTAATTTTAGCCCAATCCAATTACATTATTACCCTTACTTTTGGATCATATTTACAATGTGTCAATGATACCTCAACTAGCATAATGATAGTACTGTAACGACCTCAACAGCTATGTATATTCTCTCGTGGGGTTTGAGTTTTATTGTTTGTTCTTTTGCCGATAAATAAAATGATTTTTTTATGTTTGAAAATTAGGTTTAAATTCGAATACTAATCTGTTGAACTACGAACTCTTTGAAATATAAGATAAAAAAAAAATTATAAACGTGACAACATATGCTCCACAATACTAAAACCACACTAGGTACTACTAATGATTTCTCTTATCGTTTTTCAAAATATATAAGCAGTTAGTTTGATGTTTGAACAAAACAGATAAGCTTGGATACTTCATTTTGCATTTGAAGGTGAGGTTGCTGTTAGAATAGTATTTAATTAGATAATGCTTAGTTATGAAGTTTATTGAGGGGGAGGGAATGCTGGTGGTTTGTTGTTTCCAATTTTCAAGTCATGTAATGGATTAAGACACATTGGAAAGGAGAGCTCATTGTGTTTTATTTTTACTTTTCTAGGAGAGGATGAGTTTGCTTCTTTATCACATTTATAACAACCTTATGATTCCACATTCTCTCCTAATGGCAGAAGACTTTTTTCTTTTGTCATGGTGGTTAAGTTAGCCACACAATTCTTCTCAAAAAAGAATCATTTCTAATCAAACAAGGTTTAGTTTATCTTTCATTTTCATTTAAGTTTTGCCATGCAACTAAAACTAACAGCATATGTAGCTGTTGCTGGGGTTTGTCAAGGCAAAAGGATACCTCACCCTTTCTGCATACTCAAGTCAATACAAATATACATCTAAGTTAAAATGGAAAAGGTTGTTCACAGTTCATAAGGCCTAAATTGTATCACAAACTGACATTTTGATGCATTCTGAAGACCAAAAATACACATCAATGAACCCATTTTAAATGACAAATAAATCATGAGCATTGAATGAAAGAACCCATAAAAACCTGCAGTTCACAACAGATGCTTATTTTTGTTTCCTTCTTTTTTCTTTTTTGTTATCAAGGATAAAGAACCTACTATTACAGCATTAACACTATGATACCAAACTGTTGAAATTTACAAATATTCAGATCTAATCTTTGGTTTTCCAATCACCAGTTGTCTGAAAGATGATGAAAACTGATGAATTTCCGTATACAAACTTCTCAGAGGAACTAAACTCTTAACCAGGTAAGACAGTTAACAGTTTTGCGGACTTTTAAACCCTTGTTCTGTTTCTTTACATTTCTGAATTATAAGTGTTAGATCATGTTACTTGTTAGAAACTCTTCACAAATGACATTGAAAGAATTGTTTGAATTGAAGAGATAAAGAAGTGCATCCCATGGTGCTGACTGCTGACCAATCTGGAACTCTCATATTTACAAAACTTGAATGCGAAGTTTCCTAACTTTGTGTCACATCAGGAGTATCAGAGTCATTACCTTCTTCCTTTAGGACTTTCACCGTTTTACTCAGACCTAGATTTTCGGGATGGGTACTGAACTTGCTTCTCATGCCTATGAGTGAACAAATACATGTAGGATATGTGAGAGAACAATCAAATATGCATACTCACACTCCAATGATAATTTCACATCTATAACATGGTAAGAAGAAAGTTTCAGTAATCAAAATGATGCAAGTATTCCATATTTTAGCCATAATTCTTCAGAAAACTCATGGAGACAGAACTCTCTTTTTTCACGATCCTCAAAGGAACAGTGAATATGTTACAAGGAAACTTTAAGTAAATGAATTGGAATGAGGATAAACAAGGCCACCACCCTATGGAAATCCACCAAAGAGATACAGATCCCTAAAGAAACTCACCCCTCACTAGAATCTACTAGGAGATACAAAGGTTGACAGAGGTACTCGGCATTCACTCAAATGTTTCGAAAGTTACTGATACAGAACCTCTTGTTGAGCATACTATGTGACTGATATTTCTAGCCTCTCTTGGAATCGAGCATATGTGACTCAATTCCCACGACAAATAAAGACTTATTTTGACTAAAACAGACTCCAACTCATAAGTGTAAATAAAAAAGCATAAAACAAAGCAAAGGACTCATGTAATACAGAAAAATATTCAAACTCCCTAAAATACGTTATCCTCTGGAACATGTCTCGTAAATATGGTCATAACTTCCACAAATATCCAAATTTCACTCCATATGATGCATTGGAATATAGCCTCATAGATCTTTTTAACCATGTTATTTGTAAATTTGACCCAGTATGTCAGTATAGCTTTGCATTTGACGCTTCTCCAGAAAACCTGTGACTATCAACATTGCTCTGTGACCCCCATTATTTTAATTCTTCTTCTCTTATCTCTAGATTACTTAAATTTTCACAAAACACCCGTGTCAGAATATCTTAGCAACTTGAAGGAGAGAATTTAACTTTCCAAGGTTGCTTCTAAATATCATGGATCTCAAACACTTAACTTTCAGAGAAAAGAGCAGGGTTCAATCTGAAAACCAGATTTTCACAGAGCTATGTTATTGGTTCAAACTCCAACTTTTATTAGCAGCAATCCATATCTTGTATTCACATAGTTCCAGTAAGCTTTATTTTTTTGGGCGATGAAAGTGATTCACATAAATAGATTTTCTTAAGAAAGAAAAAAAAAATCAGAAAATGTGCAGTTATGAGCACAGGCTTTCCATTCTAAGGTTAAAAGAACGTAAAAAGTAGCTATTCACAGAGGGTGACACTTTTTCTCTGTAAGTTGAAGCATATAAACAACTTCTTTAGATTTAAGTAGAGTCACTCTTTCCCCATTTGTCATGTAAAAGATATAGCTTCTCACTATTCAAAATAGATTACTGTGCTAACTGCTAATCCACATAACAACTTGGTGACTTGTCTTGTCCTTCAAAATAATTAAAAAATTACTCAAGCCAAAATTTATGCCAACTTGTGGGTCATGTCACAATTTTATGAAAATTTCAACCAAACAAGTAGGTAGAACTGTAGAAGAATCAAAATTTGGAGAGAGAGAGAGAGGCAGAGAAACAAAACAAAGAGTCTGTATGTAAAGAAACCTAACCGCCAACTATTACAAAAAAAGAAAAAACCAAAATTGATTTGGAAAAAAAAATGGAAGAAGTGACTAGGTACTTACATTCGAGACTTCTTCTCTTCATACCTCATCGTGGCATTTTCTCTGGCTTCCAAGTGTGCCACGTCAAAGTCAGGTAAACTACATGAAGGTTCCCCTCCTTCAATGCAGGGTTTAATTCCATTGACAAAATCAGTATCAAAGCTATTAACATTGAACCTTGAAACTGAGCATGATAAAGTAGGCAAGGTAGGCCAAACTGGATTTGGTGAACCGAAGCTTCTTGAATGGTTATCAACTTGGTTAGAAGGATCTTTATCCTCCATATGAGCATATTCAGCGATGTAAACAGATGCAGCTTCTGAAGCATCTTATCATGACAAGAAAACATATGAGCAAATTCTTGATTTGGTCCATATAAGATATGCCAAGTATCGGTTCAGTCCACAAAAGTTTAATCTTCTGAATTAATTTCTTAAGTTAAAAAATTATATCAATCAAGTCCCTCCATCACAATGCCACATTTACAGATAATTTTATTCTACAATCTACACACCTGACACCAAGTATAAATTTGTTTCGCTTTCTGTTTATCAAAAAGAAAAACTATTTAAGGATATCAATATAATTAATTGACAAGTTAATAAATAAACATAATGTTAAACAACCAACACTCAGAATAATGGTCAATTTCTTCTAGAATGATATGTAACCAGTATGCAAAGAAGGCAGTTGACCTGGCAACCCAGCACAATTGCACCACCCTATCTACCATAAGTCCTGGAAAAACTTCAGAAATATTTGGACATCAAGACATGTTTCCTTGTCCAACAAATTACTCTCATGGAGAACCTATATCATTAAATTGTAATCATGAGTCTTTATTTATTTATTTTTTTTTTTTTTTTAGGGAGAGGGTTCCAGGGAACAATTTTAAAGTCTATTTTAATATAAAGAAGTTTTGGAGTTAGTGATAATGTTGTGATAATTGTAGCAAATTAGTTTTTTGAAAACAAAATGTAGCAATTCTTCATACCTCAATTTCCCTTGCAATTCTATTATCTGATTTATCAAGTGATGCACCCTTCTCTAGCGACAAGCATGATAAGTCTTGACCATCAAGCTGTGCTCCGATTGGTTCTTGATCACCTCCAAATAGTTCTTCAAAGTTTCAGAATGTTAAATCAACATCTGGTATGTCAAAAATTTCATGACATACAAGTTCTTCACATAACCCAAGCTCTTGCATATTTTGAGACCACAACTGCAAAGAAGAAAAGAGTGTAAATAAAAATAACCAAAAGAGGTTTCCAGTTCTGCCACAAATAAATAAAATGTCAACAAGATTTATGTTTCTGAAGAATTGATGCTAGAGAAATGTTCATATATAAAGACATAAGTCTCAAGTAAATGAATTATATGATATTTCACTAGTGCAGGACAAAGAAGAGAAGTGGAAACTGAAGTGGTCGGTTGCTCACACTAAATAACTACAGTCAGACATGCAAGCATCAAGAATTTATTTATTTATTATTTTTGGAGTCAAGAAGTTCTTGAAAATGATATGATTGCTACAAGCATCACCAAAAATGATGCCTTGGATCGATATGAATGGAGAAAAATAATTCATGTAGCCTACCCTAACTAATTTGGGATTTGAGGCTTAGTTGAGTTAAGTATTCTTTTTGGCCATGACATCAGGAATTTGAAACCATTATACATCATCTTAGTGATAAGCAACAACTCCTTTTCTCTCCTTTTTCTTAGGTTCCTATAGTTTGTGTGCATATGTGTTGCCTAGACGCCTTTAAATCTGACAAAACACTGGCTGGTTTGTGTCCAGGTGTCTAACTTCAGTGTTTTCCAAATTTTATCAGATTCTCCCACTGATTTTTAGCGTCCAAGTATCCTTGTTTATGGTAATATTAAGAGTCGAAGCAATGAAGTTGTGCAGTACTTGACCTGGGTATCTATTGAAGGGTTAATATTGTAATCATGGTATAATTTCTTTTCTCTTTTCAGTGTGCTCATGCAACTTCATCATCAAGTTGTTCAGGTGTTGCTTGCAAATGCTACACTATCAGAAAATACATACAAAACCCACAAATTCAACGAACAGTCTGTATAAACCCTGAAACCACAGGCATAGTACCTGAGCCACGATGGGGACGTAACTCAGCTTCTCATGCAATCTTCTATTCATGCTACATGAATGCGAGGAAATAGTTATCTTAATAAATGAAACAGAATATAATTTAACAAAATCAGTGTTCATCATTAGCGATTCGGCAAATTAATCCTGGATGTCAGGCTGTCAGCTTCCAGAATTTTCAAAACAGATATGCATATTCAAGGAATGTAGAATGCTAAAGGAAAATTGCATCTTGATAAATATTGTGATGAAGTTCAGAGTCAACTCTTGAAATCTAGTAGTGATAGAAATCTTAAATTCTAATTTACTGAGTTAGTGATTTTGTAAGGGCAACCCAAGTACTGTCAATTACCTCAATGTTACTCAGATGCATACTAAGCATAGAAAGGATGACATCAGATGTTCTCACGTGATCAATACTGCTCCTTCATTTAGAAGAACAGGTATCATCCTAACCTACAAGGATATGTGGATTGTAAATAAACTCCTAATAACAAGTTACTTGCAGCATAATCTAGAATGATTTGGTTTGTATGATAATATTAAACCTGACTACTTTGGACTGAACTTTTGTTTGGGCAAAAGAATTCTCTATGCAAAGAAGGACCCACAATTGAAGACAACAATGAATGCTCCAGCCAAGAAAATGGAGAAGGCAAAGGACCTACTTTCAGTTTCTCCACAGGACTGTCTTTTTTCTTATGATTAATACCAATATCCAGGTAATACTGTTTTTGCTGATGAAGATTCTCATCAAACTTCTTTGAAGTATACTCTGTTGAGCAAGACATATTTGTTTGTTCTTGCCCACCTATAAATGGAGGATGATTGTCCTCCTCGCTTAGCTGAAGCATTTTTAAATCAAGAATCTGTTGCACAATAAAGCTAGCATTTCTTCTTGGTTCTTATTCAAGATCTGCAAGGTGAAGAAGAAATTAAATGATATAGTTCTTACTTTGAGGGACACACAAACATGCATGTGCAAGGGCATTTTAGGCATTGTGATATAGATATTCCCAGTGAACACCAAAGTAGATACAGGAAAGCACAACCTCAATCCTACACCATTGACAAATAAAAAATTAGCATGGCTTATAATATTGCACTGCACTCTGTGAATACCTCTTTCTGTTATGGTTTGCAATACGGAGGTTACTAGAAAAAGTGTATTCACAGAAGATCTGTTTAAAATCGTAATACTCTCTTCCTCTTCTACATGCTTCCTCTTCTCCTATTCACAGAATAGTGACCAGACTTTTCTCAATAGAAGTTTCACGTTTCAAGACTACTTAAAATAGCAAGAGCCAAAAGGTTTCCGAGAAAAATGTAAAATTCAAAACAATAAGGACCACAGAAAACTCAGGAGTTTTCCATAAATTGTTGTGTAGTACAATTGATTATTAGTCTCAGGCTCTCAGCATCAGATGCAACAGGAACCCACTTTCCACTTTTAGTTATAGTGGAACCACATACCCATCATTTTACAGGAATACCTCTCTGCTCCCAAAAGTAAAATCATTTTGTTGTAAAATCAAGAGAAATATATAAGTATCAATTATTTCCTTTGGCAGTAGGTTTCTTTTACCTTCCTCACGTAGCACGTAACTACCCTGTGATCTGAAAGATTCATTTCGAGTAAATATGGTTGGTCACTACGTTTAACTGTTAATTTAAGGAATAATATGCATGTGACAGGCACTTGTTTAGTGAAGGGTAGGTGATTGCTCCAGTTTTCTCGGAGGTGAAAATAAACAGCATGAACCATGATGGAGACAAAACCATGTCAATGGCTTAAATAGGAAATGAACATACCATATGAGGGTAATAAGGAAGCAAACTGTCTCCTCTTTTATAAAATACTAAAATAGCTATGGGCCAAGAATGAAATTTTATTTTGTCTTCCTAATCATTTAAAATGTTTGTTATTGATTTTGTACTTGTCTTTAATTGAAGAACCATTCAACCTAGACGGAAATGGATTTTTAATCTATAACATGCTCATGAAAGAAATCCCATTAGGCCTGAAAGCATGGACAGAGCAGACACTTACTTACCTTGGGCTGAGATTTGTTACAAAAATGGGAGCTGGCATGACTCTTATGCTTAACTTGTGAGTGGTGAAAGTTAGAGGGAAAAAAAAAATTAAGTAACTAACTTTACATCCATTGATGTTCTCTTACTTTCACCTCTCCCAAATATGGCCCCAAGTCTGGAGTCTGGACCACATGGTCAAATAAGCTCTGCTACCATGTCAAAAAACAATCATCCCAAAAAAGCTTAAGATATTAGGTCAGGCCAATAAATGGCTTTTAGTCTCTAATATCTCTTCAAAACAAGAATCCATGTGACTTCTTCTACTTTAAATTATGAGATCCTAAGCAGATGTTAGAGTGTAGCCCTAATATGGACTCTGGACTCTGGACCATACACTCAGCTACCATGTCAGAAAAACATTCATCCTCAAAGGTTAAGATATTAGGTGAGGCCCATAAGTGGTTTTTCAGTCTAATAACATTAGAACAAGAATCCATGTGAACTTTATTAGGTATTATTAATAAGTTATGTCCTTTTATTTTAATTAATAATACTACTTTATGATTAAGTTAGGGTTTCGAGTTTTGGTGGTACTACGTTATCAGGAATGGTTTGTCTATATACAGGCTTATGATGTAGTCTTTTTTCAGCACTGATAAATTATTATTGAGATACTTAGGTATCTGGTTACTCACATTTCCCTTTGATTATCTTCTAGTTCTACTCTCCCTTGGTTCGTCATTACATGTTATTTATCAAATGTATCATATAAAAAAGTTCATGCAGAAAACAGATCAAATCAAACAAAATAAGTTAGAGTCGGAACATATGTGACAGCAAGTTTTGGATGTTTCACAGTTTGATTCCTGAGTCATTACAGTTTTCATCATTGTAATAACTAATAAGAACTTTAAAATACCAGGCTGCATACCTCACTTATTTGTCGGTTGGATCCCCTTTCAGTTTTGATGACCTTCCAATTTGTGTGCAACACTTTCCTGTGATATTCAAATTCTCCGCATCAGAATCTTCAGAACTAGACAAAATAGATGCAAACTGATCTTGATGTTGGAAATACGGCAAAGTCCTTAGCAGAAGAGTATCCTATGTAACTTCTGATTGCTCATTTCTGATGTTGGAAATTCTGCAGCTTTTGGTCACAACCATGACAGACGAACACTTGGTGATCCAAACACTGAATATAAGCTAGGCAGTATCTGCATAAGTTACATAGAATAGTTCGAAGATGACAGCTGGACAGTGAATTAGCTAGATGGACCTTTGCATCACAGGATAGGCAAAGATATGCTGCATCAGCCTTACAGTACACAACTGGCCTCAATGCCTTGCAGAATTCACAAACTTTCTCCATCTCGTCACTTTGTAAGCATCAAAGGTTCAAAAATTAAAAAAATCACTATGTTTCCAATGCGATTCCCAAAATTCCAGACACCACCTAGCAAAAGGTAATGCCATATCCTCTCAAAACAATATGCCACTAGTTCTTAAGATGTGAAACAAGATTCCAACATAACAAAACGGGTCAGTGAAATTTAAACCTAAAAGCAGTCTACAACCTAAAATCAAATAAATACCCTTTGCCCACATTTGCAACCCCAACAACATATATGAAGAGGATCTTATAAACACACCTTGAAGAAGAGCAACTCAGATTGCCACCATTATGTAAGTGTTTGTGTATATAGTCAAGAATAATTTGTTCTTCGAGGTGAATTTGTATATTTTAAGCTTAAAAATATTCTTCAACTGATTATCGATAAGCAGGATTTACAGAATAAGTTTGTGAAGAGAATCTTACAAAAGTTAAATCAGTCATCCAAGGCTCAGCCACACCCACCTATATCTTTTATCTCAAATTTACCTGGCTTAAAGTATGAAACCTTATAACAAACACTTACTTAAGTACAAGAGTCAACTTACTGAGACTCAACAACACCCACTTATCAAAAGCATATATTCATCAAAATAACTCATGTATATATATATATATATACATTGTGTAATCCGGTTATCTGTAGTTTGAAGCAAACAGAAGGAGATCTAAACTAAAACGAACCTAGAAATCAATTCCAATAAAATATTCCAAATAACCAAAATTAACATGAAATTCTTGTAAACACTGAGATGTAAGCAGGTAAAAAGATTTAAGCATTGACGGCCAAAACATCACATCTAATTAGAAAACGAAGAAATTAAAGAAGAGAAGTAAAACCCACAAATATTAACAAAAACAAATGCCAGAGAGAAAGTAGCGACTAATTACATTTATCTTTCTTGGTAAAGCCACAGTTATAATTTTCCGGGAAAGTGAACTGTCTGTCTGTCTGACTGTCTGACTGTCTGAGTCCGAGCCTCACTTCTTTTAATCCTCCAATCTTCTCGTCTCTCTGTTCTGCCACAACACCCTTCGTGTTTATTAATTAATTAGCCTTTACTCAACAGAGCTGACATGTACATTTTACACCGTGAACTTTTCAGCGTGGATTTGAACACGTATTCAGTGGGGTCCACTTGACGTTATCCGATTGTCTGCTTCGGCAGTCCACGTGAACGTAGTTACGGAATCCAGAAGTTCAGCCGTCCAGGACCAATGAAAATCTGCCAAGGCGTAGAATTTATATGAAAAGATAGTATTGTAATTAATCTTGACGACTAATTACCATCCAAAAGTTAAGCTGAAATTTAATCGAGTTAAGATTACGACAACAAATCTTACAATACTTTTAATTTAAAATAATTAAATTTTGAACTAATAAGAATTTTGAGAAATTAGGACATGCTCTTTGGCAGGAGACTCTAGGGTATGGGAAAGGGTATTAACAATTGCAGCTATAACGAGTTTTTTTCCTTTGCTTGTTATGTAATATTGAATAGAGGCACTGTGCCCACATGCTCTTTTCTTTTTTTAATTTATGGGTGGGATTTGTAATGGTAGTTGGAGAGGTCTTCCATGGCTATGATGGGAAACAGGTCAAGGATTAGAGAAGCAAAGGAGAGAGAAGTGATTGTGGCCTAATTAATGTTATGAGGGGTAAATTAGTCTTAACAATGTTTACACATTTAAGAGGCTGTGAGAATAAAATTTACTGTAAAAATAACACGTCCCATACCACTTTATAACATTTCATGATTGTAGAAGTGAAAATAAATATATTTTCAAATGTAAAACAGGATGGTCAAGCTGTTCAAAATAAATAAATAAAAATCTCTGGCAATCAAAATCATTTTGTTACAAACAATAAGGTCATCTAAAAGAGACTAAAATACTCCACATTATTTACCATTGTTGTCAACCTTCGCTGGATAACTAGACAACGTCTAGAAAATTAATGCTCGCTATACAATTTCAGAGTGTATGCAATATACAGTTAAAGAACAAATAGTGCATAGTCTATATTCCCAAAAAAGTAAATCTTCACAAAATATATGAAGGACTATCAACTATCAAGGGGCAACGTAGCTTCAAAAAAGGCAACAGACTTCACGGTTGTAACAGAAACCTGATTCAAAAAATTATTAGAGATCAATGTAGCAACACAATATTCATAACATGAGAAGCAATGAGAAATGGAAAATAATATATTGAAGAGATCAATGAGATTTCCAGAATCAAGGATGTAAGATAACTACTGTCTTGATTTCCCATTCATATAGTGTAGTTCACAAATTGTGTGAAGTTCAATATTACAGGGTATCCATTATTTAATACAAATGAAAAGGTTCTTTTCCAGCTTCTCCTAATCGGTTACCATGCCTTCAACTTTTGCAATTCAGTGAAGTTCAATTTCCCTGAGTTTTTTTAATATTTTCTGGAAAACCATTAAACCTTCACCAATTGTTATAGGCTCAGAGCAACTTTATAGGAAAGCAGATGTTAGGAACTCCAATGCAGTCATATAGACATGATATCAGTACATTTGAACTTAAACACAGACATCATAATTCACAGGATGCAAGACATCTTCTTCCGAGGGAAAAATACTAAGTATGGTCAAAAGAATAAAACAATCCAAGACCTTTCTACACCTTGGCAAGTTCCAGATGGCAATTCTTTTTCTTGTTTTGTTTTCCACATTCAGAAAAGAACCTATTACCTTATGATGCATGTCAACAGCAATAGCAATAATGGTATACAATATCAAAATGATAAGACAGGTTTAGAATTCTAAGTAAGAGAGAATTTCACCTTGATCAATTTGCCTTCACATGTACTTCAATGATGTCGTCATCTTCCATCCCAAGTTCTTGTGGGGTTTGTGATGGACTAATTTTATCACCATCAAAACAAAATACTAAATTTTGTACGTCAAGCTTTACTTTCTCAGCATACATTTTAAAGAGCCGCTCAAAGTTGTCATCCTGTAATATCAGTCATACTTCGTTTCAAATAATAACTGGTGATTCAATAAAACTCTACAATGTGAAAGTATAAGAAAGAGAGAAAAAAGTGTAACAAGTCAAAAGGGCATACATACAAAGATGTCAAAAATGAGCAAAACAGTGCAACTGCAATTGCAATTGCTACTACTAGAAAAGATGAAAATGAATAACAGCAGAAAAGGCACATAGCTCGATTCCAGTATGATAATATCTTCTCTAAAGTACCAAATACTCAAACAATAGAACTCAACAATATGAAAAGAACAAGTTAGCAAAAAAATACATGAGAAGAACATGAAATTTTGTAGATATCATCAAATTCACCATAAATCTCTATCCAAATTTCTGTAAGAACCTTTTAAGATGTAATACAGAATATGGGACTAAGAGGGAAACAAAAAAACTCTTCTATGTTTTTCATATGACATAACAAAGAAACAGGAAAAAGGTTTAACGTAAATTATCCACCAGAAGGATTAATCAACCATGAGGGGGTAAACAAAAGGAAAACCAATTAGATAATGCCTCTTTCTCTAATATTGTTTCCTACAGGAGTTTAAGTTTCCAATACACCCTTCTTTGATATACATAGAGGGAGAAAGCCCAACGATATTGTGATGGTTCTATTGATTTGTCTAATGGCAAGATGGGAAATAAATGAGTAAATGACAGTCTTGAAGGACTTCGAAACTATATTTCACACAAAATTTCACCGTTACCAATACTTCGGTATGGTACATGCACAGGATTCACCAATTTTTAAAAAATTGAGGAACAAGTATGGTAAGGATAAATAATTAAAAATGAGTTATATATAATTATTTTATATAGTGAGCGTCCTGCTAAACTTTGATAATTTATTGAGTAGAGGCTTAATGGCCTTTGACATAATTTATTGTTGATTAATGTGGTAAGACGTGCAAAATGTCACTCCCTCTGTCAGACTTCGTCTCCACTCGCTAGCTTCGACAGTGGCCATAAAGGTGTCTGCTGCTGGCATTACTGCTGTCAAGAAGTACATTGGTAGATGTCTCCTCACTTGGGACCTCTCTTCCCAATATCTTGAGATTTCTGAGAAGATCTACTACAGTCCCATAAGGATAACCTTAGCAGTAAGAACCCTCTCCATAAAAAATCTCAATCTACATTAAGCTACAGTCACCCACCCAGAACCAACACTACCACACATTGCCCAGCCAATATCCGGCTAGCTGGTAGGCTCACTTCTAGTCACTAGCAGTCAGAACATGCACAGACCCTTGGAAGATGTTGGGAAAACTCCCCAGAGCAGCAAAATTTGCACACACAAAAAAAAAATAAAAATTCACCCATTGTCTAGAAAGGGCCAATCTACACAGCGCAAGTGCTATTTTCTCCATCCGGCTACAGTTAGATCATCAGCCCAAAGGATCATAACAGAGCCTCACAAGCCGTACCCCATAGTCTCATAAGCCGTACCCCTGTCGTACCCAATAACCCTTAGGTTGTACTGGTCCGTACTCAAAATTAAAAAGAAAATAAACAAATTTCAGTAGGTACCCATGTGTACCGTAGCCACTTAGTACTCGTATGGCATCAATTTTGGAGTACCCATGCTTCATATATGCATATTGCCAAGTCTTGGAAGTATATACACCTTCATTAAATCAAAGGCATGTCTTCTTCACTCTGAGATAAATTTGCTAAAATAATTATAAAGAAAAAAAAAAAAAAAAAACTTTAAGGGAAAAAAGTTGCTTCAAATCAAATAGCAAAACTTAAGTCACTTTTCCTGCCACTTCACAACAAAATTAAATCACAAACTAGATGGGGTCAACTACATAAATCTTTTTCATGCATCTGCATTAATCCAAGATGTAATTTTTGGTGCCACCCAAAACAATCATATCCTTCTAAAGAACTAATCCTTTTGTATTTTTTGGGTCTGGTTTCCCTTTACAACTTCTAAGTTCTACCCACTTCCACATGCACCAAGTTACATTTCCTAACTATGACATCCATTGGCCTACCTTCAACTAAACTTACTCAAAATGCAATTAAAATTAATAAGAACACATTTGAGAAGTAATCAAACAGAATATATTGAGTGCAGACATATGAAAGAATTTAACAAAATACCATGAACATGCGAAACTGCTTCAAGCCATCCTTGTCTTGAACTGATATAACTATCTTAACCCTTTGAGAAGCAGGCTTTGACATTTTCTCGCTTGCAGCCTCCAATGAAGATTGCAAAGTAGTCCCCTCCACAGCTTGCGACATATTTTTTGCGGATTGTGCCAAAGAGATCAGCTCTTGTTTCTTCTTTCTACATGGGTGGATCACATGCAAGAGGAAAAGAAAGAAAGAAGGAATTATTAAATTCTAACAACATATGCGATCACGTCAGCTTGATGTATTCACTAGTTTACAATAGCCAGGTTGCATGGCCAATAGACATACAAAATGCTAAAATGCATTTAAAACTATTTTACTCTTCCTCTTGCAAAGTATCATAGCACCAAAACTGTCTTCCTTCTTTTCTTTTCTGTTTTCTTTTTAGAAAAACAATAATATATAAATTTAAATGCTTTAATTACTATATGACCCTATTGCCACATGCATTTAATGGAAACAAAATCAGACATCCTAACCTCATATGTATTTCTTCTCATTTTTCCAAATTTATAGATGAAAATAAGATTCCATGACTACTATAAATGGCTATATTACAAGTATGGTCATTTCATATCTCAAAGTTGAATTTCAAGATATGCAGTGCACTCATCAGTCATCCCTTGTTCTTTATTGACATTTTTCATTTTCTGGTCTGTAACTGACACATAAGGACCTAGTTGGTCTTGAGCTTGGCAATCTCATTCTCTTTCCTTGTTCTTACAGGGGACAGAGTTCCATAAAGCCAAAGGTCATAGGCTGACAGCTTGACACATTCCGCCTACAACAAGCCTTGTTTTTGAAAGATCTAAACAACATAAGATTTTCATTTATATCACAAAAGCAATTTTGATGAAGTAAATGTAGAATACAAAATTTTGACGTGCTTTTCAAAAAGATGCAAAAACCTAAACTTCCTTTCAATTCCTCATTATTACCAAGATACAACAAGAGAAGATGTATGTTAGGATAAGTCATACTCATACAGACAGATATAACTAAAGAGAATTAAGGAATATATTCAAAATCCATGACCAGTAATGTATTTAACCTCAGCTCCTTTAAAGTTGAATTCTCCCCAATCATCTTTTGAGCATCACAGGCAACCTCAGGCGGAGGAGGTAACCAATCCTCTCCTTCCTTTTCTTCGCAATCAACTATATGTACCACTTTCCCATTAGCCTCTACCTTTTCAACCTAAATCCCATAACAATCTCAAATATTAAAATCTAAAAAACCAACAAAAAAAAAAAACACAACTTATCAGTATTCAAATCCATAAACTAAAAAGGGAAGTCTTACTATAGAGTTTGAAACCTTCCTTCGCTTTGTAGATAAATCCGGGGACAAATCGTTATCATCATCTACCAGGATAACAGAAATAAAAATAAAGACCAATTCAGCTCCATTATAACAAAGATGATTATTTTATCAAACTTTGATTTCTGTAAATTCTCTCAATTGAGTATATATCCACGCAAAGATTAGTTAATGAAAGTTTTTTTTTTCTTTTTTTTTTTTTCTTATTCTTCTCAAATCCTAAGATTTCTCGGCGATCAAACACATACTATTAACTAATAGAGAAAAAAGAAAGATAGAAACTAAATGGCATTTGAACTAACCATCGAGGCAGACAACATTTAGAGGCTGAACGCGACTGTAGTCAAACAAGGGCTCGAATTCTTCAGTGGAGTCCGCCTGCAGTGAATACTAAGAATTTGAGAAGAGAATAAACCCTAACTACTTAACAATTTGGCGTGAATTGAAGAGCCTCACCATTCCCGACCTCTCAAGCTCGCTCTCTCTCTCCGTCTCTTCCTCAGTCTTTGCGGCTGCGTATTTGAAAAGTGAATGAAAATTGGGATTTGAAGCGGGTTGTAGATGTTAACAAAAAAAAACAAACAAACAAACAAATAAATAAATTAAATAATAGTTGTGGGCCTGTGGAGAAGTTCGGTGTCATATAACAATTGCAACTTTGAGCCGGCCTTTTTGTTGAGCAAAATCCCTTTGGGCCCTAACTAAATTTATTTATTTTTATAAAAGCTAGCATAAAAGAAATTTCCACGTATAGTTTATTGGTAAGTGATTAAAGCACATATATCTTAGTAGTAGGGGTGGCAAGGAGCTTAATTCATGAACAATACTCGGTAAGGGCTTGGATCGAGCTAGACTTATTTTCTAAAATAGTTAATCTTGAATTTTATTTTGAGATCGTTTAGTAAAATGAGTTAGAGTTTAATTTTTTGTAAAATAAGTTCGTAAACTCGTGAGTCGATTTGTTTAATATTTTTTTATGATTAATATTTGAATTTATAATAAATATATTTATATGTAAAAATTATAATTTGATTTTGTGGTATGTTACTCAAATAAATTTCAAGAAAATTTTGAGTTCAACTCTCCTTTGATGTGCCGAACCGAGATGCAGTTGCCAACCCTAATTAGTAATAAATATAAAGGAAAAGGGCTATCTTCCCATTTGTATAAAAAAAAAACTTCATACTTAGGATGACATTATATTTTCATTAGCATTGTGCATTGCACGTAATTTTATCATAAGTATATGACGCTAATAAAATTTTAATTATATGCTATCTATTCCCTGATTTTATTTTATTTTTTGCCAAAATAAATTCACCATTTTTAGTTACACTCAAGGTCAAATAGTCAATTTTCCTTTTTGGATCTTTCTTAATTAAATATCAAAAATTTATTACATTCCATTCAAGGCATAACTCCTCCAACCTTTTAAAAAGGCTTCTTATTAATTTTAAACCACTTACTCTTTAAATAAATTAAATTACAACAATTTGAAGGTAAATGTGAGGAAAAAAGAAGAAGGAAAAAGCAAATAAAATCCAATTGAGCAAATGAAACAAATTTTTGTTCTTTGCTCTCATAACTATAGTTTGACCCAGACGACCTGGCTCTTTATGTAGCAAAACTGCCTACAAAAGCAAGTGCTATAGTTCCATATAAATTTTCCATTCTGTGGGTTTTTTTTCAAAATGGTCACTGGGTCAAATAAACTTTTTTCACTGATCAGGTTCAAAGTTTTTCAAATGATAAATCCTCAGTGTCACTACCAATTGCAAGACTGGATTAGTACAGGACAAGTACAGAAAAAACATTGGCTATATAAGTGTGCCAATGCAAAATGATTAAGACACAAAGCCAAGTAGCTTTCTCCTTCTCTATTTAAGTCATTTCCCCAGGACCCTCCAAACTATTCCCTCCTCTTTCTGCTAGAAGCTTTCTGAGTCTAATCCATTTCTTGTTTCCTTAGTCTTTAATCTTCTTCATAGCTAATCCTTTGTTCTGGTTCAAGCTGCTTCTTAGTCTCCTTCTTCTGAATATGGATGAGAAAAAAGCTGCACTGATCAATTCTGTTCCTGCATTTGCAAGAGGCCTTGAGATTTTGTTGGTAGATAATGACTCAGTGTCTCTCATGTACCTGTCATCAATGCTTGAGCAGTACTCATTCGAAGGTATGTAAATAGAATCTGTTATATCTTATTTAATTGATAAATGATAGATCTTTTTCTTTTTTTGTTTCTTATAATTTTTTCCCTTTTATTGATGTATTAATGATGCTTTCATTTGTTACAAGAGTACTGTTTTGCTTCACAGATTTTAATCAATTTTAAGACTAATATAATGGAGGTTTCTTACATGGACAGTGTGTTAATACCATACACATAAACACATGCATATATACAGATAGAAACAAAAACTAGTAATTTTCATGAATTCAGTTAAATGACTTCTGTTATCTAGTATCCTGAATTTTCAAGCAGTATACCTTACAGAGTTCATAATCTAGAGAAGTTTTCAAGTTTGAAGATTTGATATTTTTTACCCTCTAATTCTTTGTGCTTTCCAACTTTTCTTTGCAAATGTGTTCTTTAAGTCTCCACAGTCTATGTTTTGGCATTCTGGTAAGACTCATATATATGATCAGTTTGGTCTGGTTATTAAAAGGAAAAATCTTAAATTGTTATTGTTTTTCTAAATTAGCATATTCATTAATTAGCTAAGTCTTATCAAAGATCTCATGAGCAATTATATGAGATATCCTCACTCCAACTGATTCACTATAACTTTTTTATTTTCTTGGGGGGAGAGGGAGAAAATGAGGATAGTTTATCATTTACATGCAATATAGGCTTGCAGCCAATCAATTTTTTTTGCAAATTCACCCACTATTAGTTATGGGAGGGTTATATTGCTCCATTGATGAATATAGGACCCACTCACCCCGTTGTAAGAGAGCCCCGTGTACTGAGCAACATAAATTCCCTTTTAATTATTTATTATGTCGTATATTACATTGACGTATTCAGTGTCAAGATTATTTCTAGACAACTTTTTAAAGGAGAAAAAAAAGACAACCCAAATCTACATACTGATCACCCCGTTGTAAAAGAGCCACGTGTACAACGAAACTTGGGTTTGCTTTTATTATTTATTATGTCCAGCACTACATTCACATAAACAATGTCAATAGTATTACTATTCCACTTTCCAAAGCAGAATAAAGGACAATTCATATCCATTTTAGAAAATAATTTTATGAAAGTTGATCTTTGTTTTACATGATATACATGAGAAATAAAAATCTTAATGCTTCTTATATGTCGCTTGGTTAATTGAACAATGGACTCTGTGATGTGTTTTTACAGTTACCACCACTGAACTAGCATCAGCTGCTTTGTCTATGCTTAGCAATCAGAAAGACCAATTCAAACTTGTCATGGTTAACTGCAACATCCAGGATTTGGACATCCTTTGCTTTATGCGAACACTGCTTAGGAAGGAAATCCCTGTCATTTGTAAGTTTAACTCATATTTTAAAATTTTTTTTTTTTTCCACAAAACTAATACTTTTTTCTGTCCTAATTATCATGTTCTTAGTGATCACATCCAGAAAGGATGAGAATATTGTTTGGGAATCCGTAGCTGAAGGAGCTCACTTTTTCCTTGAGGAACCAATCTTTTTTGAGGATCTCCAATATGTGTGGCAACCTGCATGGTACAAGAATCAAGAGAAAAAAACTCAGAAAGAAAATTGTAATGAAAAGGTGAATTGCAGAAATGAATCTCAAGGCATTAAGATCAAAGAGGTGGGTGACATGTGTAGGCCTGCAACTATAAATGACTTGCATGGCACTGAGAAACTAGATATAGTGATGAATCCAGAAGGAAGGAATAAACAAAAAGTACAAGAAGTTGGTCTAGGTGAAAAAAGCCATGCATGGAAATTGCAACAGACCTGCAGTCAACAGTTAATGACCACAGACAATGTAGTTCAAGGGGGAAATGGAAGGAAGAGAACTTATACCTATAATGAACGCAACCAAAAACAGAAGAGAACTAAACTTACCTCTGCACAGATGGACTTGGAAACAAATTACAAAGCTGCTGAGGTGGAAGAAGAGAAAAGGCGAAACAACAATGATGGTTCGACAGAGAAAAAGTTACGTTTCTTTTGGAATCCTGAGTTACATCATAAGTTTGTGTTGGCCTTAAGTGCACTTGGCGATAATAGTAATCTTATCTTCTCTTCTATCATATACTTTTATGTCATTTCCTTTACTTTCCTACTTCAACTACTCAATTATGCATTATTTTCCAGTATTTAGTGTCAATTGTTCTCTTTTTGAATCCAGATGCTCGTCCAAAATCAATACTAAAGATGATGAATGAACCTGATTTGACCATACGCCAGGTTGCAAGTCATCTGCAGGTTAGTTCTAGCGATTCACTTTAAAAGGATATAGAATAGGTTCCTGTTATTTATCTCTTAGTAAAGTGTTTCACATATTAGGTTGGCACAAAACTCATACTACATGTTTGTTAGAATGTAGCTCTCAGTTTTTCCTCTTCTTTATACCATAGTTAGCATTTGAGATTTTAAAGTTATCAGACATCAACTGCGTGAATATACGAAGAATACTTTCCATCTGTTTTGAATTTGTGTAAGACATAATTTTTTTTCCAAGCTGAATCCGAATCCAATTTGTCGACATCTTAATCATAATTGTAACTATTTTTTTCGCACAGCATTCATTATTTTTTCAGTAGCAATTAAAATGAATTACTCGTTTTTTGTGGATACATTATTGTTTTTTCAATAGTCACTTCCTTAGAGATGTCTCCCCCTCCCTTTTGGTAAACTAGATAAAGTGTCCTTAAGTTTTAAAAGGAATTACATCTCTTTAGCCGTGAACGCATACAACTTCTGCATTATAAATAAAAGGCTTAATAATCTGCAAGATATTGCAGAAATATTCTAGTTCAGAAAAATTGACAGCTAGAGTTTTAATGCTACAGGATACAAAAAGAGATTAAAAGCATACAACACATAACAGATCATTTAGAAAATTGTCAATTACTACTTATCTGTATACATAGTTGCATGTGTGGGTGTGTGGATCCTTATCATTTATTACTATGACTAACAACGTAGTGACGAAAGTACTAAAAGCATAAAAGACAAGCTTAACCAAATGTCGAAATCTAGTTGTTGCACACACGCATCCAAAAAAACTGGAGATTTAAATAAGAGAAAATGAAAAATAGATCATATAAGATTCTACTTTGTTTTCTCTTTTTCATTTTCTCTTTGTTTCAGTTTCTTGCTTGAACTTGATAGTGTCTTGCTTGCATCATTTCTCACAAGGTTCTTTGTTCACCTTTTGCCTATTACCAATCATGTTCCCTCTTTCCAGAAATACAAAGCTCAAGTACAGAGGATTCATGAGAATCAAAATTCTCAATTGCCTACAGTAAATCAATCATCCATTAGTGGTAGAACTGAATACCCTTCACTACTTGGAAGGCAGAGTTCTCTACCCGAGTTCGGATATGCAAGCACCTGCTTAGGAATTGGAGGTAATACAATACAGTCAATTCCCTTCAATCCTTTGACTGATCCCAGATTAATTGGCAATGTTGGTAACCATGACCTTCGAACATCAGAGGAAAACTTTGCACATACAGGCTTGTTTAGCAATTCAAATCATCCCAGTATGCCCACTATACTTCAAACAGATAATTATGGAGATCTTCAGAGATTGTACCACATAAAAGATACAAATACTATTTCATATAATACTAGCATAAACGGACATGGTAAGGGGAAGGAAAAACAACCTAAACTGGATATATTGGCAGCATCTCCCTATAGCTCAGAGCAGATATTTCAGTTTCCAAAAGTGCCTAAGGTAAATCAAGAATTAGGTTGTACACCAGGTTTTGCTGCTTCATTCACTTCCCCGAATGGGAACCAGGTTTCCAATAAACATTACTGGCAGAATTGAAGGGCTGGAATGTCCCCCAGTGCAGACAATTCCAGGGAATGCACTTACTCAAAACAATCTTCCAACTGAATTAACCAATCACGGGAGCCAAAACATGGATGCAGTAGTAGGACAGTCTGTTTCAGCACCTTCCATGAATCATCCTGGCTGTACTCTAGGTTTCACTATGTTCCCTTACCTGAATGAGAACCAGTATCAGAATCAGTTGCCAAGTAACTTTACAGGGACAACTGAAGGGGGAGAGTTTTCCCCAGTTCAGATGACCCCAGAGAATGCAAATATTCCAAACAAACTTCCAACGGAATTAACCAACTATGGGAACCAAGATAATGATGCTGCAGTAGAACAGTCTGTTCCTGCCCATTCCATGAATCAAGATATAGGTTGTACTCCAAGTTTCACTACATCATTCACTTACCTGAATGAGAACCAGTATCAGAATCAGTTGCCAAGTAAGTTTACTGGGACAACTGATTGGATAGAATTTTCCCCAATGCAGATGACCCCAGAGAATGCAACTATTCCAAACAAACTTCCGACAGAATTAACCAACCATGGGAACCAAGATAATGATGCTGCACTAGAACAGTCAGTTCTAGCCCATTTCATGAATCAAGATATAGGTTGTACTCCAGGTTTCACTACATCATTCACTTACCTGAATGAGAACCAGTATCAGAATCAGTTGCCAAGTAACTTTACAGGGACAACTGAAGGGATAGATTTTTCCCCAGTGCAGATGAACACACAGAATGCAACTCTTCCAAACAAATTTCCAACAGAATTAACCAACCATGGGAGACACGATAATGCTGTTGCAGTAGGACAGTCTGTTCCAGCCCCTTCAGTGAACCAGAATCAGTTCCTGGCAGAATATGCTGATATATTGAAAGTGCTTGAGGAAGATCCTAATGAGTATAACTGTTTTGAAAATGAACTAAATCTGGATGATGTTGACAAATTCCGTGAGTGGCTAAGAAAAGTAATGAATGGAGACAAGACAGATCCAGGAAATTCTGATGGCTTCAGTTCTAGGGAATCACAAGGTTTGTCCCTTTAACACGATTTCCAAATTTGCAAGACTTTTTTAAACCAAGCATGTGTTTATTTCCTTAGATCATGCTTTAATTACTTCAGTCTTCATTTCTTTTCATTTTTTTCTGTTACTTTCTGACTATTCCCAAAACCCTTTCGCTTTTAGGTGCATGTAGCTCTGCTTGAGAAATTGAAAGCATATCAAGGGCATGGTGCTATCTAACAATTGATGTACAGATAATGCAGTTGCAAGGAATTTCAACAGACTTGGAAATTTTATATAGATTGTCTTGTACAGCAATGACATAAGTATAACATGTCATGATATCCATTTGAACTTAATAGTCTTATATAACTATAATCTTATAAGATAATGTTTTAGAAACCATATGCCTTTTGATATAATGATTATATTGCATTCAAGGTAACAATTTATCATATTTGAACTGTTTTAAATGCTACAGTGCATCTTTAATCTTATTAGTTACAGAAAACCTAAATTTTTACGTATCACTAGATGTTTGAGTACTTAAACATCTGTTTAACTTAACAATGTTTAAATCAATATAGGTTTCAGTTAAAGTCAATTTTCCCTGAAGCCAATGCCTAACTTAGACCTGTTTAACTAGCCAAGCTGAGCATGTATTTGGCAATTTCTAACACGTCAAGCTTGAGCTCCAATTTTGGAGCCTGAGCTGAGCTCAAGGCAAAGATTTAAGATAATGATCAGAGGCTAACTTCAAAGAAGGTTGGTCAATTGGTTTTTGCTGACTCATTTACAAACCAACAGTGATGCTGGCAGAGATGCCTGGAATTTAATTCTGATAGAAGCCATTGATATAAATATAACAGCCAAGGGATATTATAAAATAATTATCATATTGCACTGAGTTTCTAAGAAACGAAATTAAACTATATCTAAACAAATCAGCTATTTAAGTTCGTTATAGGGCCTTTAAACCAGTGCCGAGCACTGAAAATCCAGTAAGCAACTACAAGAACCACCAAAGATCCGACTGCAACAGGAGTATAGTTGAGTGTTTCGCTGGTAACTGGATAGGCAACAGGCAATGAGAAGAGAACAGAGATAGTTGCCACCCAAAGAACTGCAATCCAGCCGACAAGGACCCCAAAAGGACCCAAGTTGAAAGGCCCTGGGACGAAGGTCTTGCGTGCCAAAGTCACTCTGAAGAAGATGGGAAAGGCATAAGCAATGTACAAACCAATGGTTGCTATAGATACCATGGCATCAAATGCCACTATGCTTCCAAGTGACTGCAAAAGAATTAGAATGGAGTATTAAGTCAGCAGCAGGGAGTAGAAAGGAGAGAAAGAGTGCCTGGATGGGTTTGACTCCATTTCAATGACAGCCCGTGACTTTGGGCCTTAACAAAGTTATGACTGTTAAAGACTGCAATGTCTCAGATGAAAAATCTATCGTTTAAAGGTGTCATTAGCAATGAAAACCATAAAGAAACTCAAAAGATGTGTCAGCAGACCCACGCACCAAATAAAATGCTCTTTGTGCACTATTTCCTAGTGGAGCCTATACAAACAGAAAAATAGAACCTTTGTTCCTTTTCTCTGCAGCTAATAACAAGAGAAACCCACTTAAATTCAAACGGGGTCAGGCACTAATGAATTGCATGTTAGACCCACTAACAGATATTTTTATTCACCAAAATAGAGTGCACACAGCCATACACACTTTTGGGCAGTTAACTAATAATGAAGTAAGCACATACCGTCAGTGCCATGCAAAACGATATGAAGGCAGAAAGCCAAACTGCATTTATGGGGACCTCCTGCTTGTTCACTTTATGCCAAAATGAAGAAAATGGCATCGCTCCATCTCTAGAGAAGGCATACGCCATCCTGAATAATTACTGAACATGGTAAGTAACTAGACATCAGCATTTCCTAGTTACTTCTCATAAGGAAGAACAAAATAAAGAAATATGAGTACCTGGAGTTGCTGGTAACTGAACTCATACCACAGAAAAATATGGCGACAGCAACCACTCCTAGGCAAATAATTCCCCCAACTCCACTACCATATCTACTCTTGAATGCTTGATAAAATATTTCAGCTATGGCATACCCACCAGCATCATTATTAGCACTCAAAAGATATGGGATGTCGGTAACTGCAAAGGTAATGCCAAGTATGTAACCCCATCCAACGACAATAGATATTCCAATGGAACTGATAATTCCCTTTGGTCCATTTCTATCAGCATTCTTGGTTTCCTCTGTCTAAAAACAGAATTTTACAGGAACAGAAGGACAATGATTTGATTAGTCCATGACTGGAAAAGAAAAAAGAAAATAAAAGTATTATGAAGCAAAAATATAAGGAATCACTTGTGAAATTCCCTAAACTTGGTTACAGCTATTAACAGAAGTTAAGTGAATTAGTTGTCTTGCTAGTGCAGTCAATTTCAACTTCCTGCTCTGCAAAGTAGACATAAACCTGATCATGAGCTAGGATCACACAATTTGAGCCAGTTGATGTAGAAAAAGCTTGGGAGAATCAAATACCCAAATAACTCTTAAACTAAAGATTTAAATTTAAAGCCTATTTAACTACTAAAAACTTGATCTTCGAAATCCTGAAAAATTGTGTTGCATTACCCACAAACTGAATTCCATGTATATTATTAATACAACTCATTCTCATTCTGCATCACCTACACTCATGTATGTAATATTAGAATAAAATACTCAGTCTCAACATAGGAGGTAGGTCCATATTCTGGGCCACCAGATTATAGAAAATGCCAAGCAATCTTGGTCCTAGTGGGCCTCAGTGTTTTTACTTTACTTGATTGATGTAGTGCAGAAAGTATGCAGCATCAGATTTTCTACTATTTTGTACTTGAGCATATGCTATGCAAACAACTCAACTCAACTCAATTAAGCCTTAAATCCCAAAATAGTTGAGGTTGGCTTGATGCTATGCATATTACAAAAAATTAATGCATGCCATTCGACAAAACTTCCATTACTTATCAAACATGCTGTTATTATATGTATTCTGAAGGAAACAAATTTCTGTGAAGAGGACAAAACTACCGACAACTTACCATATGAGCAGATGCATCATACCCGGTTAAAGTATACTGACTCATTAGAAGTCCCAGAAGAAATATGTATGGTCTACTGCTGATTCCATCTCCATTATCAGTGTTGAAATGGGTGAAGACAAATTTAGCACTGGCCTTCTCCGTTGCAACAGAGGGTATGAGAATCATAAGCAAGAAGACACCTACAAATTTCCGACAATTATATATCTAAGAAAGAGTTTACTTTTCCCGAGAAATGTATCCATACTCTAAAAATAAAAGATAAATAAAAAGTTTGTTGCTCTCACCTACAAGGTTCCAAGCAGCAGCTAATTGTCCAAATAAAGACAATAGTGAGATGGGAAGACTGTTTATGACAGCATGTAGGAGTAAAATTCCCCCATGGAAACCAATGACTACATATTTAGATGCCTCATATCCACCGCCATTTTTTCCACCAGTACTAAGAAGAATGATTACCTGAATTAGTTGTGCTAGAGAAAAATCTACACTTGTTGTAACTGCCCACTGCAAATGACAAGGGATCACAAGTAGTTAGAGCTTAAAATGAATTACATCGAATTGATATTCAAACAAGTTTGACCTCCCAGTGTGTACTGAAGGACCTGCAACTCTAGAATATGTGAAAACTCAGTACCTGTCCAACAATATTGAACCTGCAAGAAACAAAATACCATTCATCAGAAGATGCAAGGGAGGCCAACTCAACTGTGGTTCTTATGATTGGAGTAGATCATTTGCTTCAGCAATGAACTTAAAAATCAGGTTGCTCATCAACATCATCTTTATTAGTCTAACTTCTAATTGAACTAATGAATGAGGCAGCAAAGAGATTGAGAGAAAATGGCAATCAAAGATCTAAAGAATAATGATTTTTCTTTTCTGAGTGAACCTATATTCTGGTCCAGACTCCAGAGTAGTTCAAGATAAAACTAATCTTCTAAGCCAGAAATAAAAGAAGCCTCTCTAACCTTATTGTTAGCCCACACTAATACAATAAAATCTGCCTCTACAAATATCTATGTATACACACGAGCGGATATTATTATTACCAGAATAATGTGTTCTCCAAACCAATTGTAGTATTCTTTGTTAGTACTTCTTATATTAGGTTCCATGTCCTAGCTGGATTTAAGACTAATATAGTAGTATAATATGCGAACGTACATGAATATATTTTATTTCCATTAAAAACATATCAATTTCTGAGAAAAAAAAAAAAATTCCTCTATCATGCTTTAAGAGTCATCAACTTCTTCTACTTTCTGTTCTTCAACTTCTTCTACTTTCCGTCCTTCAACTAGCATCCCAAGCCCCAACCACCTCAGATCCTACATTATTGTTCTCAGATAATACATTTTCTCCTTCTGGTTATTATTTGCCTAAGTTCTAACACCCCCCCCCCCCCCCCCCAACACACACCTTTTAAGTACCCTAATCCCACTGAAATGCCCACAAATTTTATTACACCTCATCAGCTCATCTAACTGTGGAACTAAAAGATTTCAAGGGAGATGATTACTTTAAAAATTGTGAACTAAATCCTATCTAGTAAGGTCCTTATTTCAGAAGGTTATAAAATTTGCACATATCTAGAAGAATGGAATATATATGGTCAAGGGATTTAGCCATGCCCAACATACTACAAAATTCATTATACATAGCCTTTCAAAAGACCTTACATTCTCACAGCAACTCCTCCAACCTGGAGTTTGACTGTGCTTTACCAATACAAATTCTTAATTCAGGAGTGCCTGCTTTATTGCCATGTAAATTTACCAGTGTTTCATAAACCATTAGAGACTATAGAAATTTAATAGTATTTATATAATAAACCAATAATTAATGTCACCACTTTTTTTTCAGGCATTATAGGTCCCAAGCATATAAACTTCAACTTCCTAGCTTATCTTGTACTCTTCTTTATGCATATAACAAACATTTAGATGAAGTTGTAAACTTCTTGGCTATATGATAAGGAATGAAATATAATGGGAAGAGAATCGAGAAAAGATTGTATTTAAATTTTATTAACTAAACTTCTAAAAAATAAACTATGAGAGGATGACATGTCTTGCCATTTATATTACATATTCCCTTGAGGAATCTAAGGCACAGATGGAACTAAAAAGACAATCAAGATTACAACTTCCAGAGTAAGACCCCGGTTCAAATGAATCCAATATTATGTATAGGATGATGAATGACATATTTTATGTTCTAGTAGCAGTTGTGCCATAAGCTACATACTACAGAAATGCTATTACAATATTAAGAAAAAAATCAATCAACAACTTGATTTATGCATTGTAGATCCTCAAGCATTTCTAAATTTATGTATTAAATGAGTGATCAGCCAATGACTATTGTGAACTAGATCTGAAGTGATAAGGGGTGAAAGGAAAAGAAAAGAAAGAAAGGGAAAATGCTCTTTGCACTAAACAACTAACAAAGTTTGTATACAAAATGTGAGTTGATTTGTCGTGTCAAGCATCTCATTGTCGCTCATTCAATGTACACGATGTGTGGAGCAAAGTTAAAAGATTGGCAGTTGCTCATTTACTAGACATCATATAGTAAGAGAAAATAATTTTGAAGTGTTATGTTATGCCCAATAACAGTACTCCAAAAAACTGATGGACAAAGAAATGAAGATTGGAAAGAAATTAATAAAACATAATTACCAGCCAGTAATCCAGGATGCCAAGGGGGCCCATCTTGAGCCAGCAAGCTTGGCACTCCAATAGTAAAGACCTCCAGATGTTGGGTAAGATGAACAAATTTCAGCCATTGACAAACCAACACTCATGGTGAAAGCACCAGCCATTAACCACCCATAAACTAGAGACACAGGGCCACCAAAGTTTAGCCCATTGTTGTAAAGTGTGGTTATACCAGTTAACACCGATATGATAGAAAATGAAAAAGCAAAATTTGAAAACATCCTGCCATTTGGAAAGAAACAAAAAAAACAAAACATACAAAAAAACATCAACTTGATGAACTAAATTCTTCCCAGTCCTAGTAAAAAACTGAATTGAACATCAAAAACAGAAAACAACACTAAATAAATAAGAAAACTTTACGATAAGTCACGCTTGAGTTCTTGTTTGTAACCAAGCTCGTGGAGACGGGCATGGCCTGAATCAACTGAAACGTCATTATTTTTAGCCATATGAGATGGAAGTGCCATATCACGACCCACAACCATCTTCTTGGAGGAGAGAAACAGAGAAGCAAGAAACCAAAAAAGAGAAACGAAGGGATTCAGTTTTTGGTTATAGCAACCAAAAATGGTGAATCCCTTTGATCCCCTTTACAGAGAAAGAGGAGACGGTGTTTGGTTCTTGCTACCTTGTTTGCTTTCCCTTCTTTCTTGGAGTCTCCCCTGACTATCTTTCTTAATTCTTATAACCTTTCACTTCTCATTTCTAAAAACAAATAAACAAAAAAATCGGATCTTTTGGTCCGAACATAAGAACCCAATTGATCAATAATGCAAGTTGGCGCCGGTCAACTCTTCCAGACGATGGCAACGTATTTTGGGTTCCCACCCACTCGCAAAGGGCGCGCTTCCATCAATTAAAACGATTTAATTGCAGTATAATATATAAAAGAAAAGAGATGAGAATTATACTATGGGAAAAAATAAAAAAAAAGATAAGTGAGATTCTTAAAATGTAACTTATTATCTTTCAATAAATTAAAAATTAAAAAAATATATATATTTTCTTTTTCCTCCTTTAAAAGAAAAACTTCAACTGCACACTATAAAGACATTTAAAAACTTTACTATGACTTCGTAATGTTAGAATAACAAGAAAATGAAGATATCTTTGCAACAAACAAAAAAGTTCGATTCTTTGACTTGTGACACAAGATTCATAAGCCTTGGGATTAATTACTATAAATAATAGCTAAAGATTTTTCTCTTAAAAGTAATTTATTTTGGCAAAATTTAAACTCTATTTTTTCCTTTTAAATTTATAATCACATAAACGAAAAAATAAATAAAGGAAAAACAACGAAATGAGGAGTGGAAGAAGAGGAAGGAAAAAGAAATTGTACGTGGGTGCAAGAGCAAGAATTTGTGTGTGAGTGTTTGAAACAAGAGATAGAGAAGAAAAAAAGAATGGTTTGTGTAGCAGAAATTGTACGTGGATGCAAGAGAAAGAGTTTGTGGGTGAGTGTTTGAAACAAGAGATAGAGAAGAAAAAAAAAAGAATAGTTTGCATAGCATGCAAGGCGTGTGAATTGTAAATATATTTTAATTTATAAATGATTTACATATATAAAATGATAATTAATAAATATTATTACTATAAGTTAATATATATATAAGCAAATAAGTAAAGTTAACTAAAAATTAAATTAAAAATATAAATTTATATATATATATATATTTTTAATTCTTAAGATATAAGAATAATTAAGTATCATTTTTGAATCTCAATTTAGATATCATATTAAAATATGCACTCACAATATTCTTTAATATTGTTGTTTTTTTTTTTATATCATTTAAGACGCTTAATTAAAAAATTGATAAGTAAAGTTACCAAAACACTCTGACATGATAATTTTGTTTACTAATTATTATTTTTATTTTTTTAGCATTTATCTACTTATTTTACTAATTTAATATTTAAAATAAATATTAAAGAGTATTATTAACTAATATGACAAAATAATTACAATATCAAACAAACAACTTTTTCATATACTTCTTGATGCACTAATTTTTTTAGTTTTTAAACTTTTTTAATTTTCAACAATTTATATTTCACTTAATCTCTCCTGTCAATTTTTAGAGAAAATGTGCAACGAGAAAGTGACTTCACTTTTTGATTTTATGCACTCGATTGACTTAAACATTTGTTTCTTTGAAATATTGGTTAAATGTTTTAATTTTTTTAGTTTTTTTTTTCTTTTTGGTTATGACTAAAGTTGCATTCTCATGTAGGATTTTCATTTAAAATTGAGAATTAAACGGTCTTTATGAATTTTTTTTATATAAAATACATACATTATTATTGTATATTTTATATATTGATATTTTGTTTAAAAATACAGAGTAAGTATAATTTTTAATTTAAAAATATAATTTTTATTAAATTAAAATATTTTGAAAAAATATAAACAAAAAATGGATGCATTACGTAACTTAATTTTATTTTTATTTTTTATTGTTAGGACTTCACAAAAGGGGTACGAATGACCAAGTCCTACTCCAATAGAAGTCAATAATTTCGGAGAACGAAACGAAACGAATCAGAGTTAGGGGTTACTATCTTTCCTTTTCTGTTTGGATGGCTTGTTGAAGGAAGGAAAGAAATAATCACCTCGTGGTGCGCAATTGGAAGGTAATGAAATATCATCCAATCGGGTCCATTTAGGTGACTAAAATTTTATCCAATTACGAAATCGGATTATTGAAAGATACATATATTCAATTTATATAAAACTCATATGAATTAAAATTTATATTTAAAAATAAAATATAATTTTTTTAATTAAATTAACAAACACTTAATATACATAATATTATAAATTAGAAGATAAAATAATAATGCATATTAAACAATAATATACGGACGGGACGGTTTTATCACGCCCCGATAATCACCGACTGTTAGTTCTATTATTAGTCAAATATGTATTTTATGGCCAAGGAACAGCCAGGGAAGCCTTAATTATCACCGACCGTTAGTTATACTATTGGTCAAGAGTACCAACAATAAATAATATATCATTGGGAATTTGAGATTTTCATATTAAAGAATCTTCATAACATGTGACCTTGTAAGTTAATTATTCATTAAAAAACCATTTTGTGACACGAAATTTAACAAAAGTTGCATAAATTCAAAGCTAATTATAATGATAGCTGACATGTGTTTACATTATTTTCAATTAAAAAACATATGAACTCCACGTGTATTTTTTACTTGTTTTTTGTATAGGAAGGAAAATTTTCTTCATGCATTTATTATTTACTATTTTATTTTGCATAAAAGGGCCATTTTAAAGCTCACGGGCTAGTCCCATTATAACCGGGTTGCTGTTAATTTTACACGTACCACTCAAGGTTCTTCAAATTTCATTTGGGCCTCAAGATTCATGCATTTTATAGGCAAAACTAAATTTCAAAGAGAATAAAAAAAAAAAAAAAAAAAAAGACAAAGGAACTTACCAGCCAGTAATCCAAGAAGCAAAAGGACCCAACTTGTTCCCACACAACTTGGCACTCCAAAAATAAAGCCCACCAGCAGTTGGGTAAGCTGAACAGATTTCAGCCATTGAAAGGCCCACTAATAGAGTGAAACAACCCACTATGGGCCATCCGTACACCATGGTCACCGGCCCGCCATATGTAAGCCCCATACTGTACATCGTTGTTAGGCCCGTTAGTATTGACACGATTGAAAATGTCATCGAGAAGTTCGCAATTGCCCTGCGTATTTTAAATATTTACGTCAATGCCACTTTTCAGATTTTCTCTCTTTTCCCGATAGTTTCTCGGGAAACAAACAGTTACCCACTCCACACAAAAGACTGAAAGAAATTAACTTACGTGAGGCTGCGATTAAGCTCTTGCTTGTAGCCCAGTTGATCAAGTCGATTAACGTCGGAGTCACTGGCAATGCAAATAGTTTCTCGGTCTGGAAGAGGAAAATAGGATCCTCCATTTTCTTGGAATTGAATTCCACTTTCCATTTTCCTCTCAGAGCGACTTAGTTTTAGAGTTTTACTGGCTTCGCATTTGAATTAAGATATGTAGAAGTCAAAAGCAAGCTATATAAGCTAACAGTCAAACAGTTCAAAATCCAAACAGAAAAATATGGTTAGAAGCGAAACACATGGTTGTATCCACTTTTCAGAACCAACCCCAGATTCCTTTTCTATTTTTTTTATTTTTTTTTGCTGTAACAAATTAATTTTCTATCTTTTTGATACATTTTTTCTTTTTAATTTGTTTTATACTAATACTAATAATTTTTATTATTTAGCAGTCATGTATATGCGATACAACTTAATCACATTTTTACTAATCTTCTTCTTAATCCAGTCAAATACATGTCTTTCATGCTTAAATTAAAAAATTTATAAACATTTTATTCATCCACTGATACTACAATTTTAGTTATAAGTTAAAGTTGTGAACATATTTGTAATGCCTTTGCTTCAAGTCTAACACTACTAATATTTGGGCCCAAAAACAAAGATGTGACTTAAAAATATTTCATTCTACCACTATTAATTTGTAAGTATCATTAGCAATTTTTATATAAAATAATAATGGTGTTAGACTAAAAGAAAATATTGCAAATGATTTAATAGTTATGAGACAAAATTGATAAAAAAAAAATTGCTTTTACAATAAAATTGATAAAACTAAAACATTTTAAGAATGATAAATATCATTTTGCCAAAAAAAGAAAAAGTTACTATAACTTTAATGTATGGCTATTACTTTAGTTTTTGCCATGTCAATTGTTCTGTGCATGTAGTATGCATGAATGAATATAAGATAAATTTCAAGTGTAACTTATTTTTATTTATTAGTGGATTCTGAATATTCCAATAATGCAATATATATATATGATTATTCTATTTTTCGGACATTGGAAGAAGAACCAAAAGACTGCTTCAGAAAAAAAAATATTTAGAAAAAAAAATGGAGTTAAAAAAGAAAGAAAAAATAATGCTTAGATATCTAGTTTTACACAAAACCAACAAAAAGATGAAATGTTTTCTTAAAGAAGAAGGAATCCAATGAAAATTATGCTACACAACTACATAAAATGCAAATATTTATTGCTCAATAATGCAAGTGTCTGAAATGTTTCTGTCATTTTCTTGAAATTGGGGCCATCACTACGTCTAATTTTTGGTGATGAGAGTTGTTAAGTAATTAAATTTTTTAAAAGAAAGTTGCTGAAATGGGCAATTTTGGGGGGGTGGATCATCATCTAAGAGATTGAGTGTACGCAAATGACTTTCTTTTTGTGTTTAATAATATTAATTATTTTTTATATTTTAAATATCTATTTTTTATTAATGAGACACGTTTAACAGTTAGACATAAGCCACACCCATCTACAATTGTTGAGGACCAACTCTGATAATCAATAGTTAGTAGTGATGACCCCAATAATTTCAACAATTTAATCAAAAAATTTAATACAAGTTAACACCACAAATTATAGGATAGGGTAGCTTTTCCTTTTTTAATTGTTTCCATACTATAGTAGCCTAGTTGCAAGCAATACTAATTAACTTAGACTTTCCTTTACTTGTTGTAAGGTTTTTTTTGTGTATTTAAAATACAAATTAAAAGAGCAATAACAAAGGCTATACCAACTATATCAATTTAAATAAAGATGTCTAAATTAGCTCAATTGGTTAAACAAGACACTAGTGCTCGAATCAAGATCGATGTTCTGAATTCAAGTCCTTACGTGATTAATATTTTTTCATTTACAAACAATTATAATTATAATAATGTCAATTATTATGGACGATCTGCATATAATTTGAATATATATATATATATATATATATATATATTTAATTAGCGTGGGGGAGGGGAGAAGGAGGGAATAAACTCTCCAAAGTACATCTTACAGGACTTGGATCTTCAAGGCAGGGATTCCAGGTACTGCTGGACCAAGTTCCTAGCCATTTTGTAAATATTTAATGTGCATAATGAAAATTAATTGTTCATACTTCTAACCACTCCACTTCAGCGAAAGAAGCACGTGCTTGCATTTAGAAACCTTGTTGATTAGTTAAAGTGTTGAATAGTCTCTTACTAGATCTCTTTTAAAAAGAGTTTAGACTGGCGGTGGATCAGGTGTCGTTGTCTATAGCTTGGATATCACTCAAATAAAAAGTTTATGTCCAGTTTCCAACATCAATTGGTTGTACACATGGGAATAGTATTCCTTTCAAAGGCATTATCCAGGGAACAGCCATCCAAAAATACTAAGGTTAGGGATAGTTTAACCTGGCTATTAATTAAGTTGGAAGAAGAACTAATGGCAGAAACTGGGTGATGCTGTTACCAGCTAAGAGAATAATTAAAAGGAAGGCAATCACCAAGCATAACAAACAGCAAAACAATATGATCATAAGCTTTTCAATATTCTCTGAACACACATGAATCACTATGTTAGGACAACACACAATGTCATCTCCCACAACCATTTGGCCTTGCTTGTTGATTCATAAAAAGTCACACACCAAATTTCTCTTTGACGAATAATTTGATCACAAGGAGGTATTTAAAGAAAAGAAACTGAAGACGTAATTAACTTAACAAATCATGATATATTCGGGACTTAGATTTCAAGTGTTAAATTTCCTGACTTCCAATATTCTGATTGATAAAAAAGCAGTGGCATGTACCATATTTTTCTTGGATCCAGCTACTTTGGAATTGGGGAGAATTCTACCAAAGCATTCCTCTAATCCTGTCCATCTAAATTTCTTATTAAATCTCAACAGTCCAATATGTTAATTAAAACTGTGCGTTTTATACAATCCATAGTCTGCCTCTCTTCAACCTATGTAGGTCCCTCCCGGTGGATGCTCCAAACCAAATTAGGGATTTCACGCTCGCCTCCTTTTTGGCCCAGAAGAGCAAGGGTGCAGCCCCTATTAGGCTTGGTTCGGTAATGTTTTTTTGAAAGATATTTATGCTTATGAAAAACACGAGTCTATTTTTTTATATTTGGTAAAAAAAAAATAAAAAAAAGGTGCGGTACTTTTAAAAGCTGGCTTTAGCTTTTAAAAATTTAAAAGACTAATATAACCTTAATTTTTAATGAAAAATCGTATTTATCTTTTTATTAATTAATGTAATAGATTAATTGTCTTTTTTCTTTATTATTAATATCTATTATAGTCAATTTAAATCTTTGAAATAGTTTTATAATAAATTTACCAAACACTAATTTGTGACTTCTACTTATTGAGAATAATTTTCGCTTATTTTACTAAACATTCTTGCTGTAACTTTTTAAAAGTAGCTTTAAGAGACTCATGAGAGCACAATACCTCTCAAAAGATTACAATATTACCAAACCAAGCCTCAGACATTCATACACGGTCAAAAGGAGGGAGAAGCTCCTTTCAATTCTTAAATGTGTGATTATTCTTTCTAGTAAGCATAAATCTGTTGATAAGGGAGGCAAGACGAAGAAGAAACAACAAATGCTATGCATCCTTTTCAATTTCATACACATCCAGTATGAATAAAATAATTATCATTTGGATATCTTTTTTTTCCTATGAATATCTCTTGGGAATTGAAATTTTTACCAGTTGACACTGGTAGATTATCTAAGAATATGAAATGCCTTTATAATATTTGTTAAAATGTCTCAATAATTCTTATGTATTGTGGTTGTTAGTATTTAAGAGAGAATGAACTTTTTAAAGTCTAAGATTGAAAATATTTGAAGTTTTAAACTAGATTAAACAAATACATACAACAAGTTGTTTTTCTTCTGTATATTGTGAATTTCAGAACTGTAAAGTTACAATTTTCTTATTTCTTTTGCTTTTCTGAACTTATATTCAAATAGTTTAATTTTGCCAATTATAGCTTATTCAAATTTTTTTACTTTTTTTTTCAGGCCGTACTCATATTCATGGAAATGTTGAGATTATTCCAACAACTAGAGTTTGCTGACTTTCCTGTAGATACCTTGCAGTGTCAACTTATGTTATGCACTGAAGGTCTGACAAGGAGTATAGCATTAAGAACAAAATTTATTTCATAATATGTTGTTGAAATAAATTTTGTTCAATAACTTGGTGATTACAAAGATATTGGCAATGTGAATTGGCATAAGGTAACTATCTTAAGAGGATGCTCTACTTTAAAAGAATTATAGTATATCATTCTTGTAATTGGGCTGCCTTTTGTATATGTTGATAGGGGTTTGTTGAATTTATTACTTTTAGCTTACCATTTTTGTATGTACTGGTTTTATGGTAACCATGTGATGATCATATATTGAATCAATTACCACTAAAATAATGACTTTTACAATTTTGATTTCATGTTCAATTGTTGTGTTGGATTGTAAAAGTAGAATTGATTTAGAACTTGTGACATAAGCTCCAATGCTTCAATATTGTTAGAAATAGTGATATTGCTGAAAGTTCATGATTATTCATGATTAAGTTAAGAAATAAAGATGACAAATGATATATTAAATTAATCCAGAAAAGGGCCATTCCTTAATTACTAGCAACTGTTAACATTTATTTTTATAGTGAAAATGCTAAGTAGCAAACATGTTTTTCTACTCAAACATCACAACAACAACAAATATTTTATGCTTCAAAAACTTCAAAATAGAGGCATAATTTTGAAACCAGTATTATAATTTGATGACATTCAGTACAGCATGTTAGATTCATTACAAATATTCATAATTGCATAGCGCTTCTAACTTTCAAAAAAGTACATGCTATTAGCTTCAAATACAAATAGCATAACATTTTGCTTTCAAAAAATAAAGTTTGTTGTTATCTTACAAATAACCACAATAACATACCAATTTACTTTCAGAAAATGACGTCTGATTCATTGCATCTCTCCTATATTTGATATATTAACATCATATGTTTGTACATTACTAAATCCAACAATGCTTGATGTTTGAGAAGGTGATAGAAATGAGTAATCACATGATGCTCCCTGCATAAACTTAAAAAATCAAAATCAAATAAACGGTGAGCTTGAAAATTTATCGAGATTTACACTGAATAAAAGAATAGTTTACCATCAAAAGTTTTGTGAAATTATTATGATGTCAATTTACTTTAGACTCCTTGTAGGATGTACATGTCATTGGATGAGTGAGCAGGACTTCATGAATATATAAATATGAGTTAGATAAAATTATATGTATCATGGCACTCTCTTCAACTAAAATTAAGCCTTCTACATATAATAAGCTCATCAAAGTTAATTTCCAATGATTTTAATTTTTAAGACAATGCTTTAGTTTCTTTTACAATTGTAACTAATGAATTCTTTTCCCTTCACAGGTAAAACAACAATTGTCAGATGTTTAACTCGTCATTAACTAGTCGAAATAGTACAAAACAATGTTCATGTTCACTCTCTTCTACAACATTACTAAATCTATATCAACTTACTAAAGCAATTGGAAACTGTGTAGTAAATATCTAACAACACAGCGATAACAACAATAAAATAATAAAAAACACAAGATTTATATGGTTCACCTAATATAGGCTACGTCTACGGCGAGCATTAAGCCAACGAAACTATTATTGAAGAATATTACAATCACTCAAGCACACACTCACGGGGATTTGATCTCACTTTTGCAAAAGATTTAATCCTATTATCAAAAGTGTTTTTAACATGGATTTTCTCTCTGACATATTTTTGCTCTCATATAAGGATATATATAACAACATTAGAAAACCTAATTCTAGGTATGCTACTATTATAGCTTATCATCGGCTTATATCCAAACCACCAAACTGAAGAAATACCAAGCACCACAAAATAACAATCTCACACTTGAAGACTAATGTCTTCATCTTCATCAATCTAGTCACCACTTGATTTAGTGTGTACTTGCGTTCAACAACAATGCTATAAGATTACTAAAATTGAGCACAGGCTCAAATTTTTTATTTCCACTACCTTGGTCAACGTATCAGCAAGGTTCTTGTTGCCTTCAATTTTATCAAGGTTTAATTGCCCTTCCTCCAACATTGATCTTATGCAGTGATAACTGAATATGCTTCCATTTACACTTTAGCTATCACACAAAGTGTATTTTCTTTCTGACCTCTACCTAATTCCACCATGAATCGCTGAAGCCAAATCATCTCTTTGCTTGCTTTAGACACATCAACATACTCAGCTTCTGTGGTTGAAAGTACTATAACCTTCTGTATCTATGAAATCCAACTTAAAACTTTTCCACCTACTATAAAAACATATCTTGTTATGTTTCTTCCCCTATTCTCGAAACATGAGTGGCTTGCACCAATATAACCCGGTACATCAAAATTCTTTCTACCAAAATATAAGCAATACCTCGATGTTACTCTCAAATACCTGAGTATCCACTATACTGCCTTCTAATGTTCTTTTGCTAGATTATGCATGTATCTACTTAAAACTCCTTCTGTATGTGCAATATTAGGTTTTGTACTAACCATTACATACATCAAACTTCCAACAATGCTTGCATATGACACCCTTGACATATACTTGTTCTATTCTTTAGTTGAAGGACACGACACTAAGGATAATTTGAAACAACCTGCTAATAGAGTAGCACCATGTTTTTCTTTCTCTATGTAAAATCTTTTCAACACCTTTTCGACATACCATTCCTAGGATAACTGGACCTTCTTCTGTTGTTTGTCTCTCTTTATCGTCATCCTAAGGATTTGTCTTGCAACTAACATGATATCCACATACAATGCAAGAATAATGAAATCACTGTTATCAAATAACTGGAAATAAATAAAATAGTCACATTGACTTCGCACATATTTGCATCCTACATGACTTTTTCAAAGTTCAAATAATATTGTCTAAGAGCTTGTTTAGGGCCACACAAGCTTCTTGTTTTTTTTTTTTTCCTTTTCAGTTTACAAACTAGGTTCCTCTTACCCTATATCTCATTCCCTTCAAGTTGATGCATATAGATTTCTTCATCTAACTCATCATGTAGGAATGTAGACTTCACATCCAACTAATCAAGATATAGATTTTCTATAGCCACTAAACTCAATAATATCCATATCGAGGTCATCTTCATTAGAAGAGATTTTTTTTTTTTTTTTTTTGGGAAATCAGTCCTTTCTTCTGAACAAACTCTTTTACCACAAGTCTCGCCTTGTATCTTTTGAACCATCAGTCTTATTTTTCACTATGTATACTGATTGATTATGTAACGATGTCTAACTATATTTAGGAAGCTTCACCAAGTCCCAGGTCTTGTTCTTAGCTAATGAGTTCATCTATTCTTCCATAGCTTGCTTCCACTTCACACTGGACATATCATGCATAGCTTTTTCAAAACTTTTAAGTTCATCAACATCCATATACAACACGAAATTCAAATCAAGCGAATATTTATCCAAGCTCCTATCAACACTTTATTATTATTGAACATATCAGTCTCTTATCAATATGTGGTTGTTCAGGCATTCTCTCATTCAGTTCAGCTCTACCAAATATATGTTTTTCTTTTGATCCTTGTACACGCATCCTTCATTAAATACCACATACTTGCTGCAAATGCCTCTATTTTGCTCATAATCACATAAGCGATAACCATACTTGTCTTTGTCGTTATCCAACGAAGGCACATTTAATACTCTTAGGATTTAACTTTTTCTTGTTCTCACTATCAACATGTACATAAGAAATGCATCCAAATTTTTTGTGAAAATAATGGTTTACCTCATTTCCTGTCCAAGTTTCCTTAGGGATCCCACCATCTAAGGCACTAGATGGGCTTCTATTTGTCAAGTACACTCCGGTATCAACAACTACAACCTAAATTTGTGTTGGTTATCCTGAATGAATCCTCATACTCCAAGGATAATTTTATTCATTCTCTCAACAGCACCATTCTGCTGTAGTGTTCTAGGAACTTCTCAATTCTACAAATCTCATGCTTTTCTCACTACTCTTTGAAGTTCTTATCCTAGTATTCACCATCATTACCAAACTTTAGACACTTTACCTTTCTACCTGTGTAAGTTTCCACATTTGTCTTCCACTTTTTGAAAACTTTAGACGCAACAGATTTGCAACGAATAACAAAAACCAAATCTTTCTAGTTACATCATCAATGAACGTAACAAAGTAAAATTTACTTCCATGAGATTTTACATGAGCTAGCTCCCACACAGCTGAGTGTGTCAAGTTTAGTTTCTCAGTCATTCGAATATGTCCTCTTTTTTGGAAGCTGACTCTTTTCTGCTTTCTATACACACAATCCTCACAGAACTCGAATTCTAAACTTATTAAGTTTGGTAATAATTTACTTGAATGCAGCTATTTCATACTAGTCTCGCTCCAATGCCCAAGTTTGTGATGCAATAATGTAGAAATTCAATATGTAATAGCTAACACAGAATTGCACAAGTTAAAATTATTAATAGTGTACAAAGTGAAAATGAGATTACATTTTGCTAAAACCAGTGAACCTCTTATAATTTTTAACTTTTCTCCACCAAAATTAACATAATACCTTTCACCATCAAGTTTACTCACAGATATCATATTTTTTTTCAAGAAAGGAACATATCTAACATCATTCAATCTCAATTTGCAAATATCTGACAAGATAATTGTCCCTTTTTCCTTTCTCGTAATTCTGCTTTCCATTATCATTGTCACTTTCATATGCACAACAATCTTTCTTCAAATGACCAAATTTACCACAATTCCAGCACTTCCCTTTGATTTTTCCATCAGCTGTTTTCTACTTTCTTTTTACTCTTGATTGCGATCTCCTCCTAAATTGTGACTTTATGCCCTTCGACGAATTTTCTCATTTTTCTTGTTATCTAGCCCTAGAATTCACAATTAGTATTATACCAGATCCTGAACTCTTTCTTCTCATCTCATCATTCAATATACAACCAACAACAACGTTGAAAACTAAATTTTTAGTGATACTATTACTGGTAGTCATTACAAGACTATCTCATTTCTAAGGCAATGAGCACAAGAATGATAAAGGTTTCAATTCATCATTAAAAGAAACATCTAACAATAGCAATTGATTAACAAACATATTAAAATCATTCAAATGATCAACAATAGAATAATTATTATTCATCGTCATATAAAGAATTTTCTTCAAGAAAACTTTAGTAGCAGTAAAAGGTTTTTCATATAACTTAATTAGGGTTTCTTTAATTTCTGATGTCATCTTTGCTCGTGTGACATTGAAGGCCACCTCCGATGTAAAACACAATCTCACCGTCGTTAATGCCTTTTTATCCAATATTTTCCAGTCATTCTTTTTCATCATTTCTGGAAAATATAGATTTTTTTGATACAACAGATCCTCTATATGTATTTTTCACTATTAAAAATTCTGCCATTTGAATTATACAATTTTTGCTTTACTTTCATCTACCAGTGCTCCCACTCGATTTAAATAGCCTAAGCTCTAATACCAATTATGAAATATCTAACAACACAACGATAACAGATAACAAAATAAAGCAATAAAAGATACCAAATTTACATGATTCACCTAACATAGTCTATGTCCACGTCCACGTCAAGCACTAAGCCAGCCTGTTATCAAAGAATATTATAATCACTCAAGCACACACACAATAATTTGATCTTACTCTTACAGAAAATTCAATCCTACTTTTAAAAGTGTTTTATCACAGGAATTTTCTCTCTAATATATTTATGCTCTCATATAAGGATTTATATGGTAACATTAGAAAACTTAATTTTAGGTCTGCTACTATTATGACTTTTCATAACACAAGCCCAAACCACCAAACTGAAATTATACCAGATTTCATAAAACAACACGTTGTTAATCACATGATGTATGGCCGCTTGGAAAAGTCTTATGCCTTTCCTATATCACTTTCCTTTCCATGGCATACTACATTTCCCTATTTGTCATAATTCTGGAAGGATAATCAAGAAAGAATAATTAGAAATGGAAACTGAAGGAGATTATGAACTTGAAATTGAAAACTTTCAAGAGTTCAGGCCATTTGACAATGTTTTAAGCCCCAAAAGTAAAACTATCTAAATTCTAATTGTCTTCATAGTAGAATGTCCCAGTTCTGAAGGATTCAATACCAATCTCTATAAGTATCACTGCCTCTAAGACATATGCTAGATCAAATAGTGTTTTTGCAATAGCTGTTTGGCATGTTGTTCTATACGACCAAAGCATGTGGGGTAGCTTACCTTTCTAGTCCTTCTTTCATCTGTCCACTTTCCTTGTAAGGCCTTCTATGATAGCCTTATTCATAGCCTCATCTTGGCCGTTCAACTAGGGTACCATAACGAGGAGAACTTGATGGCAATTCCTAGTCTAGCGCACTACTCCTTGATCGGCTTGCAATCAAATTATGGTGCATCGTTATTAATGATTGCTTTTGGGATGTGGAATCTGCACACCATATTTTTTCACAAGAATCTTTCTACTGCCTGGGCTGTTATCAATCTAGTTGGTTTAGCTTCCACCCACTTCTTGAAATAGTCTACCACCACTAAGAGGTACTTACACTGCTTCACCTTCTTATACAGGAGTAAAGGGTCAAGGATATTGAGATCCCAACATGCAGAGGACCATGGACTACTAGTTAGGCATACCGGGGTGGATGGATTTCTCTAGATCTTGCCTCTTTCTGACAACAATCAACTTACAAAATTCAAGGCGTCCTTTGTCATAATAGGCCAAAAATACCCATTCTCAATGCTTTGTGGGCAAGGGCCCAAGGACCAATGTGTGACATGTATATCCCTTCATTTACTTCTTCTAAGACATAGGTGGCTTCTTCTGGTCTCAAGCATTTCAAATAGGGGAGAGGATAAAACCTTTTGTACAACTTGTCATTTAAGATGGTAGATTTGGATGACCTTCTTTGCATGGCTCTCGTCATCTTTTCTTCTTTGAGGAGGCTACCCCGAGACATATATTCCTTAATCGGGTCTAACCAGCATGGGTCAGTCGGTCGCACACACAGCATTGAAATTTCCCAATAGCAAGGTTGACTTAAGCAGTCGATGAAAACATACTTACTTTGTTGAATTGACTTATTCTCTGCTAGCTGGAACAGAGCGTCATCCCATATTTTATTAAGATTGCTTTCTTTCTTTTTTTCTTAAATTTGTCGATGCTTTGAATTTATGATTACAGAGTTTATTTTTAAAGTATCAATAATTAGCTACTAAGATATTAAAATTTTATAAATTATATATTTTTATTAAAATTTATTGCATATATATATATTTTTTTTATTGAGTTAATTTGAGGTATTCATGATATCACCAGGTGGTCAATCAAATGGTTCATCTGCTGGAGGTTCTGGTGGAAAATCAATCAAACAATCCTATCAAACCACAGCTGGCAGCTCCCTATCCAGAAACCTATAAGAGGACCACTTGCATCTGCAATAAATCTTTTTGCCTCAGCACACATGGCATATGGCGTCAAATCACCAGTTCAGGTTGCAATAATTGTAAACATTCATGGGTCCAATGCCACTTGCATTTCAGGGGTTTTTGGACAGAAGGGTCCAAATCCCACCATTTTTATACAAAATGATAATTTTTTTTAGTTTAATAGTCAAAATGGGGTAAACTCTAAAACTGTATTTTCAAAAAACCGTTTTCTGGGTTTGACTCACCATGCCATGTCACCCCCACGAACCCTACAGCACACACCTCACAGCCCACACGGACCATATTAAATGAGGTCTGAAACCAACTTTACAAAAGTCGGTATCAGACCTGCAGCGCTGCATGGTAGGCTTCCTGTAATCCTGAAACCGGCTTTACAAAAGCCGGTTTCAGACCTTGCAACGCTGCAGCATACAGGTTGTAGCCTACAGCACACGTACCAGCCTACCTTCTACCCCTGCGTAGTAAACAAAATTCCTCGAATAATTTCCCCATCCCCTCTATATTATAACACACTCTCCTCCAACAAACTCACCTTCATCCCTCATTTTCTCATTTCCGTAATCACCTTCATCCATCGATCTACGAATATTGCATTTCCTCCTTCAATATCTTCATGCTCTTCCTTCTTTGATCTCCCTTAATTTCTTCATACTCTTCATTCTCTGATCTCTCATTCCTTCATCCCTCATTTCCGTAATCTCTTATTTCATTATTCTTCACAGTATTTATGTTTTTTCTTTACAGCGTTCATATTTGTTCACAACAAAATCTTTGTAAGTTATAAAAATTTTAGTTTAAAAAATTATTATTATTATTATTAGTTAAATTAAATTATTTCCTTATTGAAAATTTTATTTACAATCTATTATTTTTACAAATTTTAATCATATATATTATTATATATATTACGATTAATTTATATTATTTATTATAATTAGTAATATTTAATCAATAATTATTTAAATTACGAATACCATTTAATTTTTTAAAAATAAAATATAAAATAGAAATTATATAAATAATTTAATGTTAAAATCGATATATATATTTTATTATTCTAAGTTTATTTATGTTTTTTTTAGGATTATTGTTGAAATCACATTGCCGGTGTTAATACTTTTTGCTCATTTTTCTCATGACATGTAGGGTAGGCCGAAAACACATCGCATTCATAATGAGATGGACATTACAGAGTCTGCGAGACAACATAGGTGTGGTTTATGTAGGCAGGAGGGACACAATCATAAAAATTGTCCTAACATTACACAATCTTAAAACACAACTTCCATGATTGTATTCTTTACTTTAATGTAAATGTAAGAATTTTCTTATTTATGTATTTCTTTCTAGTTTTTTATTATGCAGATATTAGGTATTATGTCCTCTCCATGTCATGTAAAATTATTTTGAAATTAATAAACATTATTGTCGTGTATTATAGTAATATTATTAAGAATTTTTCAAGTATTTGTCATTTTATGTAAGTCTTTCCCCATTACATTAAATCGTAACATTATTGTCGTGTATGCATATTAACATTGTATTTGATTTGTCTTTTGTTATGCAGATTCATGGATCTCGTGGCCCCAGTAGATCTTTCAGTCCTTAGACTACATGATAGCCATCGATCCGTTAGAGTTTTTGCGAATCACGAGATATGTAAATAACAAATCGATTTATCTTTAATTTGTCAATTTCATTTTATTAGCGGAAATGTTCTTACTAATATGTTTTTAAAATTTTAGAGCGAGACCTATGTCCTGAGATGCCGTCGGAGGGAGGCGGTGTTCGGTCGGGGGATTCTTAATAATATTAATAATTCTTGTGTATTGGAGTATATGATTATGGTAAGTTTTGGTTGGGGTTTATTTCGCTTGATTTGCACCTTGTGACAACTTTAGTCGAGCGATGGAGGCCGGAGACTCACACATTTCATCTGCCTCACGGCGAGGCCACCATCACACTACAAGATGTTAGTATTCTGTTGGGTTTACATGTCGACGGTGAGCCTGTCTCTAGCCTAGTTGGTGCTGACGTCGTAACTGAGTGCGAGCGATTATTGAGAGTTGTGCCCCCTGCTACAGCCATTAAGGGTAAGACATTGAATATGAGCTGGTTAGGAAAGACATTTCAGAATTTTCCAGTCGACGGTGATGACATTACAGTGCAGAGATATGCACGAGCTTATATATTATAGCTGATGGGTGGATTGTTATTCACCAGTAAGATGAGTACACATGTGCACATTTGTTTGTTATCTCTGCTGGAAAACCTAGATGTCACAGGACAGTACAGCTGGGGCAGTGCCTCTCTGACTATGGTTGTACAGGGAGATGTGTCATGCCACTCACCTTGATGCTTCTGAAATTGCTGGACCTTTGATATTACTCCAGGTATGGGCATAAGAGAGACTACCATTTCTCGCACCAAGGAGGGAGACAGAAATTTCGTGGGATAATCTTTGTCCTTTAGGTGCGAGGTATGTAAAATTATTGGTTTTATGCATTTGCTTATAATGTGTGGTACGTAAATGACTTGTAATTAACATTTTTAATTACTTGCAGGTGAAGAGTAAAGTTCAAAGTGACTCAAATCGGCCATAATGTAGTGTCTTGGTATAGGGAGATGCTGGACAGGATGTCAGCAGAGCAGGATAATTAGAAGTTTATGTTATATCTATGTACCATTTAACATATTCATGTTGCAATGTTTTATTTATTAAAACAGTTGACATTGTTTTTGGGTTGCAGTTCATATCACTACCATACATAAATGATGAGCTGAGGCACCTGATACCAAACTATTGTTATCGAGATCGGCATATTTAAGGTGCTAAAGTACCCTTAATATGTTTTTATATTGTTGAGTATCAGAAAGTAGATAGGGTAATGCATCAGTTTAGATATCAACAACCTATACCAGAAAACCCTGCTGACATTGAGGCCGATCAAATCTTGCACAAATTTGATCTTTGGGGACGGGGCGTCATAGACTACCGTTAACTACATGCTAACCACTTAGCCATTTGGGGCATGAGATACCATCTGGTTCAGACATGGGAGGTTGCATACGGAGTTGCACATGGTCATGCTGCTCATACACCCAAGTACAATGAGTAGTATAGACGTATCAGTATGAGATATCTTACACTAGTTGGTTTTATCCATGCTGCTCCAGCTCCTTCCTATTCTACTCATTCGACATCATCATCATCATTGTCATCACAACGTCGCAGACGCAATAGGACTGATGTCCCTGGACCGTCGGTATCTTATGGATGTGTTGATGCTGATGTCCGACCATCAGATGTGTATATTCTGTCACCACCACATATGTCTCCACCTCCATATATGGCCAGTACTTCAGCTATGTATCAGCAGCTTATACCAGATTTTGCACAGCAATCAAGCGAGGTTTTTAACTCTCCCATATCGCACGTGCCATACTTTCAGTATAGTAGTACACCGGCACCATTTGACCCCGGTATGGGTTCAGGTGTGCAAGCGGAGGAAGGATTTAGCAGTGCTGATGACATACCTCAGTTAGAAGATCATGGTGACACAACTGATGTACCACTTAGGCGAAACCCGGCAAGGAGGAGAAGACCACGCCTATGTGGTACAGAGGGTCATTTTTTGTAGACCAATATTGCCCGAAATCCTTATTTAAGTTTTTTTAATTTTTATTTTTTGTTTGTTACTTGTAATGGGAAGATTCTTCCTTGTTTATGTTTTAATTTAGTTATACTTGTAAATTAGAATTTACTTTTTTAATAAACAGGTAGGGGTCTGCCAAACCCCCCACCACTTCAAGGTGGAAATTTTTAATTGTTTAATAATTATTATTATCTTAACTACTGAAATTATTACATAAGTCTTCAAGTATTGTTTTAATAAACAGACATGCTAGTATCACTTTATAATGAAACATGTAATAATTAGTAATGAGGCACGCAATATTTTCATGAAGTGACTACTGGTTCACGTATTTTCACTTATAAAGCATTTAAACAGTAAATGGACAAGCTGACATTACTTTACATGTGAACAGGCATGCTGACATTACTTTACACTCACGTATTAAATCTTTGACTACTTCAGTATATATTCAAGTGACATTATTTTGACGATAAACAAGAAATATTTGCTTATATAAACAGGATTGGTCATCAAAGTTGAAACATTAAACAACCATTTCTTATTAGAAACTCACACTTGATAACAAGAAAATATGTCAAGACAACCCTGCTCACATTGTGGACGTTGTGGTGGTCACATATCATCAACTAGAACCAGACATGAGCCATCAACACCGAGACAACGTCTTCATCATGTAGACAAGTATACTGATCCGAATGAGGTTACATGGTATGGATCGAAAAGAGAGTTTCAATGCGTCCCTATATATTCTACCAATAGTCAAAATATTGCCGATCATATAATAGTCGGACCAGTTACTTATGTCTCACAAGAAAATTAGGTAGTTTGGGCAAGAGAACCTGAGTACATTAGATGGTGAGAGATAAGGTGCGAGATGGAATCATATTGTAGAATACACAAGCTGTCAGTCCCAAAAGCTGATATCTGTAACTTTACCTCGTTCAACACAAGGTGAAATAACTCAGGTGATTGAAAGACTAAAGTCCGAAATTAACCAGATGAATCGAAGACTAGATAAGTATCATGCTTGGCATGAGGCGGCTGCTCGCCAAGATGAGTTAAGAACTCCGATGATGATGGAGGTTGAAATTGATGCGCAATATGAGAGCGATGATAACCTGTCTGACTACCTTGACAGTGATTGTGATGATGATTTCGTTCATAATTTTCTTCCATCGTCTTTGCCAGCATATTGTTAAACAATAACACACATATTTATTTTATTATTGCCAATGTGTGATAAATTTTTCTAAATAAATTATAGTATTCATAATATGTATTTGATTAATATAAGTGTGCTCCATTAATTTTTAAAATAATTTAATGTTTTTTCCTTTTACTAAATCATTTCAAATAAGTTTAAAAATTATACACTTTAAATTAAAAAAATACAGTAAAATTTATAAAATTTGCAATATCATACACAATAATAAAAATCAATATCATACATTATAAATATAAATTTAAAAATATCAGACATTAAAGTTTAAAAACTTTATTTCATAAACTATAAATATATAAATTAACATATACTATTTAAAAGATATTATGAATTTTAAAATTTAAAATTTAAAATATCATAAACTATAATAAAAACATTTATGATACACTATAAAATTAAAAAATTATCAAAAATCTTAAATTCTAAAAATACCAAATTTAAAAACTATCATACACTAAATTTAAAATTTATCATATATTTTTAATTTCATATAATTATTATACACTTTAAAATTTAAATATATCATAAACTATAAATATATAAATTAACATATACTTTATATTTAAAAGATATCATGAATTTTAAAATTTAAAATATCATAAACTATAATAAAAACATTTATGATACACTATAAATTAAAAAATTATCAAAATCTTAAATTCTAAAAATACCAAATTTAAAATTTAAAAACTATCATACACTACAAATTTAAATTTTATCATATATTTTTAATTCCATATAATTAGGAGACACGGGAAAAATGGTCAAGACAGGGGGGGAAAAGGTAATAGAGAGCATAAACGACAGAAAGAGGAAGGAGGTGACACGAGAACAAGGAAAAAGTAGCAAAAAGCGGAAATCTAAAAAGACCATATGAAAAATTTAAAAAACGAAATACACTATAATCTAAAATTTATCACATTTGTTGAATTCCCATTCAGGATTACACTTGAATAATTTATCATACATTTAAAATTTAAATATATCATAAACTATAAATTATTTTTAGTTAAAAGATAATAATAAATTTTAAAATTTTAAAATATCAATAAATTGTAATAACAATATTATGATTACATATAAAATGAAAAAACTATCAAAAAATCTTAAATTATAGAATTTTAAAAAGTATCAAATACTTTAAATTTATGAAAATAGGTATACTAAAATTAAAATTACTGATATATTTTAAACTTTAAAAATATCATACAATAAAATTTAAAAATTTTCAAAAAATTTAAAATTTTAAAATTATCATATATTTCACAAAAACCTACTTATAAATTATCATATATTTGAAATTAAAAAAAATTTCAAACCATAAAAAAAATAAAAAAAAATAGGAGTAGTGTCTGAAACCGGTTTTACAAAAGCCGGTATCAGGAGTTGTTTGTCCCCCCGCGAGGGGACAAAATTTGAATGAAACTGGCTTTTGTAAAGCCGGCTTCAGACCTCATTTAGTATGGTCTGTATGGGCCGTGAGGTGTGTGCTGTGAGGTTCGTAGGGTGACATGGTATGATGAGTAGGACCCAGAAAACGGTTTTTGAAAATGTCGTTTCAGAGTTTACCCCATTTCGACTATTAAACTAAAAAATTTACTGTTTTATACAAAAATAATAAGATTTGGACCCTTCTGTTCAAAAACCTTGCATCTCAGCCCATGATTCCCCTTTCGAGAACATAAATAAAGGCAAAGAAAAAGTTTACTATTCAAATATTTAACAGTATTTGAACATGAGGAAAGCATTTGAAAATAAATTACCAAGTAATTTTAGAATCCAAAATTGACACTTAGAACCAAAATCCACTAGCTATAAAATTGTATAATAATATATTGTTAACTTATGAGTTATGATTATTATTATTATAATTATTATGACATGTTACGTTTACAATTATGTCAACTGACTTTCTGCTGTCTTTCAAACTTAAACACTTAGGGATTTAGATTCTAAACTAAGTACATTTCTCCTTTAAAACATGCCGGTGTAACACATGGGTTAATTAAACTCGTGAGATTTAAAAGTGTAATTAATGAGCTAATTATTAAATAAATTAAAATCTCACCGACTTAGCTAATAACAAATTCTGTATGAATACTTGATATTTAGTAACTACTTTTTTTTCTTATTTTTCCTTGGATATATAATAATTATATTTAATGTTTAGTTTGGTAATGCTATTTAGGAGGGTGCTTATACTTATGAAGAGCATAAGTCAATCTTTTTATGTTTGGTAAAAAGAAAAAGTAAGGTGCTTCTGCTCTAAATTTTTAAAAGCTAATAAAAGCTGATTTTTGCTCTCAAAAGTTTAAAAGACTAATATAACCTCAATTTTTAATAAAAATTTGTATCTATCACTTTATTAATTAATGCATTAGGTTAATTAATTCTCTCTTTATTATCAATATCATTATAGTCAATTTAAATTTTTAGAGCAGTTTTTGAATAAATTTACCAAACACTAATTTATGATTTTTACTCATTAAGAGTAACTTTTGTATTATTTTATCAAACACTATTATTGTAATTTTTTCAAGCAGCTGTAAAAGAGTTATGAGAGCACAACATATCTCTAAAAAAATAACAACAATACCAAATCAAGCCTTATACTCAAACTTGTTTATTTATACCATGCACTAATTAAATCACTTTGTAAATAAAAGAAAAAAAAAACCAAGTTTCGATGATAAATTTTTCTGCCGACAGTCATACTGATATTTCGTGTAAATCTTGATCTATTAAGATTAATGTTGCGAGAAAAACGTGCTAATAAAACTTTTTCTTTTTCAAAGTAATAATAATAATTAATTGCTAGGTTTGCATTGTGTGAAACTATCAATTATCAGCCACCCTTCTTTCCTCTTTCCTTATATATAATCCAGTTTGCTGCTTGGTGCTTTATGGCCAACCATCTAATGCCAATATCTTCCTCTCTTCCATTGCTTAAAACCCAGACACTTGGGATGGCCATGAACACATCAACATATAGTTCCAGCAAAACTGTTTGTGTCACCGGCGCCGCTGGCTTCATCGGCTCCTGGATCGTAAAACTTCTTTTAGAGAAAGGATACACTGTGAGAGGAACTGTGCGAAATCCAGGTGATCAATTGATAGAATGCATGTGGTACATATAACTTGTATTATTTTGTTATTAATTAATTGACTCATGTTTGGATATATATATATATAGATGACCCCAAAAATGCACACTTGAAAGAGTTAGAGGGAGCTAAGGAGAGGTTATGTTTGTACAAAGCTGATCTTCTTGATTTTGAGTCCCTTCAAGCTGCCATTACAGGTTCTAATGGTGTTTTTCATACTGCATGTCCAATGAATGACAACCCAGTAAGATCTTTACCCTTTCTATTTCCTTTTCTTTTTTTCTCTCTTCCTCTGTTTTCATACTTACATATTTTTTGTTTTCCAGAAAATATATGCTGGTGTAAATATGTTAGGACCGATAATTTTAACAGAGTAAATCACTCCAATATCTTCCAGATTATATTGATATTATATGGATCTCTTTTATATTATTAAAACTTACATAAATTATATATCTCCTCAAATTTGAAATCTAACCACTACAATTTAACTCAAATTCTAAAAATTTGTGAAAAAAAAATTATGATATACTTGTATATTTTATCTTATTATTAAATGATACATATGATTTTAATTTTATTGAACTGATTTATTAAACTTATAATAACATATATATCAAAACCATTGAATTAATAATTTTTAAAAATTAAGATAAAACTAGAAATAAAAAATTATTAAAAAACAATGTTTGCAAAATACTACAAGTTTCTAAAAATATTTAATATTCTTGTAAAATCTAGAAGGTTTCGTCAATTTGGATCCCAAGAATTGGGCTATGAGAATTAGAATTGGTAGCCCAAATTCTAATTTTTCAGTTTGGTTGCATTTTGATCTTGGACTTCCAATTCTGAGGCCCAATTCTCAAGAATTATAACATAACTAAAAAATAGTCTTTCAAATTTTTAGGTGAACCCCAAATAACGAAGTTTGGTTTGGTAATGTTGTTTTAGATGATGCTTTTACTTATGAAGAACATAAGTTAATTTTTTTATGTTTAGGTAAAAAAAAATAGGGTACTTTTGCTCTGGACTTTGAAAAGCACCTCAAAAGGTTATTTTAAAAGCTAGCTTATGCTCTTAAAAAGTTTAAAAAATTAATATAATTTTAACTTTTAATAAAAATTCGTATTTATCTTTTTATTAATTAATGCAATATGTTAATTATCTCTCTTTTTATTATCAATATCTATTATTTATTATCATTATTTTACTAAACACTACTACTATAATTTTTTAAAAACAGCTATAAGAGAAGCCATGAGAGTACAACATCGTTCAAAAAGTTACAATATTACCAAACAAGCCTAAAAAATCCTAGCCATCTCTTCTCTAGCTCAACTCCATTGAGCCTTCTCTTCTCCTTCGACTCTGAAGACATCCTCTATAGCCAACAATCAGAATGTCACCATGTTGCCGTCAAAACTAGATAGGAAGATCAATTACAAGATTCAGAGAAACAAAGCTATCAAAATAGGAAAACAACATGCAACAAATGTAAAACCTTCAATTCATCATCATCTTCTTCTTCTCCATAACCTTCCCAACTATAGCGGTCCACAAATTGTTCCTAGATCCACCAATTTCACACCATCTTTTAACCACATTACCCTAACCCACCATCCCAACGAGCCACCGAATTCATATCTAACACTCAATTATCCTTCCCTGTTTGCAAAGTCTTGTTCACCCATAGCTGTTTTGGTCTAAAATGGTGCAATTCTTATATGTGATTTCTTTGTAAAACCAAACGGTAAATTACAATTTAACCCAATTTCAATTTTGCCATAATTAGAATTGAAGTTGAAATTCTAAATAGTAATTTCAATTTTTGGATCCAAACAGACCTGAAGAGATTTTTAATTGGGAAACTTGTTTTCCTTTTTGGTTTTTGGATTCCAATTTCCACTTGGTTTAATTACCATGGAAGTTCTTAGTTCATACATAGTCTGGATAAACATTTTGGGATATATAATAATGACAATTATATTTATTACAAATATTTAATATAATATAAGGTTTAAAGAATTTTTCTAACATAAGGACGTACATTAGGCAAAATATATTTACTTTATCTATATATATTTATTGTTTGACTGATTTCACTTTTATTCAGTTTTGCTTCGGAATCTCATCTCATGAAGGTCTCTTACTCTTTGGTTGGAGTTGTACTAATGAGCTTTTAGGGTTGGGCTTTTTTACTATTTAATTTTTTTTAGTAAAATATAATTTACAAACAACATGGAAAAATATGACTAAGTGACCAAAAATCAAACATTTTATCTTATTACACATGGTATTATGGTAAAAAATAAAAAATAAAAAAAAGTTACAATTGCATCCAAAATCTTTTTGGCCACATAATGGGTCGATTTAGGTTGGAATACCTAATTAAAATGGGAATTTGTACATTATTTATTTAATTTTATTAATGGGCAGTAAATGTCATAATTTTTTTTTTTTTTTACGAAATTAATTTCAACAAAAGTGCCGTGAAAGTTTCTTTTTATTATTATTATAATTAAGGATGTGTATATGACTCTGAAATTGAATAATTTACAGGAAGAGGTGGTGGAGGCAGCAATCAAAGGGACAAAAAATGTGATAGTTGCAGCTGCAGAAGCAAAAGTACAGCGTGTGGTGTTCACTTCAACGATTGGTGCTGTACATATGGACCCCAACAGGAGTTCCCACATCTTAGTCACTGAGTCTAGTTGGAGCGATATCCAGTATTGCAAGAAAACAAAGGTTCCAATTTAATATCAATTATCTTCTCAATCATACATTTCTTCTTTAATATTGCACAGAGATATAAGTAGTTCAAAGGCCTAATTCAAGGAGGAGATCAGACAATATTTTTTTATGAATTACAAACACTAAGTTCACATGTTCAATTCAACTCAATTGATGAAATTCTGGTATCATGTAGTTATAAATAATATAAGATGATTATCAATTTTGAGTTCATTATAAATATTAAATAAACATAATTATATGATAGGATTAAGATAATATAAATTATTTAAATTCTTGCTTAATTCATATCTCTTAATGATTAATGTCACTGCTTTTTTGTGATGTGATTTTTGGTGCATTTACGTGCACGGAGGATTTTTCTCCATGTACGTCACTCATCTAATCTTTCTAATAGAAAAAAAAAAAAAAAAATTAGTTTCAGGGAGTGAGCTAATCAATTAACATTGTGAATTTTATTTTTTAAAGAATTGGTATTGCTATGGGAAGACTCTGGCAGAGCAAGAAGCATGGAAGATGGCAAAAGAGAAAGGGGTAGACTTGGTTGCAGTGAACCCAGTTGTGGTTCTTGGACCAATGCTACAAACCACACTCAATGCCAGCAGTATTCACATTCTCAAGTATCTAAATGGCTATTCTAAGACATTTGAAAATGCAACTCAATCTTATGTGCATGTTAAAGATGTGGCATTAGCCCACATACTTGTCTTTGAGACACCATCTGCTTCTGGTCGATACTTGTGTGGTGACACGAGTGTGCTGCATAGGGGAGACATTGTCAAGATTCTTACTCAATATTTTCCAATGTACCCAGTTCCTACCAAGTAAGTAATACACTAGCATATTTAAATTTATAATATATATGTCATAAAAATTAAATCACATGTAGGGTAAATGAAAATTGGATATTTACAGATTGGTAATTCGGTTATTGCTAAAAAATTAAGTTGATTTGAGTTTCGAGTACATAGTCTTAGCTATGTATTTGAAATTAACATTGTAGTTTACTTATGCAGATGTTCAGATGAAAAGATCCCGAAAGCGAAACCTTATAATTTCTCTAATCAAAAGCTAAAGGATTTGGACATGGAATTCACTCCGGTTAAACAGTGCATGTATGACACTGTTAAGAGCCTGCAAGAAAAAGGTCATCTTCCCATTCTTAAGCAGAATGAAGATCATGTAACTAAGAGGATGAAACTAAAACTAACTTATTTAAATTCTTCTCTCTGAATGTGTGTTGGAATAAATAGAAAAAATCATCCAATTCAATTGAATGCAAATAAAGTTTAATAAATTATTGTATCAACTTTTGCTCAAATTTCACCTAAATTTCAAATATTACGTAAACCTGATCAATTTATCAATCCTACATTACGGATATACAAACTATCACATTATAAACAAAATTACACGTAAACTCTAAACAAAGAAGCTAATACAACTAAATCATCAACATAAACAACAAAAAGAAAATCACAAACCTAACTGGAAAAGACAACAACATGGCAAACCATGACCGATGACGAGAATGAGGGCTCCACGAACGGTGGCAAAAAACGAAGATGCATGGCATCGAGTAGTGTTATTGCTGATACTTTTATATGTGACTCGACACAAATAAAAATTATGAATAGATTTAATCAACACTATATATGACCGTGCATGCAACCATAGATAATAAAAAGGTAGGTGCAAATAAGTTCAGCAAAATGTTTGAAATAATTAAAAAATAATAATTAATACTATCTGCCACCGCAATTGCGCATGCATAAAATGATGAACACAAATAAATTTATGCAAATTGGTGCTAAACCTTTATTATTATCAGTGTTCGAAAACTATTATTAGTGATCGAAATTTATCTTTATGGTTAATTATTAGCAAAAGTAGTTCTATGTACTGCTGCAGATAAATAATTTACAAATGCGGATAATAGTTATCCAGCGAGGTTATTTCATCATCAACAATGAACCACACTTCAATTGACTAAAGATGAAAACAATAACACAACCAAAAAACGTTTGGAGATGAAAACTCACTTTATGCAGTATTCATAATATATTTGATTTAATTTGTCATTCGATACCAAAATTTTAATCCTTACAATTAAAAGATTATTTAATATATTTTAATTTATTTTATTTATGATCCAAATAGAGAATATAAGAGTCTCACAAGAATTAATGGAGTGTTTTTTGTTTGAAGATAGAGAATATAAGAGCCTCACAAGAATTGATGGACGTTTTTTGTTTTAAAGAGATCATTAACATTTGAAATATTTCAATTGTCAAAAGTAGTTTTCATTTATTGCACTTACTAATTTTTTTTTGTTTTTAAAAAAATAAAAATTATCACTTAATTCTTATGAATTCATCATGGTGTGAGAAGAATGTATACTTGTAACATTACCATATTACTTATAACATATGTTGACAGGGGTGTGAAGAAAATTCAAGAATCCAATTAATGATGATATATGGACCTAGCCAAACCCAACTAAAACCCTGCAATCTGATTAAACCCGAGTTTTTAAGTTAGGTGACTTTTTATCTCTTATTTCGGATCATCAATTATTAATGTGAAAAAAATTTTAGCTTGACCCATCTTTACTTATTTACTAATGTTTTAAAACTATTTTTAAGTATAAAGATTTTTGATAAAATTCAATTTAGAATCTTTTAATACATGAAAATAAGTTTATGACTCAACCAAATTTATATACATTCTGATTTTTAACTGTATCATATTTAGTTTAATTTATATTCATGTTAAATATACATTATTTAAAATTATATTCATATTAAATACACATTATTTTAACATTTATTCTTGTTAAATATATATTATTTTAATTTTTTTATTAAATTTGCAATGTTAAAAGATTCCATGTTATACTTATTTCTAGTTCAAAAATTACATAACTTAGAGGATATTTATTTTGGATTTTCTTATTTGCTAAAAACAAGTGGTAGATTCTATAATAAGATTCAATATTAATGAAAAGTCTAAACGGCCAACCGAGCAGAGTTTTTAACCAAATATAATTTTCTATTACTCGACCACCCAACTTTAAAGATTAAGTGAAATTTTTATCAACCTGACTAGGCTTTGGCTCGTCAAGTTTTAAACAGGCTTCAACTCCATTGGGAGTTGAACCAAAGATCTACTAGAGACTCATTTGAATAAAATATCACCAAACCTAATTACAACTTATTTTATTTTTACATATAAATATATTTATTATAAATTTATATGTAAATAAAAAGAAATTTTATTAAATAATAGTAAATAAATCAGCTCACGAGTTTACAAGCTAAATTTTGAAAAATTAAGCTCAATTCATTTTACTAAATGAGCTCAAGATCGGCTTATTTAAAAAATAAGTCGAGCTCGATCGAACCCTTTAGAAATAGTTCATGAGTTGTTTATGAGATAGCTCGGCTCATTGCCATTCTTATGTCTAGTTGTACACTGTTAATTAACAATAACTTTAGCACTATTCAATTAATAAATTATATTGTACTTAAAATTTCTTTAATTCAAATAAAAGTATTTATTACACCACACCTTATAGAAAATTTCCACTTTGTTTACAGATTCCAAATTCTCTCGTTTCGTCTTTTCTCATATGCTTTACTGGCTTCTGGCGTTGCTTCTGAAATCTTGTATCTTCCTACTGTTTTCAGTTCACTTTCATGGGCTTATTTTAAGCCCATTAAAAGTGAAAATGGATTACGAGTAAAGAGGCCCTTCTCCCAGTCCCGTTTACACTTTCTGTTTCAAGCAAGCACCCTCCCCAAAGAGAAGATCAAGATTGTGACGAGAAAGATTTAGGGGTGTGCAATTGGATGGACGGGTTTGAAATAAACTAAATCTCTCACCATTAGAGAAGGTCAGGTCAATAAAAATATCACTCAAGTTTTGAAGTCGGGTAATCGATAAATAATCATTCCTTGAACAACTTGGATGGATGGGATTGACAAAAGAGGTACATCAAGTTATCATCAATTAAATACAGGACAGTTTGGAAAAAAAAAAAAAAAAAATTGCACAGTACATAGCCTAGTAAGTAAATAATTATAAAAAATGTCAACATGTATCATTAGTTAAAGTACAATCAATATAATTTTTAAAATATTACAATGAAGTAATTTACTAAATATCGTACTACTGAATTTATGATAAAATATTGCAAAAATGTTAGGTAACTTCATATATACGTTAAATAAATAAAAAACAATAATTAAATGTTACTACATATGCACCTTATTTTAAAATAGTATATTCCACTGGGGTTATTAAAATAAAGATGGGCTTGCATGGTGTTAGTTGGAATTGCTGTGCTGTAAAAGGGCAGAAAGGACTTTGAATTGAGGTGTCCTTTTATAACTTTTGACGACAAATTATGTTTTGGGGCTCTTAAAACGAAAAGTCTCCTCTTCCTTCCTGGTTTTTGATTATCTGTTTCCTAAAGAGCCCCCACTGCACCCAGAATATTGATTAGCTGTTTCTTAAAGAGCATACAGTGTGTGAAAATGGAAGGAAGAATGGGGGGTTTTGAGCACAAGGGTGGAATTGTCAATTTTTCTGGATAATATGATAGGAGTTGTATTTAAATAACTAAAATAAAGTAATTTTAGAAATCAAATTTTCAGACTCTACATCACTAATTTACGGGTACATCACCACACCCCGTGAGCCCATCCCTACAGAAAACTGAAAGTAACACTGCAATCAGATTTTGAAAATTCGGTTTCAGCTCTGACGTGACATATATTTTAAATTTAAATAATTATAAATAAATTTAAAAATTATCTACACTTTTAAATTAACAATATATCATCAATTTCAAAATTTTAACATTTCATTCACAATAATTAAAAATAATATCATACACCCTAAAATTAAAAATTATTATACACAATAAATTTAAAAAATTATTATACACTTTAAATTTAAAATTTATCATCCATTTTAAAATTTAAATATATCATACACTATAATAAGATCATACATTATAATTTAAAATTATTATATATTTTAAATTTTAAAAATATCATACAATATAAATTTTAAAATTATCATATATTTATAAATTATTATACACTTTAAATTTAAAATTTATCATACGTTTTAAAATTTAAATATATCATACATAAAAATTTTAAAAATATAATACACTTTAAATTTAAAAAAAATCATGAATTTTAAAATGTATAATATTTTTTTATTATAGTGTATGATATATTTAAATTTTAAAATGTATGATAAATTTTTAATTTAAAGTTTATAATAATTTTTAAATTTATAGTGTATGATAATTTTTAATTTTAGAGTGTATGATATTTTTTAAATTTATAGTAAATGATATTTTTAAAATTTATTAAATTAATTATAGTATATGATATATTAAAATTTTAAAATTAATGATAATTTTTAACTTTAAAGATGTAGATAATTTTTAAATTTAAAATGTATGAAAATTCAGTTTCCGTGTCACTTTCAATTTTTGTAGGGGAGGGCCTATGAGAGCATGGTGATGGCCCATGGAGCCAAAACTGGATTTTCAAAATTCTAGTTTTAAAGTTATCATATTTTGACTATTTAAATATAAAATTTATTATATTATTTAAAAATAAATAAAAATTAGACCCTTGTGACCAAAACCTGGACAGAATGGGAGATGGTAGTTAGTACTGGACACAGAACACAAACTTTCTCCCTACCTCATAAGTCATAAGAGCTTTCACTACTTAATAGACTGAAAGAAAAGGTTTCTTCTATGATGACCATGATCCATGATGAGTTTTAAATCCAAATTTCTACGTGTCTAGCTCTCCTTTTAGATGAAACACATTCTGCCTATCTTGTGAATTTTGCATATTTGCTGAGTTTTCAAGATTTTACGAGTGTTTGCATAAATCAAGGCACTCAATTTAAATTTAGAAAAAAATTCAAATTTTTTGCGCAAATCAAAACCTTAAATAAATCGAGAGAAAACCATTAAATGAAACCACTGGAGACTCTACAACGTCAAAATGAATTAATTGAAAAGGTTGAGTGCATCATTCATGAGTTTTTGAAAACAGAGGACAAATATTTTTTTCTATTCAAAGGGTTGAATATATCGTTCATTAGCTTTTGAAAAAGAAAGACGAACATTATTTTCAAATTGACAAGTACACAGTGGATATATAACGAACCTAATATAATATTGGGCTAAGTATAATTACATAATTACAGGCATAAATCAGGGTCTAAAGTCAGGTACTTGATTTATGCTAACAATGAGGAGTATATAAAGGTTGAAGAAAAAAATTTCAGTTGGGTTAGAGTCACTTTCCGAATTGGATATTTTATGAAATGCAAGACATTCTCAATACATATTTTACATTATTCCAACTACATTTTTGAGTTTACCTCTTATTAAGATATTACACCTAATTTTTTTAGAAAATATTGTAGAACCCTTGGGTAAATCACTACAAGAAAACTAAGAAATTTTTACAAACTTTTTTCTCACAAACTAGATCCATGGGTAAAAACACTTTTTACCAAAAAATTAGGAAAAACAATATACCGACAAATCGTTTATCAAGAGGCCCATTAGTATTCTAGGGCCAACTATAATTTTTAGTGCAAACATTACCGACAAATCTCGTCAGTGTAAATTTTGTTTAGTATGTATCAAGAAACCTTAGTTTGTCAGAGAGTGATAAGCATTGTTTCCTCTTAGTTGTATCGATAAATTGTGATATCTCAGCCTATTATATGTTTTACGTGTAGGAGTTAATGAGTGTTGAGTCTCACATGGCCGTACTTAGTATATACTTGATTAATTTAGTTGTGTATAAGAATTAACTATTAAATAACGTCAAATTAGTATTTTAGCTCTTGTGATGTACACTGTAAATTTTTATATGTGAGTCTTGACGAATACCTCCATGATTAGTGGTACTGATCAGTATAATTATGAATTGTTAACTTTTTACTTCTAATATAATTGATATAAAATTATCTCTTTCTAACAATTTATTTATTTGTGCTTATGTAACCTTAGTTTGTTTGGAAAATTAAGTCAAATAAATATAATACGATCAGACTTAGTCCATGGAAGACAAACTGATCCATTAATTAATTAGTGGATGGACAGCATGAAAGAACTGTTCAAAATGGACTCTTTATCAGAAACCATTTAGGTGAACTGTGAACGACATCCTCATCCTTTCTTTATTGATTTTGTGCTACAAACGCCAAACAGATATACTGGTAATTACCAAATTGGACCAACTACTCGTGTGTCACCACCATCTCAATGTTCCTTTTGATTCAATACAACAATTATTAGCCTACCTCATCCTCTAACAAGTATTCAAAAACTAATAAGTTGAATTATTATTTATAATACGTAAAGGGAGAATTATATGTGGTCATTTATATGAAATCCGTGCCTTCAGCATTCTGTGGGATAGGATTGGATAAGATTAAAGTATATACAGTTGATAATCTATATATATAGCCAGGAATGAGAATTCAATTGTAGTGTGGGACCAACGTCCTTTTTATTTTGTATACGTCTACTAGGTGCCCAATGTCTAGAGAAGAATTCATAGTGTGAATATTGAATTTTCGAAAACCCTAAACATTGTCCTTGAATAATTTTTATATCTTATACTGATTAATCAAATAGATTCATTCTTATATATATTGTTTAAAAGTCTATAGGGACTATGAGATATATAATAGGAGATAGTTCTCTCTCTTCTCAAAAAATTTTCATTTCAAGTAAAAATATAATTCAATTTTAAATTTTAAGTATACAACGCTAAATTTTTTTTACCAATTGAACCAACTAGCATCTACTCACATCACATTATATTACAGACTTTTAATCCCATGCCTGCTCTCAATGGATAAGATTTCTCAATGCCTTTGAGAAAATCCATTCTTGTCCTTCTTTTTTTCCCATTTTGCTGACTATAATAAGACTTTTTTTGGTACATATACACGATAATACGATTTTCTAGTATAAATAAAAATTTTCAAATATGATAGTACTTTTTTTTTTTTGGTGGTTTTTCATGAGTATTCGTATACATTTTGGGCGTAAGCCTAATCCAGTTCAGGATTCATGACTGTCTCTTTCCACAAATAATTTTGTACAGGTCCCTTAACTGTTGTGTTTAAACGTGCATTCCCTTTCCAAAAGGAGTTATATTTCATAGGATTTGTAATGTGAAAATAATTTATGAAATCCATCATTGGAAAGAAGGTTGCCCCTGTGAATGCCAGACTAGAATTTTATTCTTGTATCACTTATTTATTTATTTAGCAATTGGCATCATCTAGCCCATTAACGAAATAATTACACATGTCACAATACATTTGACATATTATTATCACAATAATTATTTTAAATATTGAAAGGCACATATCATAATTTTGCTAAAAGACATAACAATATTATTATTATTATTATTTTGATACATAAGAGATAGGGGTTCGAATCTACAACATGAAAAAGATAAAAAAAGAATATAAGAATTCAATCAATTGTTAGCTTAATTTGTAAGATATGATTGCAAAATTATATGTTGGAACAGTAATGATAAAATAAAATTTAAAAAATAATTAATAGGTAAATCTCTTCAAAAGAACAATACTAAAGGTGTATCTAATAGAAAGTCAAAAGAATCTAACTTTTATGATACCTTCTTCTCATGGCTCTAAAAAATATAGGCAATTGAAAATCCTAAAAATTAAGAAATATTGAATAATTATTCGAAAAAAGATGGGAAATTTTCAGAAATTAATTAGTTTTTTAAGAAAGTGAAAAAGCAAAAAGACGTTCTCTATAGTGTAGATCAGAAGCACCGGATTCTCTTCGCTTAGAAGAATCTTCTTTCTTTTTCATTTTTTATATCTGGTAAAACAACGTTTGCCTTGGCAGTTGGTTAAACGTCGTCACTTTACAGCACTGCTTCTATATTTCTACCACGCTCTTTTATAACACGCGCCAAATAGGAAGAGTCTTTGTCACAATATTATTATCCAATAGAGACGAGCGTCAGTGCGCGTGGCTGGTAGGATTAGTGCGTTTTTTTTTTTTCCTTCTCATTACAGATTCTCGTATTGGAAATTTCAAATTTGAGCATTAGCTGTTGCCAGAATTGCGGCCAAGACTCGTTTGCTTATTTGCAAAAATTATGAGGAAGACGTTTTGTTTATTTTTCCATCATCACTACAAAAAAGCCTGTTTGCTTAAGCTGCTTTTGAACTGAAGGTTTTTTTAGGGTGTATTAAGTAAACTTGTTAAAATTCATCAAATAAATTATTTTTGAAAGATAATTTTATTGTTACAGTCAATTTTTTATTTTTTATTTTTTTTTTAATTTCAAGGACTTTATCATATGTCTTTTAGCTTTCTTGTTAATTTGTTGGAGGATGTCCTACTCCTCCCATGACCTACATCTCTCTCCCATGTCTTCGCTCTCCATTTATTCTAAGTTTTTGTGTCCCCTGCAATTTAGGTTTCACAGACAAAAACTTTGAATCGTTGTAAATAGAAATATTTCAAAAGTTGTTATACAAGTTAAATTAAACAGGGTTATGTATTGTTGAATTTAGAATTCTGAAACGCATGTTAGAAAGGGTCGTCCATGTTTGGAAAAATTCTAATTTAATGGTTAAAAATAATTTTAATGGCTTAAAGATTATTGCGTGTATGATGTAATACATAAAGCTTTTTTATTTGGGAAAGAATCACTCTTTTTCATGAAAGCTTATAATCAACTAATTTCCATTCAAGAAGATAATTAATTAATGCATACTGTTTAGGATTTTTTATAACGAATGTCCTAATGATACTTGTTAAGCTGTAATAGATATGATTTTGAACTTTTCGATATACCAAAAAAAAAAATATAATTTGTAAAAATTAAAACTTTCTAGAAGTAATAATACTAAAATTACCATCAATTACAATAAATGCTATAAAATTTCTATTTATAGAATTTTAACAAACTGTCATTAGCACACTTATTAGACAAATTCTATTGTCTAAATTAACTTCTCGTACTATCTTTTTTTTAAAAAAAGATAGAAAAATTAATGCTTGTCATACTATAACCATTTTTTCCCATAACAAGAGAGGACAACCCTTTATATTTTGGGTATAAAAAAAATTTAATAATAATAATCATAATATGCTAAGTTAATTTAAACAATAGTGATAAATTTAGACATAATTATGACAGATTTAGAGACATCGGTGCTAGTTTTCTCAGATCTTATAATTTTTATGATAGATTTAAAAAAAAACAAATTTAATTTTCTTAATGGAATATGTCTTTCCTATTTTGAGAGTTTTATTGCAGTGGATTCAATCTATCCATCTCTTCTTCGGAGTTTTTGGTATAGAGTATCATATAGACAGTAATTTTTGGTCGTTACAACACATGGGTAAAGAACTGAGTTAATAAAGATGTTGGGTTATAGATTTTTAACAATTTTCATATCATGTTAATGAGTAGAGATCAAATCAACATTTTAGATAGGAGCAAGAAAGTTAAAACATATTGTAACACTAAATTTAATACGTTATATCGATTCAAAAAAACTATATTTTTAGTAGTAATTATTTATGAATCTTGCTAATGACAATTCTTAAGGTGATACATTTACAAAAAATATATATATTTAATAAATTAATTGATTCATATTTTAGTTATATTTAATAAATAAATTATCATTTTAAAATATTTTAAATATCAATCATGATTTTTTTTATTTTTTATTTTACAGCTTAACAAATACTTGTAGAAGAATTATAAGGAAAATCACCCATTTACAAGGTAAAGAGTGATTTCCTCTTACTTACTAAATGCCCAAAAAGTTTTTCAAAATAAGCTAAAGCAACAGACCTTTCACCATTTGGGTTAACCATAAGGAAAATGTTATTTTGACTCCAAGAGAGTTTAATGAAATGAGCCTTACATAACTCATTACACCATATACATAAATGGAAGCAGCTATTTTTCTTGCTTGAAATGACTTTAACTAAAATAATTATAAACCACTAATTAATTACTATAAATATTATAATTTAATTGAATTCATGCTCTCCATTAGAATTTAATTATCGCCAATAAAATATTAGTTTAATTATAAATTGTTCAGCCACAATAATAAACAATCTTGGCTTAGAGCTCAACCTATTTACTCCCAAATTTTTTCCAAAAGAAAAAATAATAATAAAAACATGAAAATTTAGCAACCAAAATAGTAAACTCCGTAAATATTTCTTATTGAGTACACATATTTGCAAAAGATTTACTTTAGCTGTCAAACCAACTCACTGCACACAGCTTTGTTTAGACTTTGGTCATCCCACTAAAACAAAACTCTCCTGCCTCTTGCCCACACAGGTAATAGTAAAAATAAAAATAAAAATTGTTAGTATATGTCGTTTTTATATTTTTATTTACTTTGAGGTGTATAGAATATTAATTTAAAAAAAATAAAGTAAATTAATTGAATTAAAATAAATAAAATAAGACAGCTGGAGAAGACAAGGGTGTGGAGTAAGTATAAGAGCATCAACGCCCACTTCCTTATTCCCCCTTTTTGCTTCTCTCTCCTCCTACCAAAAGGAGCCACCGAAACCGCCCACTCCCCTTCCAGCTCACCCGCCCCCATCACCATCCATGGAGGCTCCTACTCCGTCACAACTTCCATCGGTAACTCCGCCAATCCCTTCCACAGTAGCACCACCACCGCACCCCAACTACCCAGACTCGGTTGACTCCTCACCGAGGTCACGCAACACCGACTCCTGGGACGAGCCTTTCCCAACCACCGCCGCTACCTCTAGGCTCCGTCTTATGTGCAGCTATGGAGGTCACATCGTCCCTCGCCCCCATGATAAGTCCCTCTGTTATGTCGGTGGCGATACTCGTATAGTCGTCGTCGAACGCCATACCTCACTTTCCGACCTCTCTTCTCGCCTTTCGAAAACTTTCCTTAACGGCCGACCCTTCACTCTTAAATACCAGCTTCCCAGTGAAGACTTGGATTCTCTTATCTCCGTCACCACCGATGAAGACCTTGATAATATGATCGACGAGTACGATCGGACCGCCGCCAATTCTTCTAATCCATCGGTTAGACCCTCGAGAATTCGTCTCTTTTTGTTCCCAGCTAAACCTGATTCGTCCCAATCGATTGGACCCCTCCTTGATAATTCAACCAAGTCAGAGGACTGGTTTATGAACGCGCTCAACGCTACTGGTATGCTCAATAGAGGGTTTTCGGATTCGGCTTCAGTCAATTGCTTGCTGGGTCTTGACGATGATGTTGTTGGCAACAATCTAGAATCGGGTTCTAGAGATTCTGAGGCTGCTCAGACTGGATCTTTTGGAAATGTAAAAAATGTGAAGCAGGGTCAGGATGTTCACTCTGTTCCCGATTCCCCTATGCTCGAAACGAATTCTTCGTTTGGTTCGACTTCTTCATCTCCTTTGCTGGCCAATTTGCCGCCGATCAGGGTTCATGTGGATGATGGAAGTGGTGGTGGGGTTAGGATGCATGATCAGAAGGTAGGGATTGAGGAACAGTTTGCTCAATTGGGTGTTAGTAGTGGACAGAAGCAAGATGAGGGTTTTGTTGTGCTATCTTCTCCGCCTCCGATTCCAGCTACAATTTCGGCTGCATCGAGTGTGCCGATTACTTCTGCAGGCGTTGCTGTTGAATACCAGAATCGGGTTTTCTCCGATGATGAGAGATCAGATCAGGGGGTCCCCGTTGGGTATAGGAAACAGCCACCGTCGCTGCCACAGTTCCAGCCCCCGACTCTGCCTCCACAGTCGCAACAGAAGTCAACAGCAGTTGTTGATTTGCCTTCACCAGATTCAGTTTCAAGGTACCCATATAACCTCTCCCCCATTTCCTTTGCTTGTTTCGTTAAAACTTCTGTTGTCTATATTTTTTGCTTCTGGTTCAGTAGATTAAATTGAAGAGTTAGCTTTATTGGTGAATTAGTTAGTGAATACTGAAATGGGTATTTGGTGCTTGTTAAAATTCTTCAGTGACAGTAGTCTTACAAATGCAATGTCACGCCCAAAACCTGTAATATATCAAGACCCGGTTCAAATTCACTCTGGGACTACAAGGATGCCTAGTAACCCTGTTGATCCGAGGCTTAATATGTATGATCAAAACAGTCGGGTTCACATGCAACAGCAGGTGCAGGATTCAGGATATGTATTGCAACCCCAATTTGATCAACAACCTCAGCAACAGCAGCAATTTATACATGGTACACATTACATCCACCATCATCCTACTGGGGCCATGCCAATGCCAGCATACTATCCTGTATATCCTTCCCAGCAACAATCCCAGCATCCCCATCGTCCTCAGGTTGATCAGCAATACCCAGTATATTACATGCCTGCTAGACAGCCGCAAGCTTACAACTTGTCTATGCAGCAATCTAATGTCAGTGAAGCTGCCGCTGGCACTCCACCCAATCCAGCAATGGGTCAATCATCTACAGGTTACAACCCCATCAGAAATGTTCCCATTTCTAAACCTGAAATGACTGCAGGAGCATATAGAACTGCAACTGCCGGCAACCCACAATTAGTTCAAGTTCCTTCTAGTCAACATCAGCAACAATTTGTTGGATACTCTCAGATGCATCATCCATCTCAGTCCATTGCCCCTACTTCTGCCACCACTGCTAATTATGCATATGAATATGCGGATCCTTCCCATGGCCATATATTCTATACACAACCTTTGGCACCTACAATGCCTTCACAGTACCAAACCATGACAGCTGCTGCTGCTGTAGTGTTACCTGAAGTTTCAGGTCAGCTTCCCACCGACAACATGAAGCAGCAGATAAGAACCTCGCAGCCGTTGTAATCAATCAGTCCTGACTGAAGGAAACAATTTTGAAGAAATGGGTTTGGTTTTTTTCTTTAAATCTTATATTTATTGCCGGTCTTGTTATTAATATCCGTTTGTGGTATGTATTTGTGATAGATAATAAGGAACACTGCTCTCTGGTACTCTTCCTTGTATGTCAAACTACTGTTATTGACTTGGTGTCATATAAAAAATGAAAGTGGCTGAAATATACTGTAAAAGCTCTATCGCAGACGTTATAAGCTTGTGCAGTGCACTTATCAGTTCCTGAATAAATGTTATATGAAAAAGCGTGAACACTTACATGTCTTGTTTCAGGTATGTGATTCAAGGTTCATGGGATACTGATGTGAAGGGACTATGTCTTCTTCAAAACTTTATTAATGTATATGGCCATTTGGGGCTTCAAAACTTTGTTAATATATATGGCCATTTGGGGTCTCTAGGACCACACTACCACGAGTTCCTAGATCAACTGCAACATTTCCACATAGCCCGTGATTTAGGCCTTTCCATTCTTGCATCAAATTTGTATGCCTAACTTGTCTAAATTGCAGCCCAGGAAAAAAGGAAGTGTGTATTAAATTAGGTTGAATCATCTTCTCTTGATAGAAGCAGCTACATCTGGACTTGTCACAAAGATGCCAAACCTTTTTATTTCATCTAAATTCTATTTATGGCCATTTCCTGCAATAAGAAAAAAGGTTCATGAATTGATGAAGGTCATATGTTACACTCAAACTAAGAGTCTCCTGCGGAGTAATTTGTTATGTGCACATAATTTTTTCCCATACAGGCTGGAGTTAATGTGAGGCCCATTCACACATCATGTGAGAGAGATCTATTCATAGAGGAGCTCCCGAAATGAAAAATGAAGAGAGAAAAAATATGTTGAAGATGATGAAAGTTTTGACTTCTAGCGAGCCGCTGCATTACAAAACAGTGGATTACATCTATTAGTGGTTTTACTGACAATCATGTGACTGTGACATAATAGTAAATTATGTTGGTGTTTTGTTATCGAATTATAGTATTAATTAATTGTTAGTTTAAGTGCAAACGTACGAGGTTTATGTTATACATTTTTTGGAATGGCAGAGATTGAGTTGCTTGTGATTCAGCAAAACGTGTAATGTTTGCGTATGCCCAACTTACCTGCTGACTAAGCTAGTGCTATCCTCCTTCATGCTGACTCTGCTCCACATCGCATAGATCAAGAATGGCTTTAAAGGATGCCTAACACAACATTTTGCTCAAAGTCAAGCACCATTTTTGTTTTAGTAAGGCAATAGTAGTGCTTGACTTTAACTGTAATCCAAAAAATTGCAGGTTTCTCTCTTCCCACAATTATTTCTATTTTCGTAATTGCACGTACTTGAGTTTGCATATAGGAGTTTGGCATCCTTTAGAATGATTCTTGCAAATAATTAACAAGCCAATCTGCACAATCAAGTATTCATTATTACTAACTCATTTTCCTGAGTTTCTTTTGGTAGTGGATGTTGGTGTTAAGTGCTTAAAAAAAAAAAAAATAGAAGAAATAAGTGTAATAGGACTAGATAGTAGAATTTGAATGGAGGGAAGATGGTTATTTTTAGAGAAAAGATGTTACATGGTGACTTATGGATTATGGATGGTGAGCCTACTATGATTGAGATAAGATAGCGAATCGTATTAGGAATACGGCTAGAGAGATATTAAGAGAAAGTAGAGAATATGGACCAACAACTAAGGAGACATGGGGGTTAAATGAATAAGTTCAACAAGCCTTTAAAGTTAAAAAAGTGTTATAAAAGATTACACCAATGTAGAAATAAGGATAACTATAAATATATTTGACAAGCTAGAAAAAATGTTAAGAAAATAGTTAGGGAAGCTTGAGATAAGGCTTGTGAATAACTTTATCAAAATTAGAGACAAAGGATAGAGATAATGATATTTATAGGATTGCCAAACAAAGGGAAAGAAGAACTAGAGACTTAAATCGTATTAAGTTCGTAAAGGATAAAGAGGACAGAGTTTTAGTTAAGGAATACGAGATTAATGAAAGATGGGGAACTTCAATAACTTATTTAATGGGGATTCAAGGATTGATGTTGAAGAATTAGACGACACATTCGATGATACGAACTGTAGATTTGTTTGTCTAATTAGAGCTCAGGAGGTTAAAGAAGCTATTCATAAGATGAAGAATGGTAAGGGAATGGGTCCGGATGATATCCCTATAAAAGTTTGGAGATGCCTTGGAGATATAGGTGTAAATTGGCTCACAAATCTTTTTAACAATATTTTAGTTACCAATAAGATGCTTGATGAATAGAAGAAGCGTTGATCCCTATTTATAAGAATAAATGAGACATTCAAAATTGTACAAACTATCGAGGAATAAAACTTATCAGTCATACAATGAAGCTATGGGAAAGAGTGATTAAGTGTAAGCTTATGAATGAGACTATAGTTTTTGAGAATCGATTTGGTTTTATGCCTTGAAAATTCACAATAGAGACTATTTTCCTACTTAGGAGACTAATGAAGAAATATAAAGAAAAGAAAAAAGATCTTCATATGGCCTTTATTGATCTAGAAAAGGCGTATGATAAAGTGCCGAGACAAGTTTTGTGGTGGGTTCTCGAGAAGAAAAATGTTCTAACTAAATATGTATAAGTAATTAAAGATATGTATGAGGGAGTAATGATTATGGTACATACCATAAATAGTCTGACTGGAGAGTTCCCGATCATGATAAGTGTTCACTAAGGTTCATCCTTAAGCCCCTATCTATTTGCTTTATTCATGGATGAACTTACATATGCTATTTAGGACCGTGGTGTATGTTATTTGTCGATTATACAGTGTTGGTAGATGAAACTATAGAATGTTTAAATTCCAAACTAGAATTGTGGAGGAAAGTGTCAGAATCTAAAGGTCTTAAGTTAAGTCGGATAAAAACCTAGTATCTAGAATGTGAATTCAGTGACACTAAAGGCCCGACTAAAATAACTTTAAATGGCCAGCCAATCCCTACAAATGATGTGTTTAAGTATTTAGGCTAATTTATACAAAAAGATGGCGCTATTGAGCATGATGTGAACTATAGGATCAAGGCAGGGTGGGTGAAGTGGAGAAGTGATTTGAATGTTTTATGTGATCCTAAAATCTTGAATAGGTTGAAAGGAAAATTTTATAAAACGGTAGTGAGACTGACTATGCTATATGGTACTGAATGTTGGACAGTTAAGAAACAACATTCACATAAGATGGGAGTAGCCGAAATGAGAATGTTGAGATGGATGACTGGACATACTAGGAATGATAAAATATGAAATGAGGAGATTTGTAAGAAGGTGGAGGTAACACCTATTGAGGAGAAAATGAGGGAAAATAATCTATATTGGTTTGGACATATCCAACATCGGTTAATGGATGCTATAGTGAAGAAATGTGATTTAGTGCAGGTGGTAGTTACTAGACGTGGTAGAGTGAGACCGAAATTTACATGGAGGCAGTCATTGAAAAGGATATGACTGCTCTAAGCATTACTGAAAACGATGCCTTGAATTGATGCGAATAACCAAAAATAATTCATATAGTCAACCTCAACTAATTTAAAATTTAAAACTCAGTTGAATTGAGTATTTTGTTGATTGTGCATCTTGTGTGTGTTGGCAGCTAACAAAACAAAAAAGAGGCTGCCCACTAAGAGGTCCACAAAGGAAAACTACCATATTTTAGAGCTTGAGATAGCTGAGTTTCAAGATTGTACACATTCAATGCAAGGAAACATTCAACAATACCCGACCCCACGTCAAACGGAATACAGAGTCCACCAAGAGAATTTTATACGATATTTCTTCAATCATCCATATATGTAATCCTATAATATTCATTCTACAGATTTAAAAAAAGAAAAAAGAAAAGAAAGAAACTTAATCAACATTTACTTCAAACACGCACACAATGATCAGCTCCACAAAAAGCAAGCTGCAAGCTTCTCCTATTTTCGCTCTCCTGTCTCCATGCCAAGCTGCTTATATGGGTTAAGTCGTGTGACAAGAGCAGCGGTTGCATTTGGTATTGCAATGTTACCATCATCAGCTCTAGTGACCGACAGGCTCCATATTTCTATAAGCCCACTGTCCATCCCAACAGCAAGGAGTCCAACATTTATTCTATCACTAATACCAACCCAAGATAGTGCTGTGACACTACTTTGGAAAGAATGCAAAGCGATAAGCTGCTTCACTGAAGATTCCCTCTCAAAAGCCCAGATTTTCATTGCCTTGCCCCTTGAACCCTTTGCAATTCATGGCTATGTTGATTCCAAGAGCATGACCAGATGATTCGTTTGTGTGCCTCCTGCCATCCAGAAGATTATAACTGATCTCACCAGTGCCTATTTATATATATATATCACACCCAAGTGATTAGGATTAATTTATAAGTTTGCATTAAAACCTAAGTGTATCAACTAACTCCTTGCGTTGCTGCCCGAGATCAACTATTCATGCTATTTTGTTTCTACATTGATTTTCAGTTTTCTGCATCCATTAAAATTTTGAAGACGAGATGCAAATGCAAAAATATGATGGAAACATATCATGCAGTATGCACACAAGTAAGAAACATGTATATATGGAGTTATGCACGGCTGTATCCATGCATATGTTCATATGTTAGTTAAAATTGGAAAACACCATATTGGCTTTGTTTTGATTGTTTTTCTTTAATCTCATCCAGTCACCCATGAACCCTCATATACATGTCCACAGACAAACAAATAAAAACAGCAACAATACCACAAGGAAAAGAGGTGAATGTTTACCTATCCTTTTTATTGCAAAAACAGAGAATTGGTGATCCCTCGACATGGCCAAAAGAAACTTGTCATCATGTGAGAATTCCATCTGCATCACTGTTAAGCTGTGAGACTGCAGGCGGCCAACTGTTTTCCAACAACCCACTTCCCAGAGCCATATTTCTGCTACCATTGCAGATTGGGCCTGCAAGGCATAACATATATGAGCAATAACTTACCACAAATATAACCTAATAATGGAACAGACAAACTACCAGAATCACTTGGGCATAAACAGACTACCAACAATCAGAGGCAACTAGGTAAAAAATGACTCGGTTACAAATGACAGAAAAAGGAACGTGAAAAAAGAAACAAAAGTCATAGGAGTCTCTTTGCAAATTTATAAATCTGTACGCCTAAAAGACTTCAAATATGAGCAGGACCATATCTTCTATACAACCATAAAGTTGTACGGCTAGAATAACACCAAATACCTTACACGATGAAGCAACAAGCTTTCCCCCATGGTCACAACATAGAGAAAACAGTTCCTTTCCATGGCCAAGTTTGTACGACTCAGTCAATACAACTGGAAATGCATCGGGAACAGTTTCGAGGGTGTCCAGACTATCAATCCCACTTCTCTCATGTGTTTCATGTGCAGCTGCATAAAAGAATGACCACTTAGGTTGAATTTTATTTGCAGTGACTAATAATTGATTTAAAACTTACATTTTGTACACAGAAAAGGAAGGAAGGAATTCAATTTGATAGTTTCTGAGATCATATGCAGATAAAAAGGAAAAAACAACTTTCCTTTTTCTATTCTTTCTTTTTTCTTTTTCTCATGACTTATTATTCTTCAACAGTAAAATGACTAGTGAGAAACAACCTAGTCTGCGTGCAAAAGATTTAGGACTAACCATTATGTAGAACATTGACTGATTCATGATAAGAAAGCAAGGAAATTCAAGAAATTGAGCCCTTAATTAAGTTTACTTCCTACACTTGGAGCCGAGGTGACTTGTATATAAGCTAGCCTGTAGAAGGACCAATATGACAGAGTGCAAGCTGGCACCAGTAGAGGGTTCAGAAGGCTATTCAGACCAAGTCTAGCACAAAGCAAACTGATAATGAACAGAAAGTTGATCACATCTCTACTCCACAGCAGCGGGAAAAAAGAGAGGTTCAGTGTTCTATCTGTCACAATATATAAAGTTGATGGTAACAGGAAGCCCCTTCTCTAGCTGCAACTGACGGGGGTTGCCACGAAACTGAATACACCCAATCCTCATGTCCTGTTAAAAGAGATTCCAAAGATATCCAATATGAGGATGAACCAGCTACAAATACAGGACATTCAATATAAGAGGACAGACTAATCTCTTCTTTTTTGTGTGTGTCAAAGAACCATTCCACCTAAAAGCTTAAGCTGTTAAGTGACGCCCCATGAATGGGTTATAATCTCTTACAGTACACATTGTGTACATTGGATACATATTCCATATTCCAAATATGTATACCTCCATTTTGAGATGAACTTAGAAGAAAAATACTATTTTTGTCATCATTTGTGCTAATAGGTAGTGAGAAGTCCAGACATCGGATCCAATCTGTATGCCCTTTTAACTCACAAGCATGGACAAGCTGCATGCATATGAAAAGGAAAAACGAAAATAATTTAAACCCAAAGAAAGGATGCTATGCAGGAAATTGGGAGTACATTTGGTAAAATATGGGATGGCATACCTTTCCTGCCCTCCCCCCACACTAAAGATGAATCTTGTTATCCAACCCTCCCATTGCAAGGACTATTTGCCCATCATTTCCAGGCAATTCAACCAATGAAAGTGCAACCATAGTTTTCATACTGACAGAGAGATAATCCAGACATGATAACTTATAGTCACCTAAATGATGGAGAAAAACTTTCAATTAACAGAGACAGAAAATAGGTAGATGCTTCAGACTTAAACAACAGAAAATCAGTTAAAAAAAGAGTTACGTACAACACAGTTAAACAGATGCATATTGCTACTTGCAATAACCATCAATGTTGAGAGCCATCTTGAAATGCACTAACATTAAATTCATTTCTTCACTATTTACAACTATGTTTCTCAGGGTCAAAAGCTCAATAGTACCACATCAAATTAATGGGTACACCTCAGTACTCTCTGCTAAGCAAGAAATCTACTGCATTATAGAAGTTAGGAAATATTTGTCATATGTCCGTGTTAGCAAATCTGAAGGCAGCATTGGGTGGTTGGAATGTCTATCATCCTTACATAGAGCCACTTTTTACTTAGCTCTCACTTCATAATTCCACGGCTTCCCAAAATTCCTTATCTAACTATTTACAAAGCTCCTTATGCCCACCCATTTTCCGAAACTAAAAGGCAATCCAGCATAATATATAAACTACAAATTCTCAATGATAACATATTTCTTTCATCCTGTCTAGCTTATGCTTCTAAATCTTCATCCTTCCCTACCAAAAAAGAAAAAATTTAATGGAAGACATTATTGCCCTTTTTGCTATTAAACTATTCCATAAGGACAGAAGACACTGTTTAACAAAGAAAATAAGATGCATTTCAAAAAGAAAACAGAAATGCCTCAAAAGTAGTACTGACAACCCATTGTTGCTGATTCTTAAGTCTCCCACCATCTACATCTGAATCAAAAAAGGAGACTAGCAAAAAACTTTACAAACTTAAATTCCAACTTATTTATTTTTTTTACATCAATTCGACCATTGAACAATTTATATGCATCTTAGGAAGTTTCCACTTCAAAAGATCAAGAGTAAGGAGGAAAATGTATTAAGTCTCCTTGAGCAAAGCCACAACATATAGAGCATAAAATACTAAAACACATCAACACCGTACTTATGTTTATTACATGCATGCCAGGATACCAGTTTAACTTTGTTCTTACCAAAATAATGACTCACCTTCATCATTTGATGATAACACCGCTTCCCATACATAAACTATACCATCTGAAGAAGTAGATCCAAACACTGCTGAGAAATCATAATTCCGGTAATGCATGTCACACCCTTCTTGTGTGATTGTGGCACTTGTAACACATGCCTCCACTATAGACAGATGAAAGAGAAGAACACCAATAATAGTAGATAAAATATTCAAAGGGGCATTATTGATTTAAAATGAATTAATAGAAATCAAAGCCATCAAAGGACAATTTCACTCCTAAGATGCCTGCAATTCAAAATGGACATGTCGACAACTAACAAGCTTGGAAATGAGTGGCTGATGCTATAAGATAGGAGGAAAAAGAACATGTTGTACCTTTCTGTCAATAAGTGAGAATTCCCATAAAATAATGGCACCATCAGCATCTCCAGAAAGCAAATAATGTCTCTCTAACTCTTTTGCTGCAGATAAAGGACAGAGCTCATTGCATAATGCATACCCAAAAAAAGAATCTAATAAATTAATAAACATTTGCCACATTTTCAAAATCAAAAAAACTTTTATCATTCTTACAGTTTTTGACGTTTTCTTTTTTGGTATAAAGTTAAATATGTATAAAATATCTTCCATTAAATTGCCGAGATCAATGAAGAAAGCAAATGAAAAAGCTCTGCATATTGTTTGTTCATCTTAGTTTAAAAAGAGAAAAAAAAGTAAGAAAACCAAAACCAACAAAAGAAACAAGACTCAACAGTAAAAGATTCAAGACTCTAAGTTCTTCTCTGCTCCTATCATTCACAACAACCACAGCATCGTGGTATATTGACTAGTCCAGAATACATATTATGGAATTTGTTATAGTAAAATAACAATTAAAGGCTGCACTTCAGTAGAACTCATAATGAAAAATAATGCTACCACTAAATGCGAATTTCGAACTTGGGAGCCACTGGGTGCAGTTCACTGCCGCCTTTTGAGCACCTAAGGAAACCAAATCACAGGCACCCCATGAGACATTATTTAAATTTCTATTGCACCCAACTCCAATAAATACTATCTTTGCTTCAACCCCTCCACCATTAGACGGTGTGAGGAATTCAGTTGGGTTCATGGTTCTGTGTCAAAGCGGCGAACTTTTTTGCTGTCTCAGGCGAGAGACTAGTGTCAGGGACGAAGAAAGGAAACGGAAGAACAAAGAATTTGATCTGAAGTAGGCCTGACATCAACATGAGCCCAATGTAGAAAGACCTTTGAAGTGGTCATAGACTCAATGCTATTTTAATGCTATTTCAAAGCCCAATATTAAAATGACAAAAATGTCTTTACATAATAATTCATAAAGCAATAAAAATTTAATTTAATTCATAAATTTATATTTTTTTTATTAATAAAATTTAATATTATAATTTATTTATTTATTTATTATTAATCTCTTTATTTAATATTAAATTATTTTTTTATATTTTATTTATATACAATAATAATTATTAAAATTTATTTTATTATATTAAATTTTTATGTAAAGAGAGGGACATAAAGATATATTTAGTTTGGCTATCAGCTTACTCCTTGAGTAGAGAGTAATGTTTATTCCATGAATATGTAAGAAGCTAACTTACTCACTCATTTACATTTACAATATTAGAGCCTTTAGTTTATAGCCTTACAATATAGTCAAGGTCTTAGAATTAAGATATAATTATAGTTAATTGTGTCTATAATTATTTTTTATAATTATTCCTTAATTCAACCAATTACAATAATCACATAATTATCTTATTAATTGGGGGGTGATTAATGATTGGGATAGTCAACTAAATTCAATCAATCATAATAATTATTTTCAATACTTCCCCGCAAAATGAATGTTATTTGAAGAATATTCATTTTGGACTGCAAATGAGGAGTGTTCCTCATCATGATCTTTTGTCTTCTCTTAAAATGAATTTTATGTTGTAATATGTCATGATGGAAATAATTACGACTTCTAACTGCATTCTTTTGGTTTTTTATACGATGCAAATTTTTTGAATTATTCTTCACGTTATTTTGTTGTACTTCAAAGAGCCATGAGAATGTTGGTTGAAATACTGTAAAGGTAATCGCATGAGATTTGCTGCACTACAAGGTGTCACGAAAGACCTTTGATAGTAAAATAACTCATTCGACATTAGCTACCCAAGATCAATTGCTCGTTAGAACTTTTAAGGCTCTGTTACCATGTAGAAGTTTAGAAATAAACAAGGCAAAATGACAAGATAAGAGAGGGATACAAAGATACACTTGGTTCAGCCATTGATCTACTCCATGGGATGAAAGCAATGTTATTAGTAGTAATAAGGAATCCCACCTAGGTGAGATTGAGGAGTTCCTACTTTTATGGAATAGAAATTTTGGAATGGAATAAAATATTTCTGAGACTAAATACGTACTAAATGAAAGAATGATCTTCCATGAAATCGCATATAAAATAAAATGGTCATTTATGTGCACCAAACTACCCTTAAGTGTTTGTATTTATATGAATTATTTTATTTTTAAATATTAAAAATTTATTAAAACAATTAATTTGTGAAAATATAATGTATTAACAAAAATTGTTGATTTTATTTTATTAACTTTATATAAATATATATATATATATATATATATATATATATATATTTATGTATTTATATGTATATATTGTAGTGTATGAACCCTATGTACTATATTTTGGATTTCAATAGTTGGTTTCAAAAAATTAAATTGTAATATAAAATTTTATGAGATGTTTTTTTCTTTTTTCTATTATTGGTGCTTTTGAATTATTTTAATAAAAAAAGTTTACTTGTAAAAGTGTAAATAATTAGTTATTTAAATAATTGAATCTACTTTTTTTTTTCTTATTTTAATTAAGATTTAATACACACTTATGTTTTTATGAGTTAGTATAATAAATTAATTAGCTTATCAAGGTAGTTATTGAGTTGTTATCCCATTTGAAAGATTTAAGATTCAAATCACATCGACTCTCAGATTACAAAGCTGATGCATCAAAATGTAGTGTTGAATGACATAATGATTTAATGAAAAAAAGAAAAAAGAAAAAAGAAAAAGAAAGAAAGTATAGGCGTGACATATTGGATTATGAAAAAGATGTGTTAAAATATTAACTAAATGATTAGGTGATTTGAGGAAAAATGAGATAAAACCCTAAGAATGGAGAGGCGAGGATATGAAAGTACATGAAAAATGTCACTTATTCTTTATTTTATCTAGAGAATTTTATAAAAAAATAAAAAATTTAAGGGAGATGAAAACAAATAATAAATGACATTCTTGTTTTGGAGTTAATAGTTAGGTAATTAAACAAAATGATATTATTAGGTTTATTTATTGATTTGGTCAAGGATTATATTGTTTTCTATTTTAGTTCTTAATGAATGATTTTTTTTCTAATCAAATCACCCATGGTTCACTTTATTCTATTCTAGTCCACCATGAGTTAATTTTTTTAAATTGAATTCTTGATCAAATCAAAATTATTAAATTGAGATGGAATTTAACGAAATTGACTAACATGTTAGGAGATGATGAAAAATAAATATTAATGCATGAAAAGAAAAATAATATAAATATTTACTCTGAAAAATTTGTTTCCTTAGGTTTAAATGTTACACTCAATTTTTATTTATTTATTTTGCCGAAAACAAAAACTTTTCATTGATAGAGAGAATTAAGTATATTTGTTTTTACGAACAAATTATAAGGTCTATTTGGTTAAACTGTGTGTAAAAGCGCTATATGTAAAAATAATTTTCAAATAGAGCTGTTTAAAAAATTTTGCATAAAAAGATAAAACTATGTTGGATGAGTCAACATAAAAGTACTGTCAGATATAAAAATAAATTGTTTGATTTTATTTTTTCAAAAAAGATAGTGAGTATTTAAATTACTAAAATATCATTTTGACAAATATTATAATTAAATTTGTCTAAATAAAATAACTATTAAAATTTATTTGAGCTCCCTTGTTCTTTATTTGCAAAAGCTTCTTTTTCTAGCTTTAGCTTTTAGGACTATAAAAGCTAAAACATACTTTTCCATAAAAGTTGAAAAATAAAACCTGTATTACTAAAAAGCTTTGTAGAAAAGCTAAAACTCGAGTTGTTTTAAAAACTAAACCAAATAAGGGCATAATGTATCATATTCTTAATTCCTCTCTAGATTCTCATAGTTTGGAGGAATTAAAAAAACATGTTTTGAGGAGTTTGGAGTGCATTTCTTTTCCCTTCTTAATTTCTTTTTTTCCAAACTAAGAATGTAGGGTCTGTTTTCTTAAACTGTGTTTAATAGAGTTGTTTGTAAAAATACTTTTCAAGTAAAGCTGTTTAAAAAATAATGTATAAAAAGTTGAAAAAGTGTTTGAATGAGTTAATGTAAAAGTGTTTGAATGAGTTAATGTAAAAGCGTTGTGGGATATAAAACAATTGTTTGATTTTATTTTTTCATAAAATATATTGAGTATTAAAATTACTAAAATGACCATTTTGACAAATATTATGATTATCTTTGTCTAATAAAATAATTATTAAAATCCATTTGAACTTCCCTTGTTTTCTATTTGAAAATGATTATTTTTCTAATTTTAGCTTTTAAAACTTTAAAAGCCAAAAAATGTTTTTCCGTAAGGCTTAAAAATAAAATATCTAGTATCAAACAGTTTTGTAGTATAATATCTTTTTTTCTCATTTCCCTTCTATTTTTCTCCATCTAAATAAATTTAATTATTACGACAAAATTATTTAAGGTTATATAATTCAAATCAAGATAAACTAAAAATAACAATGATTTATGCTCAAAATAAATTTTATGTGAAAAAGAATATTTTTATTTAAAGAGGAATATTTTTTATTTTTATTTATCTATGGCGAAAATAAAATTGAAATTGCATACTTCTCAAGAAAGAAAATTGTCTATATTCTATTTTAGGCAATTAAAATTGTTAACTGATATCAACACAAATGTACAAGAATTACAACTGATACTAAACTGTACAATGTATGTATTTTAATTTTATTTTATTTTGGTTACATTGTATGTATTATTTTAAATTATTAGTGTTCTGTATGTACAATATTTCATAAGCAACTCCTATAAAAGAAAAAAATGGTATTGCTATGTATACTACCTAAAACACTAGGTGAACAAATAGAAAATTTGCAAGAAAAAAATAATACGAAACTTAATATATATATATAATATATATATATATATATATATATATATATGAGATCCATTTTAATTCACCTAACACTTTTGGTAGTATACGTGCACTATACTTCAAAGTTAAAGTTTTACCCGAATCTCCATCATTGATATCTTTTTATTTAAAGGCTAAAATTTGTTATATTAATAACTTTTCTATACTTTGAAGCTTTCCTTCGTTAATGTTACTATCTCCTCTATTCTCTATGATTTTTTATTTTTTAAATTAATTAACAATTTTTTATATCTCTCTCCTCTATTCTTTCCCTCTCCATATAATAATATAGTAGACACAAACAAATTATTTTCCCCCTACTTCAAGATGCATTTTGGAATAGCTGAAGAGTTTTTGGATTGGGGGAGCTCCTAAGGTTTTGGGTTTCAATTTCTCTATACATTCATCAATTGAGTCATCAAGCAATAGAAATGACCATCAACCCATAGTTTTGCACTTGTCATCTAAAAATTATTAAAATAAAAAAATTTCTACCATCAGATTTAAAAGATATCACTTACTGAGATTTGGTGTAAAACTTTATCCTAGTGTTAATGGATACCCACCTTCTTTTTTTTTTTTTTTTTTACTTGATGCCAATAAAATACTTTAAAGCAAATAAAAAAAATGCCAATAAAATAGTAGAAAAGTTATAAGATAAAAAAATATTGTACCAAAAAAATCAGGTTAAAAATTTCATTAAATTCTTTTAATTTATATAGATATAGATTATATTATATCATATTATCTCTTTACAAAATACTTATAGTAGAAACATATTAATTACAAACAGAAGTATTCTTCAAAAAAGGAAAAAGAAAAAAAAAATTCTGAGTGCACTAGTCTATTATCATATAATATATATACTTTTCACCAATTTATTTTTATTCTAATATAGAATTAACTCTTTTATTCTTTACATGAAACCCCATCAAATCTTTTTTTATTCTAATATAAAACTAACTCTTTTTATTATTTACATGAAAAATTCTCAACTCAAAAAAAAAAAAAAAAAAACATATTTTCTCTTTTCTCTTCCAAATAGATCATTAGTTTGCAAGAAAACAGATAAAAATGTACACATAAAAATCAAATTACACCATATTATTTGGGTTTCAGAATAAAATTGTAGAAAATCTGCACTTAGCTTTCCTGGAATAGCAGATCCACGTAACCAACCGAATCAACTAACAATATTCAGACCAGAAAACTAACAAAATTACCAAAATAAATCACCGACTCGTACGATCAAACCAATACCAAATTCCCCGGTAGCCCCGCAGACTCTACTGTTTGTTTCTGGCCTCGCACCTTGAAAATCTGAATCATGAAAAACACATGACAAGAACTTTCCCAAAATGGTGACAATCCAATCCGACATTCTTTCTGCTTTCCACGTAGCTTCTTCAACCTTCCGCTCCTCCTTCAGTCCTTCTCTTAATCTCTCTCGTCGTCTTGTTCCATTTCTGTCGTGGTCGTCGACGGGGGTTCCAACGACGTCGTTGACGCTGCGAGCTTTCTCCATAGACTCAACCGAAGCGATTGTCAAGGTTCCGGATAAGCCTTCCATTTGTACGGCCGACGAGCTTCACTATGTATCGGTTACTAATTCCGATTGGAGACTCGCTCTCTGGCGCTACCACCCTCCTCCTCAGGTATACTTACACTTCCAAGTTCCAACTCTTTGATCTAATTATTCAATCAATTAATTTTTTGTGCGTAAAATTTTTAGGCGCCTTTGAGGAATCACCCGCTGTTGTTGTTATCAGGAGTGGGGACTAATGCCATTGGATATGATCTTTCCCCTGGGGTAATTTTATCTTCATCCAAATTTTAATTTCACACGTGATTATATTAAATTCAACTTATATTTATTGTTTTTATATCAAAGTTCTGAATATGTAAAGATAATGCTATGGTTTGTTTGAGCTGGTAAATTGAACATTAACTAGAAATTAATACTTTTGGAACCATTTAAATTTAGTAACCATTGGTAATAATCAAAGCATGTGTATTTTTTGTACATGTTTTAAGGGGCTTCATATCTTGTCAAATTTTCGTATTCATGCCTTGTCATTGTACATGTTTCCGTTGTTTCTTTCTTTCTTTTTCTTTTTTCTTTGTTGCATGACTTCCATGGTATGAATCCCATTGATGTGGAAAGACTTGTAATGTTACATGTGTTTTAACTTTTAAACAGATAATAGCCATACAACTACATCCTTTCTTATGCATATACTTCTTTCCTGGTATAGCTACTCAATTATGTTTCTCATCCTCATTTGACATAATTTATCTAATGACTAATAGTCAATGTCATACTAATACCAAAGCATGATGATCTAGAGATGAGTTGGGATGCAAGTCTTTGATCATAGGTGGTAGAAGTGAAGTTTATTGAAGAATGCATTAATTTTGTCTTATCTCTTTGTCACCTTCACATGCACCAGAATTAAACATAATTTCTTTCAATCTTGGATCACGTTTCTTTTGTGGTTAAGGTAGTTTTTATTTTGTGCCTTATGTTGCTTAATCTGATCAGTTCCTCAAAGGATTTACTTATCTAACTCAGACTTAAGTACATTCTCTGGTTGTAGTTTGGTCTTTACTTCACTATCGCTTTCTTTTTTCTTGGGTGGGTATGGTAAATGGCATAATTTTCTTTTTTCAGAGTACTCCTTGAACTTCCTGTTAATCCATGTGATGTCTGCAGTCTTCGTTTGCCCGTTACATGTCTGGTCAGGGATTTGACACATGGATTCTTGAGGTCCGAGGTGCTGGGTTGAGTGTACAGGGATCGAATTCCAAAGAAATTGAGAAGTCTTCCAATGCAGTGTCTGAGCAGATGGAGGCTGCTTCAGTGAGTGCGACCAATGGAGCTTTGCCTACAGAACAGCAGTTGAGTAACTTTCTTGGTGCAGTGTCAGAATCTGAGAACTATACTGTGAAAGAAGAGGAACCCGAGGTTTTGGCTGTCAAAGGGGATTCAACAAGGTTAGCAAATGTATGGGATGAATCGAGACTGGTGTCAAGGTTGTCAGAAACTTTTATGAGTTTGTCAGAAAGATTCTATGGCTTCCTCAGTGAAAGTCAATCTAAAATCATGTCTGCTAAATTACTTGATCAAATTTCAAAACTTTTTGTGGATTCTCAATTAACTGAGCGATATAATGAGATTAGGGAAAGCTTTCAAGTTTGTTGGAAACAAAGGAAAGTTCGGGTATTGCTAACCAAATAAGAGATCTGAGCCAAAGGCTAGTAAATATTATTGAAGAAGGCCAGCGATCTGTGTCACCTCCATTATTTGATTTACAAGAGCGCTTAAATTCAACACTAGAAGATTTTCAGAAGCAACTTGACTTGATAGTGAAGTATGACTGGGACTTTGATCATTACCTGGAAGAAGATGTTCCTGCTGCGGTGAGGTGACATCGTGTATTATTGAAGATTGTTCATGTGGTTACTCATTTTAATTTTGTCTTTTAGACGTAATTAACTGATCATAAATTTTTATTGTAACTTATTTCAAGTCCATATTCTATAAATCTGTACTAATTGCATAGTCCTTGTGGATTTAATGTTATCTATATTAAATACAGATGGAATACATAAGGGCTAAAAGCAAGCCAAAGGATGGAAAGCTGCTTGCAATTGGACATTCCATGGGTGGCATCTTGCTTTATGCAATGCTCTCACGTTATGGTAAGTTTCATCTGTGATACTGTCTCTTAATACCATTGTATTTACTATTTACCATGTGGTGCTTAATTTTAAGTGCAGTCAGTTGAATTCTCATTTTAGGCTTATATTAAATATATTTCTTCCTTTTTATTGCCGGGGGAGGGAGCGGGAGGGATTGGAATGGGGTTTTTCTTCTCTAATTTTTAGTTAACCATTTGTATGTTATGCTGTAAGTTTTTCTTTTTTACTATTCTTGAGCTGATAAATTATTTAATTATTTTCACTTCGGTTCGACCACATTTTAATTGTTTTGGACATTAGTTCCAGATATTGCTTTGCAGATAACAAAGGCAAAACATTTAATTTGTCACTAAAGTTTGTTTTAGAGAACATTCAAACATTGATCTCTATTTAAGATGCAGACATTCTCTTTGACTTCAAAACATATTCTTGTCCAAGACAAATTAAACTGAAATTATAGAATGCAAAAAGGTTGTAACCGCTACTGCAGGCCAACCACATTTTTCATTAGAATTTAGAGTATTGCAAGAACTACTGAAAGCTTGATTTGAATTTGTTTATTGTCATATAAGGTTTTGAAGGAAAAGACCCAAGATTGGCAGCAATTGTTACACTGGCATCATCACTGGATTATACATCTTCAAAATCAACTCTTAAGTTGTTCGTACCCCTTGTAAGTGATGCAGTTAGCTTTAGATTAAACAACCTGCCTACCCAGGTTTAAGTAATCTTTTGTACAGTAACTAAGATCAAGCAAATGTCATACAGGCGGATCCTGCACAGGCTCTCAATGTCCCTGTTGTTCCTTTAGGTGCATTACTGGCAGCAGCTTATCCTCTTTCATCTCGTCCTCCTTATGTCTTATCTTGGTTAAATAATCTGATTTCAGCTGAGGACATGATGGATACAGAATTACTGGAAAAGCTAGTTTTTAATAACTTTTGTGAGTATTCCTGCAACATGGTTTAGGATTTCTCCATTTCTTCTTGTCCCTGACCATTGGCCTGTTTACTCTTATGTAAACTTTAAATTCATGAAAATGTTTTCTTTACAGTTTAAGGTTGGAATGAGGAGATCATTATTGTCTTCCCATGTGTAAGTTGTAACTGTTGTAGTAAAGAACCTTTCAAGAGGCAAAATGTGTCATAGTAGTTAGAAGTCTTGTTTACAGAAAGCTTGGTTCTAACACCTCCTTCTTCCTATAATCATCATGTAGGTATTTTGGTGGCTGTATGAAAGAAATTTTGGGAATTGCACCAACTATCGTAAAATAAAATGTTAATGCGATGTGTTTGTGAGGTAATAAGAATACAAAGATGAGTGGATTACTAAAACAGCTGAATTCACTTCCACCAAAAAACAAGGTGGTCTGAACTTTGAGGTGTGGGTACTCGAGGAGAAGGGTTTTCAGCTAATGAGGATACCTAATGGGTGATGACAAATGTATATTTGGACTTTCGTAGAATAATAAAGAACCTGAGTAAAACTGAAGGCTGTTCCAAGTAGCGCGTAGCTATAAGCACCTTTTCCCATACCCGTCAAGTAAATTATCTGGAATAGAGATTCAATTTAACGTTAGTAAGTTAGTGCTTGAGCCATCATAATGCACTCAACTTTATTATGATTGCAGTAAGTTGATCATTATTTGCATAGTTTATCATGGAAGCATCCCTTTGCTGTTTTCTTTTTGTTAAAATCCTCGAATAACTTGCAGGTACTATACCTGCTAAACTTATCTTGCAGCTAACAACAGCGTTTCGGGAAGGTGGGTTATGTGACAGGAGCAGAACCTTTTTTACAAGGATCATCTAAACAAAATCAGTGTCCCTGTCCTAGCACTTGCCGGAGATCAAGATCTGATTTGCCCTCCAGAAGCTGTAGAAGGTTTTATTTTCTTTCCCTGTTATAGATGATCTATATGCCTGCAGTTTAGAGGCCAATCTTCTAATGTTGATTTGTATGAGGCAGAAACTGTTAAGCTGATTCCCGAGCACTTAGTGAGCTATAAAGTATTTGGAGAACCCACAGGCCCGCATTACGCTCATTATGATTTGGTTGGAGGACGCAATGGTATCAACTTTTCTTTTCAGATATTATGTTTTTAAATTTAACTATTGTTAGAAACACCATAGTTGACATGGGATGAGATAATATTAACTATGCCTGTCAGGTGTCATATTACACGTGAAGTCTCTTTTGCTATTCAGCCTACAGACATATCGTTTAATACATTTCTATTGGGTCAATTCCATTTAATCAACCTTAATATTCCTTCAATCTTTTTACGGTTCCGTACTTGAATTCTATCTCTCTCTCTCTCTTATGTGAACTTACCTATATCAGATTAAACTGACATTTTGTTTTATTTTTTCAATGGGCACAACTTCTTTCTTACTGCTGTTTTTCCTTGTATCTTCGAGTGCAGGCAGTGGAGCAGATTTACCCATGTATAATTGAATTTCTTAGTTGTCATGACAAGTGAGTTTGGCCATGAAGATTTCATCGACATTGCAATGCGTTTGGTTTCCAGTGCCAATCATGCATGATATATCCAACGTTTATTGTTATACTTTTTGTACATGCCCACTGGGTATAGGTAACCTGTACCTGCTTGGCTATTGATGCTATTCACAGGATGATTTGGCTAGTTCTTCTAATGGGCGCTTGGACTAGGAACGAGATGCTGGACAGTTGGAAACTCTGACCAAAGGTTATATGTAAATCATGGTTTGAAGCTTCTGCATATTCATCTCTGCTTAGGGACTATTCCCATAAGCTGAAGATAAGGTTACAAAATGTGGTTATAGGTAATTGAAATCAACCACAAAAGTAAGAAATCATGTCTTTGCTAAGTTAATTTTTATTTGATAGCAAATGTTTAAACGACTGTGCGTGACGATGGGCATTGTTTTTTCTTTGTTCTTTCTTTTCTTTTTTGCTAAACAAATTGATGTTAGTTAGAGTCTCCAAGAAATAGGTTGTGTGAAAACCGTACGTGAGAGTAGCTTTATTTTAATGAATAGAGAACGGGGATAGGGGCCCATGGCAAATCTGATTTATTTGAGCTGCTTTTCTTTTTAGTTTATCAACAAAAGACTCGCCAGTGAGGGTTTCAAATTTGAGATTTCTCATTCACTGGTGGGAGTTCAGTGTTATAAAATCACTTCTGACGAAGAAAGAGATTGAATGTAGAACTTTACTGGTATTACGAATGCAGGGAGTCCAAATCAACCCCACCCAAATTACTTGGTTTTCATATTACTCGTGGGTTCAGTAATAATAAAAAGTTAACTGGTAAATAACTTATCAGTTATTCATTTAAAGTAGGATTGAGTTAATTTTGTTTTTAAACAAATTAAGTTTTAGTTTTATTTTAAACTTATTTAATAAAATAATCATTTTAAAGTTTAGTTTGTAAATTTACGTGTCGATTTGTTGAATATTAGAGAGTATATTTTATTTGTAAAAAAAAGATAAACAAACTTATTTGTTAGAAATTTAATTGGCTCTTTAGTTGGTCTAATAGTTCTTAAGGAGATGAGCTAGAGCTCTAACAAGCCGAATCCTATTTTTCTAAATCTTGTTACCACCCCTAGCTCACGTGGTAGGTGAATGAAATCCTACATTATAGTTTTAGAAAGCAAGCTATGCTATAAATAACAAGAATGGTCTTACATATACTTTCTTTTCTTTTCTTTTTTCCCGGAAAACCAATTGGATTATTAAACTCAGAAATCTAGTTCTGTATAAGTAGTAAAAACACTCGCGTGTAGGAGTGCTGAGCAGAATCGGTTGGGCAGTGGGGCTCTGAGCAGATTTCTGTTCCCTTGAAAAGTAGTAGTACTGTCACCTAAAAAATGTTGGAAGAAAATGTCACCAGAGTACATTATTTCTAAGATTTATTGTTTTTCTTTGCTAGGACATATAATACTAATTATTCTATTAACAGACACTTGTGTCTGTATATGTCCCAGAATCATAAGTCATAGTAACATTGAAGTATCTAGAAGTAGTTAAGCTTGCAAATAAAAATTCCCTAGTATATAAAGCATGGAAATGTATGCTTCAGGTATTATTAAAAAAAAAAAGAAGGCAAAACTGGAGGTAATCTGATACTCAACTCCCTTGCTATTATCCTTGCATGTTACATGTGTTATCTTATTGGATTTAATTTGTTAATTCTGGCTGTTAAACTGATTACTGTTCACTTGTCAATTGCCTCTGGTCACTATGGAATTTTATCATGTAAGAGTCTGAACTTTTGTAGCCATGTCAGGAAACATTCCAGAAGAACTTCTGTTAGGATCAGTTAGGACATTCCTTGTTTGTTTGATGTTTTGTTTCTACTCTGGGTACTTCCATGTTGATAGTAGCAGAAGATAAGCAGCATTCAATGATGATAATGGAGGAGTAGGTTTTCTTGTCTTCGTTGTGTTCCCCTCTTCTTTGTCTCTTTCTTCCATGTTCCTTCAAAATGTCTTTGGTCCTTTGCTCAAGAGAATCTATAAATGGATGAACACGACTCAGTGCATATCAGCAAATATTAGCTGCAGTCTGCAGGCACTATCAGGAGTTAGTTTATCAAGTTTACTCGGTGTACCATCCCAATGGATTCAAACATTATTGATTTGGGTCTTAGTCTCAGAACTCTGCAGCCTGAGGCTTATCATCCATCTGTACAAGGTGAGTTTTTATTTTTATAATCCTCCAAACTTCTATTTTGTTCTTTTATTTATTTATTCACTCCACCTTTTATAGCAGAGAGAAGTTCTGATCAAAACTAGTTTGGCGTAGAGACTTTTCATGATGGTATTGGCCAATTGGTTAAATTTTTTAAAAATATTGAAGTGACAATTTCATTCTTCAATTTTCTTTATCTTCAAGAAATTGCAATATGCTAACTGGGACTTGCGTATGGATTCAGTGGTACGTCTAGAGGGATATCAGGACCTGCTAGATTGGCCTCAGTCCATTAACGTAAACCTGAAAAATTCGAGCACTGCGTATTCTAGATTTATCCCAGAAAATCTTGAGGAAGAGACAGAGGGAGTCCAGAGAAAAGAGAGGTGAGCATATATGAAGGTTAATATGGATGGGGTTACTATTGGCAGAAAAATTTGTGTACTTGATCATGGTGGTTACTTAGGTCTAGCAATTCAACTAGAAGAAATGTTTGGTAGGTACCACAAATACTTTTACAAGGTTGAAGCTAAGCTTACATTTAGAACTACAAATACTGATTAACCTAATTGTTTCAGGGAGACAATCTGTTTCTGGTTTAAGATTGTTCCAAGTTGGATCAGTGTACTGATTGCTGTATAGGGACAGAGAGGATAATTGGAGGGCTGCTGGTGATGTCCCATGGAAGTAGGTTTATCGTATCTTTGCTATATACCATCTTGGTTTGAATTTGTATTTTACAGCTTTCTTCTGTACTAACAGAATGCTTCTAATTAAGCTGTTTGTTGAAACAGGGACTTTGCAGAATGTGTCATGCGGCTTTGGATTGCACGAAAAGTTGCAGCTTTTTTCCTTGTTCATCTAAATACTTCTCATACTTTCTTTCTCCTCTCATGTTTCTGAGTCATTCCCAACTTTAGTCTAAAAAATTAGCATCTAGGATAAGAATGACATTTTTTGTGCAATTGTTTTCAATATCTTGATAGTTATGCTTGCGTTGAGTTCTCTCAACACAGAAGGTTTCAAACCCAGATAAAGAATGAAGATTGTGGTAGGTTGACAGCTAACATAATTATGAATATGGCTTTCAATATTTGATGAGTTTCCATTTCCAAGATTGTAAATGAAAAGTTAATTTAGTCTTGTTCTGCAGCTTTTTATCCCATGACAACTGTGTAACAGTATGAGAAACTGTGAAAACTAAGTTAGCAAAATTAACACATGGATGATTAGAATGAGTAGCTACAGATTGTGCACATGATCCTAAGGCCATAAAGGCATATAATTTCACAGAAACTGGCAGTGTCCCTAAAAGACAGGAGATTTTGCATGCATGTCTGTGCAATTTCATGGATTTCCTTTGATATTAGTCAGGAGTTGCATTAATCAATTCAGCAAATACTGAACTTCCCCGCATAGCTGGTTAGCTACAGCGTACAGCCTTGTTAGTTAATGATTTCTCTAGTCTGAAGTACTGTTACGCCCTATTGCAGCTAAAGAATAAAACATATCCTTAATATCCAGCACCATCTCTTGCCATATATATGAAGTGCTTTCTTACAACTCATCAGTCATGAAAATGGCAAGATTTCTATTAAAAAAAATCTATTAAAAAAAGAAGAAGGAAATTTGCTATAAACAATGACAGCAGATGCATTTTATTTCATAATTGCAAAGAACTATCTTGTCAGTTGCTAGTTGATCTTGCAAGTGCTTTTATGATAATTTATTTGGTTTCCTAAGTTTCTTCTCATTATTGTGAGACTAATCTCTCATGTTCAATCTTGTGAGACTAATCTCTGATTCGAATTTGTGTTTTGATCTTAGGAATGTAACTTGTTTTAGACTGCATCTAACCTTTGTTGATACTTTTATGATAATTCATCATTTCATGAAACAGGCAAAGGATTTCTCAAAAAAAAAAAAAAAAAAATTTCCTTTTTATGAGATAACACCATGCAGGCGCCAACTCAAGGCTTGCAAAGAGAATTGCTGAAATCCAGGATTCTTAATGGACTTTTAGTAATTTTGTAAATATTATGAAGAGTAGAACTTGTCTCAGACGTGTTAGGTGGGTCAATAGGTAAATTTTTTAATTTTATTTAAATCACTTAATATTATATTTCAATTTACTTAAAACACTTAATATTATATTTCAATTTTATTTAAAACACTTAATATTATATTTCTTATTTAACAGGGATAAAAAATTTATGAAAAATAAGAGAGTTTATCTTCTATTATATAACTCGTAAACTTAGCAAACTTTTTACAGATAAAAACAAAAATAATAAAACTATCTCACATTGTATTTGGCATAGTTATATTTTTCTCTAACATTTTTATCACTCTTGTAAAAGCGCAAGAGGGTGGGAGAGGGACGAGTTAGAGTTTGTAGTGCGTAGTGTGTATGAGAAAATGTAAATGCCTTGCAGATAATGTAGGTGTGTGAGAAAAAATGAAGTACGTGGGTAGTTAAGAAACTTAAAATTTTTTTAATTAATTTTTTTTATATACATAAAAAGATGGTGAACGAGATTGTGAGAGAGTGAAAGAGTGTGAAAAGTTATTTTTATTTTGGCCGTGATAATTTTTTTTTCTTTTTTAAAAAATGAATTATCTATACTTAAAACAAAACACCTAAATCTAAAAAGATACATTTAATTATAGATTATGAAAGTCATTACTTAAGCATAAATGTATAAAATCTGATTCCTTATATGTGTGATGATTTACTATTTTTATTAGTTATTTTTAGATATTGTATGATAATCTTTAAGTTGATGAGAAAGATGTTCACATTTTATGACATAACAGCCAACAGTCTGCATGACCAAAACTTTATTTTTTTCTTGTTTCACTACTAAACAAATCACACAAATTTATTTTGATGATCAAAGCAGTAATGTTCTTTGCACAATCAGCTGTTAAAATCAAAAGTACAACAAAGATTAGTTACCAATTAAATCCGAAAGACAGCAAAATTTATTTTGATGGTCAAAGCAGTAATGTTCTTTGCACAATCAGCTGTTAAAATCAAAAGTACAACAAAGATTAGTTACCAATTAAATCCAAAAGACAGCAAATAATTTTCTAACTGGTTGCTGGAGTCCATACCCCTAAATTCACGCCACACGTTTCGGTATCCCAAAATCAACAATTTCTCTAATAAATACAATTTGGGTCAGTCAGCTTCTGTTGACTACCCATTCAAATGTGAAGCATTCAGAAATGGTTTCGCACTTAAGTCTTTTGTATATATATATATATATATTTTTTTTTTGGTTTTTATGAATATTCGATTGTGAATATAATTTTGTTCAGAATTTGTGATTATCTTTCTCCACACTTTTTAGGTAATTTTTCACGGACTCGAATTCTGACATTGTAAAAGACTTCTCAATCGCAAAACTCAAGCGTATCTTATCATTTAAAAATTTAAGCGTATCTTATCATTTAAACTATGTCGTGTAAATAATCTTTTTATAATTTGACTATACTATAATTATATTGTAAATAAAGACAAGTTGCTACTAAAGGATAGACAATAATATGATATTTGGGAGATAATACCATGCAGGCACCAACTCAAGGCTTGCAAAGAGAATTGCTAAAATCAAGGATTCGTGAATGGACTTTTATTAATTTCGTAAACATTATGTAGAGTAGAACTTATCTCAAGTGGATGATGTGTTAGTTGATTCAACGGATAAATTTTTTAATTTTATTTAAATCACTTAATATTATATTTCCAATTTTATTTAAAACACTTAATATTATATTTCATATTTAATAGGGATGAAAAGTTTGTGAAAAATAAGAGAGTTTATCTTCTATTTTATAACTTCATAAACTTATTAAACTTTCTATAGATAAAAACAAAAATAATAAAGCTATCTCACATTGTATTTGGCATAATTATATTTTTCTATAACATTTTTATCACTCCTGTAAAAATGCAAGAGGGTAGGAGAGGGAAGAGTTAGAGTTTGTGTGTAGGAGAAAATGTAATGCCTTGGAGACTAATGTAGGTGTGTGAGAAATAATGAAGTACATACACAGTTAAGAAACTTAAATTTTTATTTTTATTTTTTATTTATATACATAGGACAGATGGTGAATAAGATTGCGAGAGATTGAAAGAGTGTGAAAAGTAATTTTTTTTTTTGGCCGTTGTAATTTAAAAAAAATAATTAATTATCTATACTAAAAACAAAACACTTAAATCTAAAAAGATACATTTAATTAGAGATTATGAATGTCATTACTTAAGTATAAATGTATAAAATTTAATTCCTCATATGTATGATGATTTACTATTTTATTTTTATTTTTAGATATTGTATGATAATCTTTAAGTTGATGAGAAAGATGTTCACATTTTATGACATAACAGACAACTGTCTGCATGACCACAACTTTATTTTATTCTTATTTCACTACTAAACAAATCACAATTTATTTTGATGGTCAAATCAGTAATGTTCTTTGCACAATCAACTGTTAAAATCAAAAGTACAACAAAGATTAGTTACCAATTAAATCCAAAAGACAGCAAAGAATTTTCTAACTGGTTGCTGGAGTCCATTCACCTAAATTCACGCCACATGGTTCGGTATCCCAAAATCAACAATTTCTCTAATAAATACAATTTGGGTCAGTCAGCTTCTGTTGACAAGGAACCCATTCAACTGTGAAGCATTCAGAAATGTTTTTGCACTTAAGTCTTTTATATATATATATATATATATATATATATTGATTTGTATGAATATTTAATTGTGAATCTAATCTAATTTAAAATTGTGATTATTTTTCTCCTTTTTATCACGAGCCCAAATCCTAATATTACATAAATTTTTCAATCGTAAAATCAAACATATTTTATCATTTAAACTAAGTCGTGTAGATAATCCTTTTTATAATTTGACCATACTATAATTATATTAAATCTGCATGTTAAAATCATTTACCGTTAAATATGTTCAGACTATGAAATTATATCAATTTGATATAATGTATGAAAAATAATGTATAATTATTGTTTGAGAGAATGCACTTTTTTTACCCAGACAATTTCGAACCATTTTAATCCATTGATTAGGTCCAGTGGAGGAAGTTTAAAAAATAAAGTGTTATTAGAGTTGACACAAAGTTGAGGCGTGCAAAACAAGTATCAAGCAAAAAATGTCAGATCACATGCTTTAGTGTTCAAATCAGTGTTAAAGAAAAGGAATATAAAGTTTCTTAATCATATAGTAAGGATAATGATTTGGAGGTTAAGAACAAAACACACAACTCAACAAAACAAAAAGGAGCACTGTACATAAAAATAAAGCCGAAGAAGAAGGGCAATAGATCAAATTATGTTCCTGAGCTGAGATAACACTTTTTTAAAGAAATGGTTTAAACTTTAGAGTTTAAATAAAGAAAACAGAGACAAACAATTAAAAAAAGTAGAAACTTACCCTGACATGAAAAATCCAAGATATCAATGTCTGGAATAAGAGAAGAGGAAGAAGCTGAACACCCTCTTCAATTTTTTTGCTTAAAGGAAAAAAGAAATCTCATACCAACTAACTCGTCCAAAAACATTCACAACCTCTCCCGTACCATGCTCTAATAGCAGAATAACCTAGTCTCGATATTGTGAGGGAAATCTTAGAGGGAAAGGTTGTGAAACTTTGCCTCAAACAATTGCAACATTTCTCTTCTAGTGCTTCAATTCTAAAAGGGATTGTTGAATTCGTGGAACATGAACAATCCCAGCATCTTGAAATCCATTCTCACTAAAACAAAAACATGTAGCACCACAAAGGAACTAGATTTACAGTTCACATCTTCTTCAGAGTTCTCAATCAGAGGATATGGGTAATCTATCCAAAGCATCAGATACATGTCTCATTGCTGGTCTCCTTTCGGGGTTGCTATGAAAGCAAGCCATTGCAATTTTTAAAACTGCGATAATCTCCTCCTCCTTATCTGTATCATCAGGTAAATATGGGTCCAGAACGTCTGAAAGAGGCTTCTTCTCTTCAATGCAGAGCTGTATCCACTGAACAAGATCCATTTCTGAATTACCCGCTTGAACAATTGGCAATCTACCAGAAATCATTTCTAGCAAAATCACTCCATATGAATAGACATCCCACTTCTGTGACGGCTTCACCACTTTCATAGCTTCGGGAGCCTGATAACCATTTCCTAGATTAGTAGATGAACTAACTGTAGCAACTTCAGCAGATGCACTTTTTTGTTGTCGTTCGTGAGGCTTATCTGCGACAATTCGATTTGATTGCAAGGTTGGAGACCCTCCAGCAATATTTGCAAGACGCCCAAGTCCAAAATCAGAAATGTGTGGTTCCATGTTATGCCCAAGAAGTATATTATTTGACTTCAGGTCTCCATGGACATACTTTTTGGGACTAAACTCATGTAGGTAGACCAAGCCTTTTGCAATTCCTTTCATGATTTTCAGCCGAACAGACCAAGACAATGGTGTAAATGAGACCATTCCAGGTTTCCCTGTTGACATTTAATGACAACAAACAATCAAGCCCATGGAAGAAACAGATTGATAATGAAAAAGAAAAAGCTTATTTAAGTAAATTATTTTAAAATCACAGTAGTAAAGGAAAAGAAATTAGCAAGGGATGGGTGAAGTGCAAACTACCATGAATTGCAGCAGCAAGGCTTCCATTTGGTATGTAATCATAGATTAACAGCTTCTCATCCACAGACCAGTAATAGGCTCTCAGAGTAACAAAATTAGGATGCCTTAGTTTTCCTATTGCTTCTACTTCTGTCTGGAATTCCTTAAACCTTTGAGAGCCCCCTTCTCCCAATCTTCTCACAGCCAGGGTAAGCCCATCTTCAAGCACCACTTTATACACAATCCCTATTCCACTCTTCCCTAGAACAAAAGCTGATGCCTTAAGAAGCTCATCCAAATCAAAGGCCAACTGAGTATCCAATGGAACAAGATCGTGTTGCTCGACATTTTCTGATAGGGTCTCAGATTCATCCTTCCTGAAGCATAAACATTCCTTCCTCCCTCTCCCTCCCTTCTCAAAACCATAACCATTTTGATCCTTCGCTTTACCAACACCACAAACCCTAGAATAACAGTAAGAAAACAGCAGTCCTACGAGGCAAATTCCAATTATATCACTCACAATAATTGCAGCCACAGTACCCTTACTTAACCCTTTTGTTTTCCCACTCTTTCCAGCATTCTGGTCCACGTTTTGAGGCGGATAGTTATCCGGGAGAAAAGGAAATGAAGAAGGTGAACTAGCACCAGTATCTGAGGAACATGGACTCTTCAATGGGGGGCCACATAGACCAGGATTCCCAATAAAAGCTGTTGGTCCTCTGTTCACTAAAGCACCATTTTGAGGTATTGAACCGCTTAAATTGTTGTAAGTGAGATCAATATAAACCTTCTCAGGCAGATTACCAAGGCTGGCTGGGATTGAACCAGTAAAATGATTATGTGACAAATCAACAGTGCCTTGCAAGCTAGACAAATTCCCCATGTCACTGGGAATTGAACCATTGAAATTATTGAAAGAAAGGTCGAGTTTTTCCAGAGAAGATAAATTCGGACCAAACCCATCTGGTAGAGTCCCGGTGAAATTATTTTGACTAAGATCAAGGGTTCTGAGTCTCCTGCATTGAATAATTGAGGTGGGTAATGACCCATTGAAGAAATTTTGTGATAAATCTAATGTTTGAAGGTATTTGAGCTTCGCAATCTCATTTGGCACAGACCCAGATAAAGAATTCCCATAAAGGACCAAACTTTGTAGCCCCTGAGCTTCAAAAAGCTCAGCTGGTAAGCTTCCAAAGAATTTATTGTTCCTTAAATTTACATGGCGGAGCTGAGAAAGAGATCCTAGAGCAGAAGGGAGAAATCCATAAAGTTTCTTCTGAGGAACGCTAATAGACACAACCCTTTGTTCCTGGCATGTAATCCCATTCCATGAACAGGGGTTGTCATCAGAAACATTCCAGTTACTCAGAGAACCATCTGGGTCTTTTGTAATTGACTGCTTGAATGACAAAAGGGCATAGCCTTCCCCATTCAAAGAAGTCACTAAAGCAAGAGAGTTGCAGAGAAGATAAATCAACAAAACCAAAGGAAACATTTCCAAAATAAAGTAACCGTTGGAGGAATCCTATATACAGATGAAGTTCACAGAGATTACCTTAATATCTTTACCAGAAAACCAAGTGATTAAACAGCTAGAAAGGTAATGGAGGTAGAGAGAGAGAGAGAGCGCGTGAAAGCTTTGACGGTGCTGCAGAAGAAAGCGTTGAAGAATGGTAAAGGTTCGTAAGTTCAGCTTGCAAGGCCTCGGGGATAGATAAATAGAGGGGAGCGAAAAAGAAAATGAAGGAAAAGGAAAAAGTTGTGAGCATCCATATACGAGAATATATGAGAATTTTTTCAATTTATCGCGACGATATTATGGTTGAAGAATGCATTTCTAACTCATAAGGACTAAGGGTCCTCGCTTCTTGTATTTTAATTATTTTGTAAGTGGAATTGATTAAATTATAACATATAATTTGGGTTATGATAAAAAATTAAAAAATGAATGATATGAAAATTAAAAAATTAGAAATGTATTCTTGAAAAATACATTCCTAATCTTAATTTTAATTTTTTTATATCTAAATAAATTCTTATAGAATCAAATTTATGAGTGAAATTGACATATAAAAAATTAGTCAATTTGTAATAAACAGTCATGATTATCGTCTAATGTTTCTGAAACCGTTAAAGGAGACATGAGTCATGATTTTGCTTCTTTCTGCATACATATGTTTCAGGTTTAGATTAGATCAAACTAAAATCAATATTCATGATCTTCCAGTCAAGTGGGGTTCACTAATATTATATTATTCTTAACCCTGCCACGTGTCCGCAGAATGTATTTTCTGTTGACTACGGCTACTAGGTAGAACCAATTTAAACATCTCGCGAAAGGAAAAAATGAGAGCGATAATTTAACGATAAATTGACGCTGTAGAAGTAGCCGTTTGTCAGTGGTGACCCCACGTTAGCGTTCAGTCTTCAGACTTTGGGTTTATAGACTGCAAATCAAAGGGGAAGAAAACAAAATAAAGTTATTTCGGGGGACTAACATGTAAATCACAAAAGTTTTAGGTGTCAAAAGAAAAAAGGTGAAAGAACGACCCTAACTTTCTTCGCCAGTCGCTACTACTGGCCAGTGTCTTGGCTTTCACACCAACCTCCAGTGTGTCATGTCTGTCTGCTGTCTACATTAATTCATTCTTTCCAAGAATCAAAAAGTGGTCCTTCTCTTTCTCTTTTGTCCTTTCATTTTTCTTTTTCTTTCTCTTGGAAAAATGAGAATTCATTACTATTGTTTGCATAGCTATAGGATAAAATGCAGTGGTCCGCATCATATTAGATTAGTTTAAAAATTATTTATCAATCAATCAAATTTAATATGGTTCTTATTTATTTTTAAATCAAATTATCCATACAGAATTTGAAATTAGTCTTATTCAATTCATAAATTTTGAGTTTGGTTGGATTGAGTTGGTCGGATTAGTCCTTTAATTAGACCTACTAATTTGCAAACTCAATTAAGTAATAACTATAATTAACCTGTAACATGATATGTAAAAGTATGATAGATATTTAGTCTTTGATATCCAAACAACCTAATTTGAATAATTTTAAGTTTACAAAACTATAAAGCGAGACTGAATTTGTCTTAGGCAGAGTTTGTTAATATTGTAACTTTTTAAAAAATTGTTGTGACTTTAATGCTATGAAAAAACAGCTGTCAAAAAGTCACAGCAACCTATGTTCAGCTAAATATTTTATAAAAGTTGATGTGAGTAGTAAAAATAATGAACAAAATATTTGTTAAAAAAATTATAAGCTACTAAAAAATAAATCGTCATTAATTCAGTAGATAGAGAATTAGATGATGTATAAATTATTTAAGGATATATTTAAAATTTTCTAAAATTAATAAGGTATTTTTAAAATTATTAAATTTAATTTTGTAAAGTCACAACTAATTTTTGAAAATATCACTTGAGGTGCATTTAAAAGCACCAAAAAATATTTCTAAAAAAATTAATCAAACAATTTTTAAGTGTTTTGGCTTCTTAAAAGGCACAATACCCTTTAAAAAGTATTATCAAACTCAGCCTTATTCTATAGCCTGCATTTACACATTATCGAATTGATTTTGACATAATCTATGGCCTATTACTATTTAATACTAAAATTTAATTTGAACATAATATATATATATATATATATATATATATATATATATTATATATATATATATTTAAAATTATACGATTTTATTAGGCTGAATTGGATTATGTTTGGTCATTGACCTTAGAAATTCCGAATCAATTCAATTCAATAAAACTAGTAGAGGGCCAAACTAATCCAATCCAAGTAATAATAAATCTGAACTAAGGTTCAGTTTAGGCCATGAACTCCCCTAGTAAAATGAATGTTCTTTTCCTATTTGTATTTCATAATTCCTTTTTACATTTTAATTTCAATAAATAATTAAGATCCTACACATTCTTAACCTCATTACAATCTGATAAATTGTAATTTTTTCTCCTAACAACTTAGAACTCTAATAATTTGAAATATTTATGAAGTTATTTGATGCATGTTCAATATAATCTAATTTTGACATTATCAGTAAATAAGAGAATATCATATGTTATTAACACTATTCACTCTCTTAATTTTAGTCAAGTTAGCTGATGTGTTATAATTATGTTTACTAATAGTGTATCAATTTATACATACTGACAGTGGATAATTATATTTACTATTAATTAAAAGAAGTATCTTCATATTCAAGAGGGTTGTTGTAGTGATTAAGAAAGCATGTTCAATTCATTGAGTTTATGGATTTGAGTCCTCTTAAAGAGTCTATGGAATAAATCCTCACAAATTGTTTTAGTGCCTAACAAATATATTATTTTTAATAAGTGGTTAATTAATTTTACTTTGTATCCATTTAGCTATACACAAGCTGATAGGGCAATAATGGTTAACTGTTACACCCTATGAGCTTGACATAGGCTGACAAGCATGGTTTTGAACCTTGCACAGTGCTGGCAACATGTCAATGGCATGTGGATAACATGTCAAGTGGGTAATAAGAGTGCTAAATACTTAGTTGATGGCTGGTGTGACATTGGGTGCACATGGTGCTGCACAAAGGCAACAAGCATGAGACCTTAACATTAAGCAAGACATGGGTTAGTGGCATATGTTTTTAATGGGTGTGGACATGCTTGGGCATGCATGACAAGGTGCATCAATGTGGGGCAGATTGGCTAAGTCATACAACTGTGGGTTGCAAGTGAGCAGAAGGCTTGAAGGCCTTGTGTCATGCTAGAGTAGCAGAGATGGCAGTATAAGGGAGGCATGCTGGACAAAGTGTCATGACAGGTAGATTGATGTCATGACACTACCTTGACATAGGCAGATGTATGTCGTAACACTGCCTTGACACAAGCAGGTGTATGTCATGACACTGCTTTGACACAAGCAGTAGTGCCTCGACACTAGCAGTCTGCAACATGCAACAAGCAGACAGTAACGTGCAACCAGCAATGCAGCAAGGTGCTGTATACTAGGTAGCGTGTGGCATGCTGCAAGGCGCCATTTGGCTTGGTGGCTTGGCGGTTACCAAGTGGTTATTGGCTCCAAGACATGCCCACAACTTGCAAGTTAATGGGGTAGCAGTTGAGGAAATGGTTCCTTGGTTGTAGAAGTCTGTGGTTAAGACCTAACTTCAAGGAATGATGGAACGGCGGTTAGGAGAAAATAGGGGACAGTAATTGAGGCCTAAAAATGTGGAGAAGTGTGGGCTGCACTTCTAAAAAACATGAGAGCTATCTTGTAACCTCCGAATAGGACACTTGTATGTCCTAGAATAGCCTAGCAGTTGAGTTTGTCAACATTTTGTTAATGTTGTGACTTTTAAAAAATTGTTGTGACTTTAATACTATGAAAAAATAGCTGTCAAAAAGTTACAACAACCATGTTCAGTAAATCTTTTATAAAAGCTGATGTGAGTAGTAAAAATAATGAACAAAATGTTTGTTCGAAAAAAAAAAAATCATAAGCTACTGAAAAATAAACGTCATTAATTTAACATATATTTGGAGAGAAAAATTAGATAATTTATAAATTAATTAAACATATATTTAGAATTTTCTAAAATTAATAAGGTATTTTTAAAATTTTAATTTTGTAAAGTCACAACTAGTTTTTGAAAATATCACTTGAGGTTTATTTAAAAGTACAAAAAAAATGCTCCTAAAAAAATTAATCAAACAATTTTTAGGTGTTGTGGCTTTTTAAAAGACACAATACATTTTTAAAAAGTATTACCAAACTCAACCTTATTCTATGGCTTACATTTAGACATTATCAAATTGATTTTGACATAATCTATGGCCTATTACTATTCAATAGTAAAATTTAACTTTTAAATATATATATATATTTAAAATTATACGATTTTATTAGATTGAATTGGATTATGTTAGGTCATTGAACTTAGAAATTCCGAATCAATTCAATTCAATAAAAATAGTATAGGGGACCAAACTAATCCAATCCAAGTAATAATAAATCTGAACTAAGGTTCAGTTTAGGCCATGAACTCCCCTAGTAAAATGAATGTTCTTTTCCTATCTGTATTTCATAATTCCTTTTTACATTTTAATTCTAATAAATAATTTAAGATCCTAAACATTCTTAACCTCATTACAATCTGATAAATTGTAATTTTTTCTCCTAACAACTTAGAACTCTAAGCATTTGAAATATTTATGAAGTTATTTGATGCATGGTCAATATATCTAATTTTGACATTATCAGTAAATAAGAGAATATCATATGCTATTAACACCATTCACCCTCTTAATTTTAGTCAAGTTAACTGATGTGTTATAATCATGTTTACTAATAGTGTATCAATTTTTACATATTGACAGTGGATAATTATATTTACTATTAATTAAAATAAGTATCTTCATATTCAAGAGGGTTGTTGTAGTGATTAAGAAAGTGTGTTCAATTCATTGAGTTTATGGATTTGAGTCCTCTTAGAGAGTCTATGTGAATAAATGCTCACAAATTTTTTTAGTGCCTAACAAATATATTATTTTTAATAAGTGGTTAATTAATTTTACTTTGTATCCATTTAGCTGTACACAAGCTGATAGGTCGATAATGGTTAACTGTTACACCCTATGAGCTTGACATAGGTTAACAGCATGGTTTTGAACCTTGCACCGTGCTGGCAGCATGTCAGTGGCATGTGGAGGACATATCAAGTGGGTAGCAAGGGTGTTGAATACTTAGTTGATGGCTAGTGTGACATTGGGTGCACATGGTGTTGTATAAAGGCAGCAAGCATGAGACCTTGACATTAAGCAAGACATGGTTCAGTGGCATATGTTAATGGGTGTGGACATGCTTGGGTGTGCATGACAAGGTGCAAACATGGTACATCAACGTAGGGCAGATTGGCTAAGTTATACAACTGTGGGTTGCAAGCGAGCAGAAGGCTTGAAGGCCTTGTGCCATGCTATAGTAGCAGATGTCAGTATGAGGGAGGCATGTTGGACAAAGTGTCATGACAGGCAGATTGATGTCATGACACTACCTTGACACAGGCAGATGTATGTCATGACACTGCCTTGACACAGGCGTGTTCATGACAAGGTGCAAACATGGTGCATCAACGTGGGGCAGATCGGCTAAGTTATACAACCGTGGGTTGCAAGTGAGCAGAAGGCTTGAAGGCCTTGTGCCATGCTATAGTAGCAGATGGCAGTATGAGGGAGGCATGTTGGACAAAGTGTCATGACAGACAGATTGATGTCATGACACTGCCTTGACATAGGCAGATGTATGTCATGACACTGCCTTGACACAAGCAGCTGTGCCTCGACACTAGCAGTCAGCAACATGCAACAGGCAGATAGCAACGTGCAGCCAGTAATGCAGTTGGTGCTGCATACTAGGTAGCGTGTCGCAATGCTGCAAGGTGCCATTTGGCTTGGCGGTTACCAAGCGGTTATTGGCTGCAAGACATGCCCATAACTTGGAAGTTAGTGGGGCAACATTTGAGGAAGTGGTTCCTTGGTTGTTGAAGTGGGTGGTTAAGACCTAACTTCAAGGAATGATGGAATAGCGGTTAGGAGAAAATAGTGGACAATAATTGAGGCCTAAAAACGTGGAGAAGTGTGGGCTGCACTTCTAAAAACATGAGAGCTATCTTGTAACCTTCAAATGGGACACTTGTACGTCCTAGAATAGCCTAGCAATTGGGGTTGTCAACTGCAAAGCCATGTGGTGAGATTAGGGAGTTCAATGGGGGACTTTTGTAAGGCTATGTATAAAGCCACTTTGAGAGGGCTTTAAGAGTAGTCGTTGCTAACAGATTATGTAACTCTGGAAAGTCTAGAGAATGTAGCACAATCCGCCTATGTGTGGGTTCCTTTGTACTTGAGTTAAAGTAATTAAGGTTGGGAGTGGAGTTCCCGTAAATGGATGTGAGTATACTTTTATACTTGTTAGCATAACTCATGGGTGATACATTGTTTGTGTGTGTGTGTTGCCTTAGTGTAGTTCCGCGTGAGAAGGCTGAAGCTTGATAGTGGAGTTGTCAAGTTGCCGCATGGGTGGCGTTAGACTTACAGAAAAATTAGATGTTAGAGGAACGCCCCGTGACATTAACAATGTGAGGGCTTTCGGTTTGGAAATCGTGGCAATGAAGGCTTTGTTCTACCCTCTTAATTTTAGTTAAGTTAGCTAATGTGTTATAATCATGTTTACTGATAATGTATAAATTTATACATTGACAATGAATAATTATATTTATTATTTAATTAGAAAAAGTATATTCATTTGCAAGCTGAAGCTTGATAGTGGAGTTGTCAAGTTGCCGCATGGGTGGCGTTGGACTTACAGAAAAATTAGATGTTAGAGGAACGCCCCGTGACATTAACAATGTGAGGGCTTTCGGTTTTGGAAATCGTGGCAATGAAGGCTTTGTTCTACCCTCTTAATTTTAGTTAAGTTAGCTAATGTGTTATAATCATGTTTACTGATAATGTATAAATTTATACATTGACAATGAATAATTATATTTATTATTTAATTAGAAAAAGTATTCATTTGCAAAATGGTTGTCCCGTGGTTAAAAAAGTGCGTTTCATTTATTGACTTTATAGATTTGAGCCTTTTTAAAAAGTCTATGAAAAATAAATCCTCATAAATTCTTTAGTGCCTAACAAGTATATTATTTTAATAAGTGGTTAATTAATTTAACTTTGTATCCATTTAACAATGTTTCATGAATCTTTACCTAACAACAACATGCATCATGGAGTTGACAAGACAATAAGTGTGCAAGTTATGCACATGCAATAATTTTTCTTTCTAAATCTGTCTTCCCCCTCCCCCCCCCCCCCCCCCCCCCCCCCCCCCCCCCCTCCCCCCCCCCCACCACCCCAACCTAACAACACAAAAATCTGCCAATGATCTATATAAAAGCTAGCTTTACAGACCATAACTAATATAAAAATTAATGTAATACTTGTATGTATTCGTCTTCCCCACATCTATCCATTTTTTGGAAACATGTTACAGTGATGATTACTGCTAGTTCACAGACTAATGCCTGTACAAGAGAATTTCTGTTTATGAAACTTAATTAAGCCAAAATCATGAGAGAGCCAGCCTCTCAGTGTTCTCTTTTTCCTACATGCCCAATTCGTTTTCTTTTAATTGGGGTATAATTTTCACATTCTTTGCATTATTGTCATGGTTTTGTAAAATAGTGGATAGACGTGTCTCTGAATTTAGCCACTAGTTTGCTCATTCAGTGCCGCTTTAAGTCAAAAGCAGGTCTATTCTATGTCATTCCTTTGAACAAGTGGCAACGTTTTTTAGAAAGGAAAGCAAATTAAGAAACAAGCTCAAATTTTGGTGCGAATCATTGATGACAGTGTTATACTGCTATTTGTTTTTTTTTTTTTTTTTTTCAGATCTAAGATAATTAAGCATCATCATTAAATATGGAGGGCATCCGGATAAATACAAATAACTCATATGAATTAAATGTTGGTCAAGCCTCCATCCCTCTCTTAAAATTTTAGGCTGTCTGTTCTATCTGAATTCTTAATCTGAATTCTTAATTAAATAATTGTTTATAGTGAAAAGTGTCAGCGTGTTAGGAATCTATTCTAAAGTTGAAATCAAACGATTGTAAATCGTTTAGTAAGAACTTTCTATTTAAATCCTTAATGCAAAGCACTAGCAATTAAGTATTTATGGTAGTAAGAAGTAATGATATGTAGAAAGAAGTTTTAATGGAGATAGCATTAGTAGATATTTTATCAATATGCTACTAAAATGCATTGAAATTGATTTGGTCATGGTCCCGACAAATACGTCATCGATATTGAAGTTTAGAGTTGTTTTAATGGGTGCTCTAAACATATGTAACAAGTACTCTTAAGACACTCGTTAAAATAATCTAAATATCATTAAAAAATAAAAATTAATATAACTTCCTACTATCTTATTACATCTAAGTTTCCATAACTTCTCATACATTTTATGCAAGACATATAGTGAGTGGATAATATCATTATTTGATAATCTTCTCCTCCATCCAAACCTCCATGTATCTTGATAACTTCCAATTTCTATTATATAATGATTAGTTAATTTCAAAATCTCACGATATAATAATAAAGTAAAACATAAATGGTTTTGTTAGGTAATAGAAAAGAAGAAACACATAATAATTACTTAAAGTCATGAATTTGTTCTACCCCATTTTCTTATTTGGAATTATGGCTTCCGTCCATCGCGGAAGACCCAATTGGGGAAGAAAAGAAATCCAAGTCCTCCAATCTTTTTCATTTCAACTTCAAATCGGATCAAAAAATTGAAAAAAAAAAAAATAACTATCATTTGAGTATCTTAAATTTTAATTTAGAGGTCATTTTCAATATAGACATTTATCTTAATTTAGATGTCATTTTTAGACATTTATTTTTCTATATCGTTTGAGACACTCACATTTATTTTTTATATCTTTTTATGCACTTCACCAAAAATTGGTGAGGATAGTCATAAGAAAATAGTGACATGCTAATTTTTTTTTTTTATCCGAAAATATTGACATGTCAATTTTCTTATATATTATAATATTTTACTTTTCTCTTTCTTATATATATTTAGTATTTTTCTAGTTATTTCTCAAAATTTATTATTGATCAACATCAAATTATATATATATTTTTTTCAAACTCCATTATTTTGTAGAAAATTTAAAATACAATGACATGATTCTTTTCTTTTGTTTATTTTTTACTATTGTTATTTACCATGGAACAAAATTTTATAAATATATAAAAAATATTTAATTTTCCACAAGATTTGTAAGTTTTTTTCATAATAGATAATGATATAAATAAATGTAATTAATGAAAAGATAAAATAAAATAATATGCTGTATTAGTTAATATTTTTCAATATTCATCTTAGATATCTAATTAGTAGAATAACTAGATAAATTCTGAAAAATAAAATAAAAAACTAAATTAAGAAAAAAAGTGTCATGTTATAATTTTTTATGACTATATTTATCGACTTGTTGATTGAGTCTCTCAAATAATATAAAAAATAAAAATGAGTCCCTCATTTAAAAAATAATGTTTAAGTTGAGATTTTCAAATAATATTTGATCTAAAAAATGACAATTAAATGAGAGATTTTTGTATGATACTATATGACTAAATTATTGTTATGTTTAATTAAATTTGATTAAATTAATTTTTTATTTGGTAAAAATATAAGAGATGCAAAATTTATAAATTAATTAAATTAAATTTTAATTGCCTGATCAGGATATCCAATATTTTCTAGTTAAACAGGCAGTCCAACCCCTACAGGATCATCAAACGCAAAGTCGCAACCCACTGGGCCTCAAAAACCAAAGGAACCCACGGCGGAAGATACGCGGAACTAGCAAGAGGGATATATTTTCATTAAACGGCGTTACTGGAAAAAAGAAGTCTGTCGTTTGAAGACAAATGCAGATTATACGACATAGTAAATTATTGTCTTTTATCCTCCGTAAAGAGAAAGACGACGAGTCACTGTTAGGAAAATAGCACAATGACGGACGCTTGGATTAGAGCGGTGGTAGAAGCCATACACTCAAGTCCTACTCAGGCTGTCCTTTATATCTCCGGTGGAGCATCTCAGGTTCTCTCTCTACCTTCCTCCTTCCTTCCTTCCTTTCCTGTCCTCTTTCTCTCTGTATCTCCATTGATTGTGACCCAGTAATTAGAGAGTGATATTGATGTCTGATCAGGTTCTGGGGTGGTTACTGTCAGTGCCCGGAGCTTCAAACACGGTGCTTGAAGTTGTGGTTCCTTACTCCAGGATGTCCACGATTCAATTACTTGGAAAGGTCCTGATTTATATCTTTCTCTTTTTGAAAATTTTAGTGACGATAATGGTATTCCAGTGTTGTTGTCAGCACAAGCTTAATATATGCCTTGATAATTTTGCTTTACTGTTGTTGTTGTTGGTTTTTTTTTTTTTTTTTTTTTTTTTTTTCTTTTTTTTTTTTTTTTTTTTCAGATTCCAACTCAATTTTGTAGCCAACATACTGCTGAGGAAATGGCTTTGTTGGCCTACAATCGTGCTCTTAAGCTATCCAGACCAGGTTAACAATCAAAAGAAGAAAATCATATATCTGATTTAAGACCCAATATTATAGTTGAATGTGATGGGAATGTAATTGTATATAGATTGAGTTGATTGAGTTGTGTACATAATTGATACTGGAGGACTCGATTTATAGAGTTGATTAATACATAAACAATTCGAAAAGAAGCAATAGTGGATAGAGAGGAGCTTATAGTGTGATGATGATGTATTCTAGCTCCTCTTTAAACTCAAGGTGGTTGCCGTGAAACTACGTTGAGTTTGGAAAATCAGTAATAGATGGAGCAGTTATTGATGGTTTGGACACAGTGTTGAGAAAGCAAAGATCAGCGCTTTAGCCATGATGGCAAAGCAGACCAACGGAGACTTGGGCTGAAATGGTAGACAGACATAAGTGGTCCAGGTTGAATGAGGACACTCCCCTTCACGTGGAATTAACGTGATTTCGGGTTGAGGCACTTGGGCTAGAGTGTAGCTAGTAAACGCTGAGGGACACAAGTTAAAAGTAGTATGTTCTGATTCTAGTATTTTGGTCAAAATTTAGCAAAACTGACCACAAAATCGAATCCTGAATTTCGATAACCATAGAGAAATGGTTCTTGAATTTGAAAATTGGTCTAAAAATAGTATCAGGACTGATCAAAGTTTGAACCGGTTCTATCAAAGAGTTGACTATCCGACATGGATGTGTCAAGCATGTTGATTGGGTGACACATGGCAGATGGATGGCATTTTGTCCACATTTCAGTGTCTAATTGTCAATTAACAGGTAATAATGTGGCATGGAGTTGACATGACACTTGTGGTGGAACAATGTGCTAATGTTGCATATGTGACATTTGATAACTTCTGGTTGGCTAATGGTGATGATGTGGCACTGACAGAGTTGTTGATATGGCAGTGATTTTGCATGGCAGCATGTTGTTTGCTGGTAGTTGATGATGTGTCGACAATGTGGATGATGGGAGGTTGCCACGTGGCAAAGAGCTGACAAGAATCATCTTCTTCCTTGATATGGTGCGTGCAGCGCGTGGTTGTAGATACCACATGCACCACATGCCGGAGCGTGTTTGTGCGTGTGGCTGGCAGACAGCTCCGATGACTGCATTTTTATTTTGGTTTTGAAGACCGTGATATTACGGTTTTGTTGGTGATATTGTTCAGAGAAAATGAGATAATTGATAGAGAGGAATTTTGAGAAATTTAGGTTGAGGTAGGAATTGAGGTTGGGGCTGCCACCAAAAGAAAAAAAAGGCAGCAGGACGTCAATAACCAAAGCTCTGATACCTAGTTGAATGTAATGAGATTGTATTCATTTTACTTTGATGGTCTCTATTTATAGAGATGTAGTGATATATAAACAATGGAAAAGAACTTAGCGCTAGCCTAATGGAGGAAGGTATGATGGAGATAGTTGTTGTAGTGGAGATGAGCTTGTTGTGTGATGATGATGGAATTATTGGCATCTTCACCATACACTTCCACTAACTCCATCATCATCATCACACTACAAGCTCCTCTCCACTACACCAACTCCATTATTGTTTCTTTTCCATTGTTTATGTATTAAATCAACTCTATAAATAGAGTCATCCTGTATCAATTATGTACGGGACTCAATCAACTCATTCTATATACAATCACATTCCAATTACATTCAACTTGGTATCTGAGCTTCATTTTTGAATTCTCCCCTTCAAGAGGCCGTTGCCTCAGGTAGCCCCAAGGCCCTCCCAACACAAAACCAAAATTTGAAAACCCCTTGAAATTTGAGCTCTTCCAACTACCTTAATTGTTCTGAAATATATCACCAACATAATCAAACAATCATTCTCTTTAAAACCATACCAAAAAAGGCGATCGTTGGAGCTTTTCTCTAGCCTCACACGAGTACGTGTGGAGGCTCTACAACTCACACACGCCAGCTAGGGGAGGAAGACGAGCCATGTCATCTGATCCTACCACTGTGGCAACATCCAATTCGCAACATTATTGCCACATCATCAACTTCAGCCAATAACTTGTTGCGACAGTGGACTAAGTGCCATGTCGGCAATAAGTTCAGCACCACTTAATCACATTAGCCAACAAGAAGCTTGCAACATGTCATATGTACCACGTCAACAACCATATGCCACATTGGCTTCTTTGACCAGGTTCGGTTCAACTATTTTTGGGCCGGTTTTCAAGATTTCGGCAATCAGTTTCTTATAGTTTTCGATGTTTCTAGATTCAATTTTGGGGTCACTAAATTTTTGACCAAAATGCTAGAATTGGAATACACTACTTTTAACAATGTCCTCACAGTCACTAGTGCTTGCTAGCTATATTCTGGCCTAAGTGTCTCAATCCGAAATCGTACCAAACTCTATGTTTTTTCCACAGTGAAGAGGAGTGTCCTTGTTCAACCTGGACTACTGATTGCTGTCTACCACTTCAGCCTAAGTCGATGTTCGTCTGCTTTGCCAGCATATATTGGGTTCTATGCCTGTCAGCATGGCTAAAGTGCTGATTTCTACTTTCTCACCACATCTTCAATAAGCCATCAACAACTGCCTCAGCTACTGAGTTTCTAAACTCAATGTGGTTTCACAACCCCTCTACTAACTCTATCATCATCACAGTACAAGCTCCTTTCCACTACACCAACTATCTCCATCATACCTTCCTCCATTATTTACTCCATTAGGCTAGTGCTAAGTTATTTTCCATTGTTTATGTATCATTGCATCTCTATAAATAGAGACCATCTTGTATCAATTACAAAAAACCTGAACTAAACTGATTACACTCTCATTACATTCAACTATTATAATTTCTGAGAAGATAATAGTAACATAAATATAATAATATATATGTGAACTGGTAAATTTTGCTCTGCCAATATTTTAGTGTTTGATGCTTGTGTCGTTGCAAGGGGAGTGCCTTGCATTCTTATTAAAATGTCACTACTTTTCCAATTCAATTGTGTATTAGGACAATGCTATATGTGTAGCTAGCAATGTAATTAACTATGACCTGTATTTACCTTTTCAATAGGATCCCCGGTACTTGGTGTGGGTTTTACTGGTTCTTTGGTTAGCGAGCGTCCAAAGCTGGGGGACCACAGGTATATTGTGTCAATTATTATTATTATTTTTATGTACAGAAAAGGCTATCGGTTTGAACAGTAATTTCAGTCGCACATAAGCTCGCCTAGAGTTTTTTGCTTTGGTGGTTAACATGAAGGTTATTTATTGACAAGTGAATCACATAGCTTGCTATGTGATCCAAGTAACAGAGTTATTGCCATTCAGGGTTATGGTGGCAGAAGTTACTATAGTTCTAGCCAACCAAGGGGAACTCCCTAAACATGGCCCCTTTCCTTATTTTTACTGAATTTCAGAACTTAGTCTTGTACAATTGAGCTGCCACTAAGCACACAACCTTAACATCCTTTATTACTTTTCTAGAAAACATGAGCTAAAGGATTCAATAATTTTACTATCATTGTATCACTGGTGTTGTGGATATTTTCATGTTCTTTACTTCTTTATTTTTCACCGAGAATATATGATCCGCATTTTGCTTTCTATCAGGAATCAGGATGCTTATTGTTTCCCTTTGTTTCTACTATTTTTATTGGGAAATTATGTTACCATATGTAGTGTGGTTCAGGACAATTCAAACCTTCCTATTATGATGCTATAAGTTTTAGAGTGTAGATGAAATTTGTTTAGAAAAAGATTTGAGATTTGGAGGCTGAAGCTGAATGAAAATGTTGCATGGATGTTCATGCTTAGCAGAGAAGGTGGAATTTTCAACTTGATTCTGATGTGCCAGTTGATGATTAAATGTAGGGAGAGAAAGAAATGAAAAAAAGAAAAGAAAAAAATAAGGCATGGTTCACAGAGGATCTCTTGAAAGAAGTTATAATCTCACTACAACTCTACAAGATCCAGAAATCATACACTTCTTTACCAAAATTAATTAGAAAGTCGCATTTAAATAATAGAATATAACTCTGCATCAAAGTCAGAAACTAAATGGAGCTTAATTTGTATTATAGTTCCAATTCCAGAGTATTCCTATAAAGTTTTAATTAAAAAAAAAGGACAAATAGAAATATTACCCTGCAATGATTCTGCTGCTATGCTTCTAACTCTAATAGAAGGTACAATGCAGCAGTCTACGTGTCTTCAAATGGAGCTTAAAATGCATTTTAGTTTAGACTGCTCTGTATCCTTGTTACTCCGCAATTTACCTTAAAGAAGAACAGCATGATATGGAAAAGACAAATCCACTTTGGAAACCAAGGACTAAAAATAGCAACTCAAAAGAAAGGAATCCTTTTCTTTTTAACTGCGAATAAGTGTCTCTGGTAGACAGTAGTTGACTGTGGTCTCTGGCCTCCTGTTTATTTCATTATCAGTACATAGTCTATGGTATTGTGTTTTATTTCAACTGTACTGTTTTTCTTTTGTACCATAGATATTATCCTGTTGGTAAGTTAGAAGAGTTAAATTGGTCTTAATCCATATCCATGTACCATTTTCTTGGTCATGCTATTCATTTACTTTCACATTTCTCAACTTTGTCTTATCATAATCTACAGATTTTACCTGTCAACAAGAACAGCTGACAGGCTTTGGATATCGACAGTGACTTTGTCTAAGGTACTGGCATCTAATTTATTTTGGAATTTGACCGTAAACATGTGATAATTTTATGCTTTGCTATTGTACTATACAGCAGTGTTTGCGTACCCGAGAGGAAGAGGACAAGATTTCTAGCTGTGTTTTACTCAAGGTGCGTCAGCCTCTCGAGGATAATTATCAACATATTTTCCTTATTATTATATTTTCAAGATGAGTTATTTTCTTCTGTTTGTCCAAGTAATTTTAATATTTTTTTTTAATGATTTTGGAGTTATCGTAATTAGAATACATCAAACAAGTGTTCTTTTTCCATACTACATGTTTTGCTGCATGTGGTCAATTAATTTTTATGCATCAAATGTTTGTAATTGCTCCTTTTTGGCTTCCTTTCTTTTGGGGGATTTTAGGCAATTGCAAATGCATGCAAAGTTCCAGCAACAATTGATACAGGGTTGACTGAATCTGAAGTATCAGATGAGTGTGAAAAGCAATTCACTGAGGAACAAGAATTAGAACAACTTATCAGTGGAAAAACATCCTTTAAGGTTTATCCATTTTCAAGTGGTATGATTTAACCTTGGGATTGAATAACTTTATTTAACTAACATATATTTATTTAAATGTTTTCCATATTTATCATGTATTATATATTTATATTTATTTGTGGGGATGTATATGCATGTGCAGACAAAAATATTTCAGCAGAAAGGAAGATAATACTATCTGGTTCTTTTCAATCCCTTACATGATGGTCATCTCAAGCTCCTCGAAGTTGCTACTAGGTACAAGAGTTTTTTTCTTTTTTTAGAGATTGTTACATGAATTACATGACTTAGTGGACCTTTCCTGGCAGTAAATCTGGTTTAGTATTTCCATCTTTTTGGTGCTTAAAATTTATCTTGTAAGTGGATACACACTTAACTCATGTTTCATCCAACTTCTGTGTTTTTTCATCATTAATTACTTCTTATACATATGTATCAAAGACTATTGTTAAAAGATGTGGGTGGAGTGAACCAAAGAAAAGTAAGTGCTTGCTAATAATAGTTTGGTATATTTTTGCAATTATTTGCATTTTTATTTGCCAGACTTTATTTTTTATTTTGTGTATAGGGTGGAACAAAAATGCTATAAGAAAAAGTCCTTCGATTTTATTTGTCTTTATTCCTTAATCCGGTGACATAAGCTCAGATCACAGATCCTATCAAAAGTATACTCATGCTGGTTTGAAGTATAAGGTGTAATATGATTTTGCTAAAATTTAAAAAGGAAAAAAGGGATTTTTTATGGGATTCAATTTTAGTATGATAACTTAATTGGATTTTTAAATTTTAATTAGAGAATGATTTTGAGGACTTACTAAATTAGAGAATAGAAAGGATGACTATTATCTGGGAATTTAACAATATGCAGCTTACCCATGACCATGTTAGATGGACTTTTTTTTTTATATATTATTATGTTCTTGTACTCTGATATATTGCCATATAATATAGGACCTAGAATCAAATATGGCTATGGTATTATAAAATCAACAGATCATACTGCAAAGTTTATGTGGGCTAATGATTTTTCTATATTCTGATAGGGGAATTTTTCTTTCTTGTAGAAAATGTCTGATTTAATCATTTATGTGGCAACCCATCAATGAAATCTTAAGTTTCTTCTTATCAGTTATTAAGATTTTCGAGGTGTCAACTTATCGAGATGACTTCTATGCAGCATTTGTGGTGGTGCATATCCATGCTTTGAACTATCTGCAGTCAATGCTGACAAACCTCCGCTGTCAGTGTCACAAATCAAAGACCGTGTCAAGCAATTTGAAAAAGCTGGTGAGGTTCATTAGCCTTATAACTTTATTGCCTTCCAGGTTCTATGCATTGATATACTGGGACCGTAATTGATTTTCGGAGGTTGATTTTGTCCTACATAGGTGGATAATATGATTTGGGGTGATGAACTGAAAATGGGACAATAGTTTTCATACTGTGCTAAACAGAATAATTGGCATGCTAAATAGGGTTAAGTAATGGCTAGAAGTTGGAATCTGTAATTCTGTAGGAAGCTCTTTTGGTGTTTTATGGGGAATATCTTACTCTAACAATGCTCTCTTTGACAATGTCTCCTGCAATTTTTGGATTGAAGAGAGAAAAAACGAGATGTGATACTTGCTTTTATTCTTAATTTTTTCCTTCCAAGTTTCAGCTTTGTCATATCATGGACTCATCACAACTCTGAACTGACTCAGTGCAAATAACAGTCAGATATATGGCCTGGACTTGTGACATCTCTATATTTGAATGGCAGGAAAGACAGTGATTATATCCAATCAGCCTTATTTTTATAAGAAGGCTGAACTTTTTCCTGGCAGTGCTTTTGTAATTGGTGTCGACACAGTAATCAGGCTAATAAATGTAAGATAAATATCTCATACTCCTTATTTTATTTTTTGCAAATTATGTCATGGCATTTTTCTTTTAGAGGCTCTATGGCCCCCTTCCCCCAAAACAAAAAGAAAAGAAAATAATTGCTGCATCATATTGGTCTGTCTAGGCTAAGTCCATTGTATATTAGCTAATCTCTGTTCAAGTTCTTTATATTACGTCTGCAGCCCAAATACTATGATGGGGACTACAAAAAGATGCTGGAGATACTTATTGGTTGCAAAAGAACAGGATGCACATTTCTTGTTGCTGGTCGAAATGTAGATGGTGTTTTCAAGGTATATTTCCATTAAAAAGAGCATTTTAAACGTATATATTCTCAATTGTTTTCGTTTTACATTTTTTTTATGGTTATATTACTAAGGCCGTTGTATGAATGTTCTAGGATTCTTGAAGATTTTGATGTCCCAGAGGAATTAAAAGACATGTTTTTATCCATACCAGGCTGAACATTTTCGCATGGATATATCCTCCACTGAGATAAGAAAGAGTCGTGGAATGTAAATCTTCCCTAAATCAATATGTAAGCATGACTATGATTCTTCTTTTACTCTGAAAGGAAAACTATATCTGTTGAAGCAGTGGTTGGTCTTATAATTGTTGTAGCAGATTAGAGAAATAGAATCAGAATTTGAGTGCTTGAAAATAACAGACGAGAGGGAAAAGAATACAAGTCACAGCCTGAATGATGTATAAGAATATACAATCACTGGTACTTATTTATAATTGGAGCTTGCTTGTATAACGTATTTATGATGAATTTATTGGTTGAATGATGAAAGCATATGATGTTATGGTACTTGGTTTGTAACATGCAATTATAAGTTTGCACCTACGTGGAATCATTCTTTCCATCTCTTAGTTCTGGATGACATTAATTCATAAAAAAAGAAAAGAAATCACATGATTAACAGGTCCCATGTCTCCTATCCAAAATCTGAAAAGCAGAAATTCTCTACTTGTTTTGTGGATAAAGAAAATATCTTGAAATGTTTTTGAAGTTTCCTATTTGGTAAATAATTTTGTTTGCAGATTTTAGCAATAGAAATCATAAATTTGCCCGTATATACATATTTTAGTTATCTCTTCAGCCCAATTGGAAATGCACACTTTTAAAATCTTCAATGTACATAGTGAAATTACTATCCTGAGTATTGTGTTTGGTAGTTTGTATAATATCATACTCGGTTCAAAATAAAAATTATTTTTAGTCAAACAGTATAATATAGTTTTAGTTTATTTTTCAGAAACTATCACATGTAATCTTTTCAAAATACATTTATAGCAAAATATAAAACTATAATTTGTATATTATTGTTGATAAAAATACTCTAATTTTTCTTTGTAAATATCTTATAATTCAAAATTATTTTTTAGGATATTAACCAAACACAAAATAGATTATACTAAAATCAAAATTTTTGTAGTCTCTACTAACAAAATTAATTATTTAAACACTTATTTTCAAGGGAAACCAAATTGGCCCTGTAACTTAGGACATTAAATTCTAAATAGAGAAAAGCTTAAAAACTTTGTACTCTTTAAAGGCTTCATCTCTGTGAGGACTCTGACTGCATGCTTGTACTTCAATTGTTCAGAGCACACAGCAGCAAGAACTAGAACTGAATATGTTCGTTGTGGAGGCAGCGGTGCAGTAAAATGTCAACCACCACAGCCTGCACCACAGCCGGCGGCAGCACAGGCAGAACCATAAGTATTGTGGTTGGCTGCAGATTCTTTGTCTTTGGAAGCTCCATCTGCACAAGAGAAAATGATAGCTGCAAAAACAGAAACAGTAACTAAAGCTGCCCAGAAGACAAAAATTACATCTCCTTCATAACCTGTTAAGCCCACCTCTTTCCATTCACTCACCATCTATAAGCAATAAAGCAATAGGCTTGTTTCTCTCTCTGTCTCTCTCCCTGTATCAGTGTGCCCCTTGGCCCTTGGGATCTGTTTGTCAATATTACTAATGCGAAATGGTGATGATGAGGTATAGTCAGCTGACCAAGCTAATTTATTAATGCAAGGATTTGAAGTATGTGGTAACCAATCATGTCATGACATACGTGGATGGTTATTAGGTCAACTCAAATGGGAATGAAATAAGCCCAGTTGTTTTCGGGCGGTTTCATTGGACAGTCAAATGGTTGGCCTAGTTGTGAATAAAATGTGTTATTTTTCATTGACTAACTCAATTCAAATTTTTTTAAAGGGAGGAAAATTTTCATTACGCATAAAAATGATTCGGACACACATCGCCATTAAAAAAATAAAACATAGACACCCACGTTGGTTGTTTATTTGGATGCAGGATATTATAAAAAACTTATCCTAATGTGGACAGAACATTAGGTCTTTTGCTTCACCTCATCGCAAAATTCCTCAATTATTGCAATAATTATCCACGTTGGTTGTTATTTTTCATTTTTCTATTTTGACTTCTCTTTTTCCATTTAATGTGAGGAAATAACTACTATTATTTTCGGTAAATCCTTGCTTTTGGAATCTTGAAGTGAGAGGTCGAGAGTTTAATATATTGGAGGTTGTTGTTTTTTTCTTTTTACTTTATTTTTTTTTTTGGTGTGTGGTTTCTTTTGAAGTTCTAATATTTGCTTCTGAAAATTTTGTGACACAAGTCATAAATCTCATTGTATACGGTACCTAAATAATTTTAAAAAAATTAGTAGCGTTTGGATAATTAGAGATATCAAAATTTAAAGAATTAGCAGCTTTTGGATGCTAAATTGAGACGTCTATCTATCATATTGCTTTGCCAAAATAATTTCATTATGTATGGTACTTAAATATTTGTAATTTCTTTAAGTTTTGATTTCTCTTAAACTTTTAATTTCAATTTTCCTGTTTGGCCCACATTTTAGAATTAAAATTGAAATTTTAACTCAATTATTGAGAATTAAGAAACAACTACCAAACATCATTTTTAATTATAATGAGTAAACCTTAAAATTTTTAATTATTGAGCATGTGCTATTCTTTACCCCCACTTATAACTATAAATCATATATAGTATAATATAACATCAGCCGCCACCATCGACAATCTCCTTCACCCATCGGCAACAATTTGCCCACTTGTCATCAGCTACCACTACTAATTGCTGTCACAATCAAAACCCACTAAAAATGACAATGACCACCGTAGAGACTTAGCAAAAATGACAATAATTACTATTGGAATCTTTCTAAACATCGACAATCATTGTTGGAATCTGTTAGAGATAATGACAACCATCATAAGAACCCACGTAGGGGACAATGAAAACCACCATGGAAAGTAGCCGTATATGACGAAAACTTTTGCCAAAAGTCATCGAACACTACAACAGCTACCGGAAAAGATGACAATCAATGTTGCCATAGGAAAATGGTGCTTCTAAGGCGATAAGTTTCAAAATAACCCAAAACAAGAGGCGCTAAAAATGTGATAACTTGTACAAATTGAGACAATAATCCTCAAAACACTATTAGCTATACCAAATTGAAGGCTTAAACTATGTAAAATTAAACTAGAATACATAAACAAGAGATTAGACAAGATTTAGATAAATCAATATTCGATTATGAATTCAAGTAAATATCATACATTTTTAATAATTTAAAATTAAAGTAATACAGACACAATTTTAACCTTAAAAAGAAACAAGTAGAGTTAAAATTTTAAATCATATTTAAAGTGAATTTTTTTAAATTATTTTTAAAGTTTTAATCAAATGAACTATTGTTAATTACAAAAGTGTATGTATAGCTAGTTGTTTGGCACAGAGAATGAGTGACCATACTAGAAAGAAAAGTATGGTCCAAAAGAAGTCTACATAATGATTAGTGAAGCTCACTCAGCTGAAATGGAGGCTTTATTGGGCATTCCTTTTGGCTCAGCAACGAAACTGGGCACATATTGAAGTAGAAGGGGATTTTCAATTGTCAGTGAGTTATTTGCAACAAGAAGGAGATTGGCCTTGGCAAACCAAACATCTGATTCAAAAGAGTAAAGCACTTTTGCAAAAGCACAAGGACTGGAGATGTGCATGGATACCTAAATCTTGTAATTATGTAGTTCATGTACTAAGTAAGTGGACTGTGAAAAATGAATATGAAGGCCCATTGTAATTCCTCTTGCTGTTCCTCAAGCAGGTGTTTGGATTGTTCTTTTAATATCTGATATATGGTTTCAGCAAAATAAAAAAATAAAAAAATAACTAAGGAACAGAAAGAGGAGACTGATGAAGGGACGCAGGGCTAGTCCACTCCAGCTGCCTACTCGAAACAGAATTTTTTATACTTTTTATTCTCTTCTCTTTCGTCAGTCTCATTTAAATAAAAAAACGATTTCTTTATTATGAAAAGTCTTGTTTGTCCTTTATTAAAAAAATTTATTAATAATATCAGGACCTTTTGGTCATTTGAATTTTTGAAGTTTAATAATAATATTACGAAAAAATAAAAGAAATTAGCCTCTGGCAAAGAAAACTCCTCATCAACTGCAATGTCTTACTTCCATTTGAGAGCCCAATTTCCATTCAACGGATCCAAACACACTTTATAATGAAGGGAAATTGAATTCAAAACTCATTAAAAAATTATTTTAGAACTTACCAATAAACTAAATTATAATTTATAATATTAAGCCTAGTTTATTTTACTAAACGTATTCAAAATTGACTTATGTAGAAAATTAACAAAATTCGATTATATCTCTTAACGAGTAGCTCATAAGTTAGGTATGCTTGTTGCAATCCCTACCTATCTTGAGTTTTAGGACCTATTTAAGAGTTTTAACAATAATAAAAGAAGAGTAAATGAAGAAAGAGAAAAAAATGACACTCATCATTCATTTTATTTGAGAATTAAAAATAATAATAAGATTCATTTTTTGATTTAGAAGTTGAGAGAAAATAAGAGAAGAAAATATATAATTACAAAAATTTATGATTTTACTCTTAAAATATTTTATTTAAGTTTTAGTGAGTGGTTATTAAAAATAATTTAGATATATTAGTCCATACAAACAAAATCATAATGTGCCTCATCTTTCTCTCCATCCAAATTTTTTGAATTTGGAAAAATTAAAATAATTATATTTAGAAAGGTACCAATTAATCTCTCCTAAAAATAAAAACTCTCGAACAAAAGAATTTGATAGTAGGGATGAACATGTTCATCTGAGCAATTACTTTCAGTTTTGGTCATTTTTACATGCTTCACTAATAGACATTGTATCCCTTTAACAAGATCTTCAAACTACATGCTGCCTTTCATCAAATCACTAAAACATTGGAACTTTCAATGCTTCTTGTTATGAGGGCAAAGCTCTAACTAATGACATTGGTCATGTATGTACAGGTGTTTAAAGCACTGTTCAACATCTAACCATACTACTTTACAGGTTTCAGCTCGCTACAGACTGAAAGTAGACTGCCAATTTTGTCAGATTGTCCTTTGTCGCAGCCTCTGTTACTAATATCCAGCCCTGGAAACTTTCAAATCTAATTGTCTTTTGGCATGAATCCGTATCGTGCCTTTTCTTTTTCTTGCTTAAAATCCAATCCTCCCCAATTTCCAACGACCCAATAGGCATATAGACATTTCTTTGTTGGTTTCCCTCTATTTATGGATTTGAAAACATATGCAATTCAAGTGTGTATGTGTATATTCCACTGGGTTGTGCAGGTGTGTGTGTGTGACGTGCCCGGCTGCACCCATTTTATTTGTTTTTAAGTTCTAAAATGGGGGTGTCCATTGTACCCAACATGAGCGACCAAGTGAAAAAATTAGAGCCAGCAGCCACTAGAGGAGAAGAAACTTCTCCTTATGCTGGTGATATTCCTGTACTTCCTGATTATAATTTGGGTGAACATCCTTGGCTCAATCCTCAATCTTCCTTAGACACTGGTAAAGCCCAACTAGGCAGCATTCAATAAATCTTTGAGACTTTATCAAATGTTCAGCTGTACACTGCAATCCCACCAGTGCAGGATACACCTGGTAGTTCATATAAGAGAGAGTTGGAGTTTGAACTTGAACGATAAAGAAAAATGGAAAGCACAAGTTATCCTACCAATGAAGTAAGAGTAATACAACTCATTACAGCATGTAAAAGCATAGACTTTAGGACTCAGTTAGGAATATATCTTTAATTTTATTGTCTTAATTCTCTTTCAGGGGATGGGTAAAGTAAGTGAAGGATCAAAGAGGAAGCAAGATGAACCATTTAAAAGAATTCGTTCTGCTGAATTACATAATATATCGGAGAGGGTGAGGCATGAAAAGAGAAAAAGAAAAATAAAAGCTTGTTCTTATTGATGCTTGATATTAAATTGGCCTTTTCAATCAAATTGATTAGGTTTTTTTTTTTTGGACAGAGGCGAGGGGTCAGATCAGGGAAAAGTTCAGAACTTTGCAGCGACTAATACCCAACTGTAACAAGGTCATTATTGCTGTGTGTTTGATTTTTGTTTAGTTTCAATAGTGTGATATATGTTGAGTAAAATTTGATGAAATATATTGACCACTTGAAGCTCTACAATGCAAACAGTATGGACAATTACATCGACCGTATATGCAGATATACAAGATAGCAGAAATTCATTAGTTTCAGCAGTCAGGTTGTATGCATAATTTATATATATTTCAGTGAGTACAATGAATATAAGTTTCCTCAAGTGAGAGGCTTGCCTGAATAACATTAATTAGATTATTTGTTTTTAGTTTGCTAATCTCCATATCTTATCATTTTAAGTCCCATTCATATAAGGCTTTATTACATGTTCTTTGCATCCTGAGTTGTAACTGTAGACACCAAAATTTTCTCAAAATTTTTGTTCACAGTAACTTATATCTATACTACATTATATAATTGGGATGCTGAACTGAGAACATGATCAAGGTTTGCTTCAGAAATCTTAAAACTTGCAGTAACCAATTCAAACAAAATTTTTAGATTATGCTAAAAATCGTTTGTTCTTTTAGCGAAGGTTATTTAGTCGACATGAAACTTCAATTCGACAAGTTTAATATGTTCAATTGGTTTCCATAATCTTTTAAAAGGGGGTATAGTGACGGATATATGCATTACTTTGGGAATTCCATTTTCCATATAATCTACTGTCATATTTAGCTGATTGAAGTTAGATTAACTTAAATGAGGTGGCTGCGAAATTTAGTTTCAGTAGACGAGATTCAATCTTTATTGTTCTGCTGCAAGTTAAGCATCTTGCTAAGATTGTTTCTTTTGTTTTTTGAGTCCTTACTCTATTATTTGACCAACAATTTATGTCAATTGCAGACAGACAAAGCTGCAGTGCTGGATGATGCCATTGAATATATAAAAGCCCTCAAGCACCAAGTACTATCTCTGTCTCCCTATGTGTATCTGCATATTTTGATTGCATCCTGAAACACATCATTGACATGCTTATCTGATGTTGTTTCTCTGACAAACAACAGATGTTGTCTCCGGCTGGAGGAGCTGTGTATCAAGCTCAATACATGTAGCCCCATGGGATTCATTATACACAGATGCCCTTTTACTCACCATCTTTGCCAATGACGCCGATGGGGCATGGAATGGTTATGCCAATTCCTAATTTAACTGGCCATACAATGACCAGTGTTCATCCACTATCCTCAGGAGTTGCAGGGTTGCCTCTAGCATCCTGATCAGGAATTCATCCAGTCCCCAAAACTCAAGTATCATCCCCCCTGCTTCACAAGCTTTGCCCAAACGTCATCCTTAACTTGTTACACGGCCCTGTGAATAGATTTTATTATCTGACATAAATTACATGCCAGATTCCTTACAAACTTAAGCTTCTTTCATTCATTTCAATTCTAAAAATTCTAGTATGTAACTTTAACAAGGAGGGATATAAGATTAGTATTTAGCATGTAATAGAAGGTATAAGTGCTTGCTGGAAAGAAAATTCAAAACAGAACTTTATGATCTTATAAGAACTAAAGAGTTATTAGCAAACAAGTTCATACATTTTCCAAACTAATTTATCTTGGAAGTCATTGAAAAAGCAACAAATTCAATTTTCATCTATTCCATGATAAGGTGTTGTTGGCTACATCTTCCAACTTGCTTTATGAGTCTGTGATGTTGTCTGAATATACATTATTAAGGCAGGAAACTTATCTGCTAGAAGCCAGTTTTAGGCAAATTCAGGTATGTAAAGTTTTGATCTTATATAAAACATATCATGCCTCCATTCTCTGCAGGCCTAAATTTCAAATTTAACTGAATCTTTTTTCTTTCACTGGTCCTCTTGGAATTTTGTTCAAAACTTTGGAATCAAATTTCTTGAACAGTTTTTTCACGTCTTGATTGCCTCTGCTTGCTAAGATAATCCACCTCGTATTCATACCGCTCATACAGAACAGGCAGAGTCTCTAGGCACAGAAACACTGGTGAAAAAGAAAGACAAGGAAAAAGTAAGCTGATCAACTAGTAAATCTGATGAAAAAATTAACATTGCTCACAATCTTAATTCTTTACCGATATATAAAAGATTCAAAGTGCTGAAATAAGTTCCAATTACTGACAAAATCCAAAGACCAGCAATTGTCTGAAAATGACGTACTTGAAAATATCACTTAACATATGGAGAAAATGGTCTAATTGGATATATAAGATGAAACTGAATTAGATTTTTGTACCACAAAAAAGATTGTGAAATCTTTCGCGCATGAAACTTGATAAAAATTGAACAAGAACCAGTTAATATTTGCAAAGAAGTATCTGCCTGTTGAATCTGAAAGTTGAATATCATGGAGATTGGGAGGGCTCCTGTGAAATGGTTTTTACAAATTATAACATGAAAAATAAGAAATTCTGTAGAAGAAGAACTTCACCAATAGTGTTAATTAGTTTAAGAAAACATTACCAGGTGATCAATCCTGCTGCATTATACCAGATGAAAAGAATGAGCATAATGCCAATGAGGATGTGACAAAGCAGAGTAACAAAATTGTATTCTACAACTTCAAAAAGAAACCAAATGATTGTGAACCCAATTAATATTGCAGCTGATAGTTTCTTGTTCTTCCATAACAATAGGTCAGCAACTGCAGAATAAGCTCAAACTAATCACTGATTAGATAAAAAACAAAAAGGAGTAAAAAAGTTCTTTTCCCAATGGACAACGTGAAGTAAAATATTACCTTTTCCTCCTCCAAGTACTGAATGAATCGGTCTTTGACGGCCAAACAATCTTGCTTGAGTTAAAGATTGGTCATGGGGACCATACGAATAGCTTGACATGGCTAAGAATGATTAAAATTGATCGTTTAATTTTTATGACAACTGTTGCCGTTGATAATGAAGTCATTTGAACAGACTTATATTAATGAAATTTGGTTCTACGCTTTGTAACTAAGATATCTTTTACAAAGAAAGGAATGGCTTTAGCATTCATTCTCTATACCATACACTGATACACTTCAATAATAAATAAAGCCTATATGATTTGAGGGCACTGGATTAAAAGATTCTAAGTGAAACTTGTTACACGAAAAGAAAGCTCTTTCTTGTGTCTTTCTAGTTTCCCCTTCCACTCTTTCTTTATAGATTCTATATTTAGATACCTAGTGCTGAAGTAGTTAAGACATCTCTCTATTCAGAAAGTGCTTATCCCCATACCTCATTTGTCATTCCTAGGAAAAAGTACAGTGTCAAATGATCACTCTATTCAACAACTCAACATTATTAAGTGAGATCTTGAGATTATATTTTCACGAGAGATGAGATTAAAAAGTAAATGCAGCATCTGCTAATCATGGAAAGCAATTAGCTGGTCTGACGCTCTTATATATGTTGAGTGCCACATGCTAGGTTGATCCGAGTATAAATTATTACTGATTCAATTAGAGGCATATAATTTAACCCAACTCAAAAAATTTTAACATGAGGTAATAAACCTTGATAAGCGCTCTCATCACACTTGAGTACCAACATGATCAACAGGAAAGTTGGTTATGCAATTATCCTATTGTGCTTAATCAACTAGGGTAGGCAAATTATTTGATTACATCTATCCAAGAGGTTGAAAGAACAATGAATTTCAACTTCCATGTTCATTCATAAATTGTAATTATGGAACAGACCACTAAAACTGTTTTGTCTCGAAATCAACAGATATAGCCAAATCCTTACCTCTGAAAGTAACATCCAAACCTAATTGAATACGCTCGCCTAATTAAATAATTTATTACATTATTGCCACTCTCCCTTCTTGATTTGGAAGAAGGAAAATCCAAATCCATAATATATTGAAGAAAGAAAATCAATCAGCAAATTAAACCACAATCATTGTTTTTTTTTTTTTTTTTAACACTAATGAGATTAAATATAGTGGGATTGTTATTCTTGAAAGGTTCATGTTATGACTGTGATTAGGATTAGGACCTCCTTAACCTTTCCGGGTTTGAAATCCTTATCCTTGTAGAAGAAGAGGTTCTCTTTCAATCTTTTTACTCCAATGGCTGCTAATTCAGATCCCTCAATGATTTTGCCTAGGGTTCTCATCATCTCCCGACACACCGTCACCAAGAACAAGTTTGTAGATTTTGTTGGTACATTTCTGCTTTCTCTCACACACATCACAGTCATTTTCTCTCTGGCCATTGTTGCAACAGATTTTGATCACGTTATTTCTTCGTTATTATAAGATTTATTGCGAGTTTTAATTTTTAAATGAAAAATGGGACTTATCATTAATTTCTATATAGAATCCTCTGTAGGTTCATTCTTACTCTAATGTTAAATGTGGGGAACCCTTTATCAAGATGCAGAGAAAGAGCTCTCAAAAAAATGCTCAGTGAGTCAAATAAAGAGTGGCTCACATAAACTATGAAGTTTATGATGGGTATCGTCATTCAGTGAGGGTGTGGAAGACATCCCCATTACATCAATGGTTTAAGGATCCATTTGCAAGATGAGAAAATGGAGATTATGGTGAATAGTTATCACCATCAAGCTGATAAGAGATTGGCTCAAAAGTTTGTCAGCAATGGCGTTTGCTCCAGGACGGTTTCGTTGAAGGGTTTTACAGAAGATCCTCATGCTTATATTCCAGATGAGGTAAGCTTATTATGGGTCTGCAATTTCATCCAGAGCAACGCTTAGATATTGATGAATTTGATTCATGCAGAATGCCCATCAGCATATCAGGTAAAAATTACAACCATGAAATTTAATTGTCTGCATTCTGGCATGTAATTTTCAGAAGGGAAAAACTAAATTGGTTTCTTCCTTATTGGAGTCTAGGAATTTGTGAAGGCCGTAATTGCTTATGAGAAGAAGCTCAGCACTGAGTTCCAAAGGCTCCGAAGCTAAGTGAAGGATTGGAGCTGAAGAGAAAGTTTGTTCTCAGAAGCTTCTCAGTTGCAAAAAACGTATACAGAGCTGTGGACTAGTTTCAAACCAAAATTCTGAACTTCAAACTGTAGCAGAGTTTCAGGGGGTTAGCCAAAAGATAATTTAATACGGCTACGCTGATGCCTTCATGCAGTATGAGCTTATTGGAGCATTCTATGAATATATGCGATGGCTATATTGTATGGCTACCAATAAATACAGCCCTAAGTATGCAGCAAGAGAATAGGCTGAACCAGATGGGTGCACTGGGGAGCATGGTAAATCAAACACAAAAGTATGCGAGTGCACTTCTCATTTTTGTTTTGGGTGAAATTGTACAAACAAAATTTGAAGTCCTTCTCACTTTCAACATGATTCTCTAATCTCAGTATGAATAATTTCCATAGTGCCATGTGCTTTCATCAGTACTACTGATTACTTCGATAAAACCATTCAGTTGTCTGATAGTAAGTTTGTGTTACTACTTTGACAATAACAATCATTGACATAAATGTTACATGTTGAAGAATATTCATAGCTTTTTAATTGACTTTTGCAATGTTACAAATTTTAATGTATGTTTATTTTTAACTAAAAATCACGAAGTTATACCTCCCTTTATAGTGCAACTCATACATGCACTGTATGCAGAAAAAGACTTTAGCCAGAAAATCCAACAATCATCATAGGGTATCTAGCTAGATCAATTACTTCATTACTATGCGAATTGGTAAAACAAGTTAAACAGCTGATGTAAATAAAGAACTAGCAGTTAGCATACGGATACATACTCCAGGACAATGCAAACATCTGGAAAAGTGATACATCCTTTCTATTAACTATAAAACTAGATGTTTGTGATCATCAGGACAAAAAAAGCCTGTTCACAAAACATTTATATAAGTTCTACGTTACATGATTACTCTGTTAAATAAAATAAATCATCCCTCAATAGACTTGGTTTATCAAGCCATTCTGTAACTTGCTTAGCAAAATAAACCGTCTCTATACTGCTGTTTAAAATACTTCATGAATAAGCTTTTATAGAAGTGCGCTCCCTCAAGCTTCTGTCCTTCTCTTGCTTTTTTCATGGGTTTATCTTTCTATTTATCTTTTTATTTTATTTTTATTTTATAAATTTTTTTTCCTTCATATGGACCGGTAAATAAAAATCTTCCTTTTCACAGAACTACCAGCTTTGGTATTTGGCCCACATACAGTCTGGGTTCACTTCTTGAGTGGCTGGAGTCTAGAAGTGATCTTAATATCATCGACGGCAGAAAAACACAAAATCTGGGTGACTGACCTGAAGCAGTCTTAACCAGTAGTCAGCAGCCTGCAAAAGGGAGCTTGCCAATTGGAGCTCAAATCCATCATTAGGAATCCACAAAGATCCTTTGAGCTTGTACGAAGCAAATCCAAATACAGGTAATGACATTTTAGCAACACCATCTATATGACTGGGATATGTCAGTACTGGAGCATGTGCACTTTGTGAACCTGAAACAAATCACTTGAGTCTCAAAAACGCAACGGAAAAGCAGCTTAAGCATTGCTTACTGCTTACAATGGAAGAGATATAAAATTACATTACTATGTCACTATCCTAGGACAAACTTGGGCCACTATGTAACATCTCAACCATTATTCACCTCCAGAAATGAGTGTTCCACCTTACTAAGAATAAAATATACAAACAAATAACATTTTTCCAGCAGAGTAACTTTGGACAAGTCAATAACTCAAATGATGGAAAAGATTTATATATGTTTGAAATGAGGAGAAAGGGAGGGAGGGAAGGAGTTGGTGGGACAGAGATCATCATCAAAATTCTCAAATATCATTCAGTAGTACCATTAGACAACAAAATAATAATTCATGATACCCATCAACGTCATCTCAAGAACAAATAACAGAAAGGAGATCAATGGATTTCGTGTACATCATGTAGGTATCAAATTTAGGCTCCAAGAAAATACATACATATTACCCAATAATCTGTGCTAGCACAACAATGACATGGAAACATATACTCATGTTTGTGATAACTGATAATTCAGTTTAAATCACAAGTTCAAAAATCAGGAAACCAAGTGAAAATTTGTATCACCTGTGTGAAGAGAGTGGTAAGTCAAAAAGCAAGCATCAAGATCTTTCAATGTTGGTCCAGTTGGTATTCTGTATATTGGGTACCTACAATAATATGTCATAATCCACTTAGTCATAGTCAAAATTATTCCTCAGCATCAAAGACAATGTTAAAGTGATATTACCATGCTACAGAAATCCAACTAGAAGGTAGTACGTCACAACTTCTTAGCGTCTTCAGCTCAGGGAAACGAAAAGCAAGATCCAAAATCTGTCATAATATAGAATATAAACAAAACTATTGGGGCTATGGTTTATATATCTAGGGAATTAAAATAGAGTGAGGAAAGCGAGAGGAAGAGAAATACCGAGATAGCAAGAGATATAGAGAGAGGGGAGGAAGAGAGAGAGAATATACCTTATCTGCTAAAGGTTCACGGCTGTAAGGAGGAGCCTGTTCAAGATACTCAAAAAGCAGGTGACCTTGAGAATTCACAGATTCGCCCTCATCACTAGAAAGGTCCTCCTGAAGGACAGTATGCTGGTCTCTCAAAGAAAATCTATCCATCCTAAGAGTAGCCTCATTTGGTAGATGGTGATGATTCCTTTGCTCCCTCAAGTATTTCAACCCTCTTTCAGGTTCACAATCACTGCTAGCATCACTACTTGAATCCCTGAAATCACTGTCACTGTCCTCACCTGGTCGCCTACCAGGCAATGAAACAATAGCATTAGGTTACAATGTAAAACATAACTCAAATGAAATTAGTACAAAATGTCCATTCAAGAGAGCACAAATTAAATCAATTAGTTCAATAAATTGCTAAAATCATCCCAGGGTTAAGGGCTCATTTGGATGGAGGGGAATGGAAGGAGGGAAGGAGAGGAGAGTACACCTTTTCCTTGGTTTAGGAGTTCTTTTTTAAGCAGAGTGAGGAAATGGAGGGGAACATGTACCCCTCCAAAGGCTAACCCCTAACCCTAACCCCTCCAAAGGCTTTTTTTTTTTTACTTCCTCCAAGTTGAAAAGATTTCGAGGGAGAGGATAAGGTATATATATAAATATATTTGCCAATAGTAACTAAAAGACCCTTATCCTTTCTATCAAATATCTGCTAATACTGAAATAAAACATATCAAGGGCATAATTATAAAATTATGTAATAACATATCCTCTTCTATTATTTTTCCCTCAACTCCCAAACAAGAAACATCCTTATCATCTCCTATCCTCTCCCTTCATGGGTTTAGTTGAGCTAAAAGTATGGCTTATTGTATATTTTTGAGTTTTTTGAACAAGTAGTTAGTATTTGGATAATGAAATTCAGTTTTCATACATAAACACATGAATTATGTGTCAGGTTTTGACTCTAAAACTTCGACTTATGCTTATTTTTAATATTAAGTAATTCACTCATTGTAATATTCAAATTTGAAGGGCTGTCATTTATTTGTGTGTTCCATTACCAGACAACATGCTCCTTAACATCACGAGGTGCCCCTTACCTTTGCATATTGCACCTACGCCCTAAGAGACCTTGGTGCTTTAATGTATAATTATGAAGAACATTAATAAAATAATAACAAACAGTAACCTATTCTATTAGCTTGATGATCAGATGAAATATACAGAAGAAAAGTGTCATCCAAATCCGTTCAAAGCAAAACAAGAACAGGGAAAAAGCTTAGAATGGACCCATCCCATCTTCAGTTCAGACTAAACTAAGATCAGAGAATTGCATAGGGTTTTCCAGTATGGTATCATGTGATGTATTAGAGTGATGTGCCCATTTCCATCTGAGAGTGGCAACCAAATAACAAGACTAAAACATAATAGTAAAAACATTATGTGTCTGGTTATGTTAGCTCATCAGACGCAACAAAATCAACTTTTCTAATTTCCAATGGGAAAAATGACAAATCACCAATAGCAACATCATATTGTGTCTTGTGGCCTACAATAGGAGTGACAAAGATGGAAACTCGAGACAGCCTCAGGTTTTCCTGTGACATCAAAACTATATGTGCTCTATGATCCAAAATATCCAATTTTCAGTTCAAAGGTGTTGCGACCACACAGATGTTGCAACCTACAATACGAATGACAAAGATGGAAACACAGGCCACCCCTTAGGTTTTCCTGTGACATCAAACCTATCTATGATCTGAAATATCCAATTTTCAGTTCGAAAATGATTTTTGATTCCTATTAATTTGAAAGGGAGAAACCAAAAAGGACAACTGCATTTCCATGCACATTAGCATTTACTATCACTTAAATCAATATGGAAAACATCATCTACATACTGGCAATACCTGGATAGCAGGAAAAAAACAAAATCCATTGAAACAGTCACATTGACAACAATTCTCATGTTAAGAAAAGTGAAACATCTTAATTAAATCAAATGGAAGCTGCATACCTTGTCATCGCAGATGGCCTCATCAACTCGCCATAAATTTGTATGCCAGACAGATAAGGGACATAATACTGAACAACAGAGTCACTGTCATTTAATACTAGTGGCACTCCAGCACCATATGCACTCCATTCCTCAAAAGACTCCCATAAATCACCAAGCACAAAGTAAGGCTGAAACTCCACATCACATGTACTACGGCCCCTCATGCTCGTCTGCAACCAAATTCAATGTTATAAATAGAAGGCACCTGAATTTCCACATTTACAAACACATAATTTCCAGAAAACACAGAAATATATTTTCCATCCCTCATTTGACATTTCAACAGTTTCCATCAATCAAACAACCAGATTATAAACGAACAAAAAGTATATGTCACAAAAATTTGAAAGCAACGGCTAGTAAAAAAATTAAAACTAATAATTAAACCAACCTTGGATAAATACTGTGCAGGCACAGAGGGGATAACCGACTGCAAGAAGCGCTGCAGATTACTCAATGGCTTATCAAAAGGTTCCAAAGACGGCACGGCAAGTGGCTTGGAAGGCTCTCCGCTCCCTGCCCGGTTTTCAGGCTCCCTACCAACCGGAACCATCGACTTCTCTCTGACTGTAGCCGATCGACTCTCCGTTACACCGCTCTTAACTCTACGTAATTGATCATTTTCTTGACTCTGATAAGAACGCCGCGCTTTTGCCGGATTATAAAACCTATCCTCTCCGCCGGCACGCCCAAAATGTAACCCAGTTCCTAACATTCTCTGCAACCCAATTCGAAACTACAAGCAAAAACTGAAACAAGAAAGAAACCCTTTTTTTCTTATTCTCCTATAAACCCTAATAAGGGTCAACGAAATTTGACAAGCCTATAGGAAATTAGAAACTATATCCAACTGGGTAGGAACTAAATTAAAGAAATGCAATTTCAAGGTAGAAATTAAAACCAGAGGATCCGTACATCTTAGGGTTTGAGAAAACGAGATTTTTGAAGAAGGGTTTAACAAATTGTGAACCGTATCATAGAAAATGGATGGGTTTTTGGGTGAAATTAATAGGAGTAGGTAATGGTGGAAGGGTAGAATGTTAAAATTAATAGGACAAGAGAGATAGTGTTGTGTGTTGAATCAAAGCAATGCAATTGAAACGATGGATGAAACGAAATATAGAGAGGTGTAGCAAACCAGGCTCTGAAAAAATGGATGGGCAAGGAAGGCGAAAACCATTTTTTTAAAGCAAAATTCAAATATTTTTTTTTGGTAAAAGATTTAAAATATTATTAATTTATTTATGACAGACCAGCTACCTAGTAAAAAGACAATTATCCCTCTGATCTGGTAGAGTTTTAATGGTTTTGGTAAGGGTAGTTTGGTAAGAGAGTAGTGGTCTGGATGTAAAAGGCGTGGATTTATCAATGAAACCCGGGGATCATGGAGGCGTTATCTAATGTGGGAGAAGATCCAAGATTGACTAAACCGGGCTGTGATCGGCGGGATTTAGGGCTTTCGGATTAGTATGAAGGCCAGGAAGCAGCTGATGACACGTGTGGCTTGAGAAAGCAATGAACAGATTTATTTATTAACTAATGGCAACTGATAGGATTAACAGTTCCAATGTTAAAATTTAATTGAAGAAAATAAAGTAAATTCTATTTCTTTTATCCTTGGCGGATCCTGAAACTTTTGTCGGGAAAAAATGATAAATTTTTTTTTTTCTATATATACATATATAAATAGACGTTAATTTAAATTATTTTGTTAATATATATAGGTCTTGCAATAATAAATATATTTTTTTTAGTAAAAATATGTCCATAACTTTCTTTGTAACCCAAACAAGATATTGATGTTCTTTAGAAAAATAAGGTATTAAGAATTCTTGTTAAATTAATTTTTTTTTTAAATTGAGGTAAGACACAATATTTGATTAATTAAATAACCAAATAACTGAGTATAGACAAAAAAATAGAGACATATTTTTTATAAAAACTTACATATTTTTAAATTATTAAAAATCATAAATGGTGAGAAAGGCTTACTTAAAAGTTTATTTTAATCTTGAAAAAAAATTTAATCATGTGTAAATTAGTTTATATGATTCTTAAAAATTTATCTTGGCACATTTTCTTTTTACACAAATAAATAGTATGGGTATGATTTTTAAAAATTAGTAAAATTCTTGTTGAATTAAAATAGTAACATTGAAAATAGTTTAATATGTTCTGTAAAGTAATCAATTATAATTAGACAATTTCTTTAATTTATTTTATCTATAAAAAATATATGATGGCAAAAACTTTAAATCTAAAAATTAGTAAGGGCAAGCACTTTAAATTCAGATATCAGTGGGTCAATTAAATAAATTTCATACAAGTTTTTTGTTTTTTTCTTATCATTAAGCACATTTTTGTAACTTCAAATCGGGGCTTCCCCGCACCCTTCTAAGTAGATCTGCCAACTACCTATAACAATTTTATTTTCTAATAAATTTAGTTCAAAATTTTTAATATATTTTAAATTTACATTGAAACATGTTATTTCAATTTATCTTTTTAATGTCTAATTCCAAGTTAAAATACTAATTAACTACACTAATTTAACAAAATTCACATAACATTAATAAAAACATAATATAATCATTAATGAAAAAATATATATAGATATATAAATTTAGAATTATCTCTTACGTATTATCATGAAAAACAATAATATCAATACAAGTTGAATTTTAAAAGTAATGTTTTTTTTTTTTTTCTGTTTAAATATTTTAATAAAAAATAAACATAAATAGTGAGAATTTTTTTTATAAATTTTTATTTTTTCTAGTAATAATTATATCATGGATTTTAAAATTTTTTTTTTTTCATTTTAGGTTAGGTGTTCTTAAAAAATTAGTCCATTTAATCAATATTTTAAAATTGAGAATTAAATATTTATATATATAATGGTATAAAATGTTTTAATTTAAAGTTTGGGATCTACAAGACCAGACCAGACATATCAAATTGACATCATAACATTAATGTTGAAGTTTAGAGAAACTTGGTGTGGATATAAATAGTTTCTTTTTTTAGGTAAGGGAAAAAAAAACAATAAGACCCGTTTTGCCAGCCAATTGCAGCATTGATGCAGGCAATGTTTTAAATACCTTTTGTTGGGTCTCAAATCATTGGTTTGACTGGGGTTGGATCGATGGTTTGACCAGATGACATCATAAATATATTTAATTATATATTTTAAATATTATACTTATTAATTATAAATATTAAATACACAAGATAATAATTTAATATTCATTAAATAATAAGAAATCACATCACAAATAATCAAATATAATTATTAATGGTTAAAATGAGAACTAATTGAGTTATTGTACATCACAACATTCAAGTTTCAACTTATACATCAAAAGAATAAAAGCAATATCAATATAAAATACTACTATTTCACAAATTTTTAATATAAAATACAAATATTTCCTAAAGCTTAATAAAAATAATGTTTTTAAAAAAAGGGTTCAATTCGATCAATCAAGCACCAATTTTACCGATCATTTCAATTTTTACCAGTTTTGACAAGTCCAACCACTAAGTGATTTTTTGGTTCAACCTAATCTGATTTGTCACCAGAGCAATTGTCTAATAGGTGTGACCAGCCTGGTCATTCCAGTTTTCAAAACATTGGCTGCAGGGCCTCAGGTTGTGTCTCGTGAATCCTCCTCCTCATCGTGCCTGTAATAACTCGATAGTTTAATATATGTGTTATAATTTTCGTACGTAATTGTTATATATATATATATATAAATTATCATTAGTTGATTTAATTATAATAAATAGAAAAGTTATATGTGAATTTAATTTAAGTACAATCTAATTAACATGTATAATTATAAAATTAATAATCACATGGGTGATTAGAACTTAAATTTTATGTTAAAAGAAAGATATTTTAAGAAAACTTCAAATTTATATATATATATATATATATAAATATAATAAAAGGAAGTGGAAGACAAAGACTTGACATATATATATATATATATATATAAATTAGAAAACTTGAAATACACTTATATAGTTGTGGGCACGAGGTATTTATTAGTATATTACGTAGGTAGCTTTCTTTCCAATATTTTATTACTTCAGATTTTTTTTCCTTTCCTCCCTATAATTGGCCGATCTTCATTCATCAAGTTCCATGACCGCCATAGTGAAGATCAACCAAGCTTCTGCCTATTTTTTCACTTGCAGCTGAGAACGTTGGTCACAAATGAAAGGGGTGAAGGGTAGCAGCTCCTTCCTATTTCTTCTCTTGTTGTAGGTAGGATAGCAATCCTGATTTCTGATTTTTGTTGTTGTTGTGTTGAATAGGTTGATTTTGTTTGAACCCTTGCGTGGACTTTCTTTTCCTTTCATGTGTGAGTGGTGATTAATTGGTTTAGTTGGAACAAGGAAGGTATATGGCTGGTTGAGGGGACGGTATAAGGCAGTTTTACTGCCATGCTCTTACCTCCCCTGTTTTGTGTTGCTATCCAATGGCTGGTACAGCCAAGGAATATACAGGGGAAGGCATGGAAAATTAAAATTTCAGGGGTAGTGATTTCTGCCTTGGCGCATGGTTTGATGGTGGTTGTTCTTTGGTGTATCATAGGCTGCCTGGGAGCTACTGCCAGAGCAAGCCATGAGTGTAATTGGGGGCGCAAACAGAGGGTTAAAGAGATGAACAGTAGAGGTGGAAAATATAAGTTGATTGGCTTGTCTAGTGATGGAATTTTGGAGAGAAAGATCACGGCAGAGAAGGGGAAAATCAGGCCGTGAGCTTGGTTTAAAAAAATATATATATATATATATATATAAAATACTAACAATGATAATAATAATAAATAAATAAAATTTGACTAGATTAACATTAGTTGTAGAATTTTAATTAGTGAATAAATTGAAGTAATTAACCTCGGTTTAAGAAGCATATTAGACATAATCAATACAATTAAGAGATCATTAAATTAATTTTTAAATGATTAATTAGTAACCAATGAATTTATGATTTTCAGCTTCAGAGTGTGTCAAGAATATTTTGACACCATCACAGCCTACACGGACTGCCAAACCACGTACTTGAGCTGTGAGTGAATTACGTACTCTTTGGTTGCTAGATTCTTATATGCAATTATATGTTTATTTGAATATGTGTGATATATGGAAAGTAAACTAGTGGAGTATTTCAGTAATTTGTTTGGATAATGTTTGCTTGATATTGGATACTGTGTTGACATTGTTTGTGTTTAATAAGGGCCAATTTGTGAACATTTTCTGGAAAATAAGTTTTATCTCTGAAACTAAGATCCAGGTGCACCTAGGATATCCTGATTTAAAATCATGAGAAATTCTGATTCTGATAAATGTTTTTTTTTTTAAATTGAGTGCTCAGCCCCGGTGAGATGGATTGTGTACAAAGATTTATTTGTTGTGCGGGCGCGTAAATGCCCTATAGGGGGTGATACTGTTGTGCGGGCCTGGGTTACTCGTTGGCCCTTTGCTTGCTTGTGTGTTTTGTTTGTTTTGCGTCAATTAGTTGTTATATTGAAAAATGTGAAATATATGAATAGTGGTTGTATGATAATTATAAGTAAATACAAGTGAAATAAGTTTAGACATGAGATTAATTAGTGATATATGAGTTGGGTGATGCCGGTACCTTCTGGGTACGTGATTTACTCATTGAGTCTTTGTGACTCATTCCTTCTTATGTGGTTGTTTTTTTAGTATCAGGAAAAATCCAGTTCGCTGTGTCAAGATTTGTTACCTACTGATACTAACGCAGCAATGTACATCCCGAAGTCACATGCTTGAAGCTGATAGGGCGACACTTGCAGTCATTTTAGGTGTTATGTTTTGTTGTGTATATTGAATTAATTATGGTAATTCAAAGTGTGGTTCGGAGCAGAGCTCCTCTGAGTATTTTGATATTATGGTTTAATCGTGAATTATACCAGGTTATTGGTGTATATGCTGTTGGGCATGAACTACTTTATTAGAAATCTCTGCCGCAGCAAGGTACATCCCGAAGTCACATGCTTGAAGCTGATTGGGCGACACTTGCAATCATTTTAGGTGTTATGTTTTGTTGTGTATATTGAATTAATTATGGTAATTCAAAGTGTGGTTAGGAGCAGAGCTCCTCTGAGTATTTTGATATTATGGTTTAATCGTGAATTATACCAGGTTATTGGTGTATATGCTGTTGGGCATGAACTACTTTATTGGAAATCTCTGCCGAACTGAAAGTAAATATTTATATCTCATAGCCTGATTATGTCTGTATTTTGATTCAGATAGGTTTTCTTAGTCTTAATTATAAATTGTATAAGAGTCAATTGTGTTTGATTATTGTGGATTCAGGGTCACAGAGGTTTGGGTATCCATTCTTCCGACCAATCATACCTTCACATGATAGTGTGACAATGCCGTTCCTTTTTTCCATAATTCCCACCATGTCCCTGCTTAAGTTGTTTCAAAATACCCTTCTATTTTTCTTATAATTCTCACAATGTCCTTCCACTTAATTTTAAAAATTTAACTGTTGCTTGTCCAATGGTCAAATATTGTAATTTAAAAAAAATACAATACTGTAAAAAATAATAATAATAAAGAAGAAGAAGATAGAATTTACATTTTATTCAATCAAAATTTATCTAAATTTTTTAAACTATCAAAAAAAGAAGAAGAAGAAGAAGATAGGAATTACATTTTATTTAATCGAAATTCATCTAAATTTTTAAACTATCAAATTTTTAAGTTTTTTATTTTATTGTCCAAAATAGATAATAATGGTAGACTGATATGGAGATCGTAAAAAGTCAAGATTTCATCGATTACTATATCGAGAAAAGGAAAAATAAGGATGGCCTACAGTATTCATAGTTGCTAGTTAGGCAAGTATTGGTGCCCAATTCATTGAGCTTACCAGGCATACCTTAGAGTATCATAATTTCAAAAATAAATAGGATCAATTGTGGAAAGAATGGAATCTGTATCAAAAATTAGGGAAGAAGACTGGAATTGGATGGGATTCGGTAAAAAAATGTGGACAGAGACGGATGAATGGTGGGTGCCACAAGCTAAGGTAAATTTTTTGAATTTTCTTTGATTTTGTGTTAAAGATATTAAATTAACTGCAACTAAGAATTTTTGAATAGAGCGACATGGCAAGGATGTGAATAAATTCAAGAACAAGAGCTTCGAATTGGCTGACGAGCTAGACTTTCTCTTCACTAGCCATTATGCTTCAGGTTCCAAAGCATATACTCTATCTTCTGAAGTTTTGCCATTGGCTGATGATGATGATGATGAACCTGTGTAAAAACCAACTCCACCCATATATGAAGGATACAATTCTATTACTAGAAATGAATACCAAAAATCTCTTGGGCTTGGAGATTTCAATGTGTATGCCTAATATTTAGGAGATTTAATTAAGCACCTAGTCATGTTCGTCACCTACAATGTCTGTTGCTGGTGCTAGTTGGACTAGTATCCTATCTGCAGGTGGGGCTACTATCCAACAAAGGAGGAAAAGGAAGGCCAAGGGCAAAGCAGCAACATCATGCAAGATTCAATTTGTGAGCTAGTGGAGGTGGCTAGGGCAAGAATGAGTCGATCTCATCCTCATCGAGCCAAAACTATACTCTTGAGGGATCAACCCCCTCTATTGCTCTTGTCTTAGAAACAGTAAGAGAGTTCTCTAGATTCAATGGTGATGTCCGAAAATTAGCCAAAATAGTTGAGATCATGCAAGTGTCAGTGAACAAAGAAACTTTCACAGCATTAAGAGATCCAACCTCTCAACTTACTTGGCTTAAGTTCAAACTTGAGTTAGTAAGGAAGAAATGGTGTTGATTTTATTTGTATTATTTTCAGTTCTTTGTTTTTTATTTTATTTTTAATTTAGTAATTATATTTTTTATTATAATTCAAATTTTGCATGAAATAATTATTCTAATTTCAATTAAAAATAAAAACTAAATTAAAAATTACTTTTAATTAAATTAAAAGTCAAATCTGATTAATCATTACTTTAATTTAAATTAAAAATCAAATTCGATTAACCATTATTTTAATTTAAATTAAAAATTAATTAATGATTACTTTAATTTAAATCAAAAATTAAAATTTATTAACTATAACTGTTCAATTTGTTTTGTTAATACAAAAAATTAGTATTGCCTTTCGGCCATTTATATACAAAACAGATGCTCTGAATGGTCTCTAACCATAGTTGTTAGACTATCAAACAGATAGCAAGTTAGGGCAGAATGATCTCTGACCAAGGTGACTGCCTCATCATAAATCTAAACGCACCCAAAATATTGGTGACTTTATAGGGTTAACCTCATGGTCAAAAATGTGTATTACATTTATTGGCTTTCTAGATTCGAATCTTATTGAAGGAGGTCATTGAGAGTAAAATCCCCATAACTATTAATTTGTTAGCCACAACACGGATAATTTTCCTTTAATAGAATCGAAGAGGCGATTAATCGATGTGCATATAAATTGGTCCTAACTGCTAGAAAAAAAAAAAAAAAAAAAAAAAAAAAAGGATGTAAATGGCTTCAATGTCCTCATACATGCTTAGGGTATAAAACAATATAAGATAAATTGAATTTGGATTGAATCAGATTTTGGAATTTTTTTTGGGGACAAATTTTAACAATATTTCCGTACTTGGTTGTCAACCAAACAGTGCTACTCCAAATAAAACTCCTTTTAATCCTTCACGTTTTCCCCTCTGCCGAGCATCTGCTTTCCTAGCAAATAGATTTTGTTAATATATTTCAAAAAGAATTAATCAAACAGTATTAGGATCAATTACTAATTAAGGCCAAACAGAAAGGTATTTGAACTAGAAGTTAATTATGTGAAAACTAATTTTATTGTTATTATTATTTTATGTCTAAAATTGCTTAAGTTTGGATTTCTATATGATCATAATTATATATATGTTAATAACTAATTAGTAGGAGGTCTTTCAATCTCCTCCTTCTTCTTGAGTCATAAACCAATGTAAGAATCATTGAAATTTTTTAAAAAAAATGGAAGCATCAATTTGCAAAAACATTTCTATGAGACGTCTAGTAATATTAAATTTGTTTCATTATAATTTTCTACAAATTAACTTTTTCTCATTAAATACCATAATTAAAAGGTTCAAAAACTTATACATCTCACCACATTTTCTATATCACATAAATAACTTATTCTTTTGACCCAAGTCATAAATATAAAATCAAAAGCCATTTTGAATAATGATGACCAAATATCAATAGTGAATATTTAATTAATTTATATTTAAATAATGATAAGTCAAATATCTGTCACGGTTATCTAATATGAGCGATGCGCATGCGTGTTTCACATGTACTTATGCATGCGCATGTATTCTACACTTGTAGTTGAGAGTAAAGCTGTGACAACAATTTATAGCACCCTACAGTAACACCAAAGTTCTTGACTGTAAGCATAATTCTTTCCTATTTTTTTGTTCATTTTTATTTGCAGTCTCATTAAGTTCTACTTTCCATAATTATACACATTACATCATTGTTTTCCCTTTAGAAAAAAAACCTTTTATTACATCCACAGGCGCAGCTGCCCAACAATCTGAATTTACAACTCAGACTTTTTACGTTTCTGAACTAGCAGTGTTTTTTTCTAGCTACTCCTGATTTCACGGTCGACGACGATCAGTACCTCCTGCTGAAGATGAAGCGCCGCGAAATTGACAGCCTATACATCATCATCTTCCTGTCATTCCTAACCAAAATTACCTTCTGTTATGTGGACACCCATTTTAAACCCTGTCTGTCACAGCCTCAAACTTGTGGTGACAGCCAAAACATAAGCTTTCCTTTTTACATCAAAGGCAAACAAGAAGCCTATTGCGGCTACCCAGGTTTCAAGCTCTCATGTGACAAAAAAAAATGGACACCCAATTCTCAAACTATCCAATACCCAATTCATTATCCATCAAATCTTTTACAACAACCAAACCATTCGAGTATCAAAGTCTGCATTTTCAATGTCAAACAATAAATCTAATTATTGTCTCTCAGCTCGGATACAAAACATCAGCCTTCCCTATGATCATTTCCTGTTTGGTCCAATCAAAACAATATCTTTTTATTCTATGATTGCAATTCTTCTTCTCTGAACGAGGATTTGTTAAAGTATAAAATTGGGTGTCCCAATGAGAAGGAGACAGGTACTGTTCTGGGTTTGTATGGGGAGGGGTCGAATTTGAGGTATGCTTATAAGAAATGTAAAGGTGGAGTGGATGATATTGAGGAGGTTGGTGAGGCACTAAGAAGAGGGTTTGTGCCAGAATGGATAGCTAGTGACTACAGTGTGTGCAAGGAGAGTGGTGGTGGGTGTGGATTCGACACCAAGATGTACCATTTCAAGCGTTATTGTCCAGATAGGCCTCATGCTTGGCATTGTCATTCTGTTTAGACCTTCTTGCTCTATCTCTTGAAATATCCATCTTTTTATTATCATTATTTTTTTTTTGGTTAGCAAGAGATTCATACCAACTTTGAGTATAAAGAGTTTTAGGATAAAATCTCATGTAATCGTTATTGGGATTTGGAGTTTACTTTTATTTTATTTTTGCCTATTAAATTAATAATTGATTGATAAATAAGACTAAAAAGACTAACTTAGATCTTTAATATCCATCTTTTTAATAATTGATTGGCCTTGAAATATCCATCTTTTTATTATCATTATTTTTTTTTTTTGCCAGTTTTTGATATGATACAAATTATTTTACTAATAAGACTAACTTAGATCTTTAATTATTTGTAAAATAGAAATGTCAAACAAATTTACTGGGTATTGAATCATGGTCAATGTTTCAATTGTGTTATGTCTAATTGTCTTAGATTTTTTGGGTGAGAATTTGTTTGACCAAGTATGTAATTGATTAGTTTGTTAAAAAAAAAAAAGTAACTTCATCCTCATTTGTATTACGTTGATATTACATGGATCTTTCTATTTTTAAAATCTCCTTTAGCTTTCTCTTAAATTTAAAATTAAGTTAATATATCTAAAATACCCTTATATCCTTATTATAAGACAATAATAATTTTAAAACTATTCAATTAAATTAACAAATAATATTCAACTAAAAAGATATATATAAAAAAAATTAGAACTATTAAATTAAATTAATAACTACATATTATTCAACTTAAAGTGACATATAAAAAAAAAATTTAGACTTAGCTAGAACAACTTCATTTTCTTTAAAAAATTATACTATTTTGCAAATATTTTTTCATCTTTTTTATTTTTTAGTTTTTATCATAATTTTAATTTTTAGGAGTGATTATTAGTTCAATTTTGATTTTATTCTAAGTTTAATAATGTCATAAAATATTAAATTAGTTTGTTAAATTAAAATTATTTGCATCTCATAATACTAAGCCAATAAGGATATCTTAGAATTTTTTTAGAAGTTTTTTAAAGTGGGGGTTAAGTTGTAATTTATTTTTTAATTTAAAGAAAGATTTGTATAGATTTTAAAAATAGAAAAGTGGTCTATGTTATATTAGTATAAATTCAGAAGATATTAGAATAACTAGTAAAAGTGGCACGAGCACATGAACGATAATTATGATTCCATATATATACATATTATTTAATAAAAATAAATAAATATAAGATTTTTTTAATTATTAAAATAGAAAAAATAAATAAAAAACTAAATATCATTATATATTTGTTAAAGACTAAAAATTTAAATAATACATTCAATGATGTCAAGTTTAAATCCTAATATGAATTTACAGCCTAAATTAAAAATATTATGATAAAATTGATAAGCACATTAAAAATTTAAATAATCTATCCAATTATGTCAAGTTAAATAGTAACGTTATAAAATTGATAAAGAATAATCTATTCAATTATATCAAGTTTAAATTGTAACATTATAAAATTGATAAAGAGATTAAAATTTTAAATAATCTATCCAATAACGTAAGGTTTAAATCGTAATATAAATTTATGGCATATTTAAATTTTTTCAAGATTTATCAAATTCAATTTTGGAGTTGATGGTTGATATTTTTCTTCAATAATAATGACATCTCCTTTTTGACTTTCTTGAATTTTCTATGCACAAAATATTAAAGCAATAATTACAACTGAAATATTTTCGCATGAAGATCAATAGTGGGGAGCAAGGAGTAAATTAACATATTATAAATGATTGAATAATTCACAATAAGCCAAAAGTTTTAATGCGATAGTTATTATTATGCCAATGCTTGCTTCTATATATAAAATAAATTAAACAGTTTTAAAATAGAATCATATTAGTATTAGAATTTAATTCTTATGAGTTTTCTTAGGATTACAAATACAATTAGTATACTAGTTAGAATTTAGAAAAAAAGAGTTAATTAGTATTAAATTATGTCATCATGTATATATTAATATTAATTAATAACTTTAATTAATATTAAATTGTTAGTAAAAAACATATGCAAATGGTCACACAGTACCCCGCGAAATAATATATATTAAAATATGAAAGCAAGAAAACATAATTTAATATCAAAACATACTAATAAAGCAATACTTTCACAACGAGAAGTTCTAATAAATAGAATGTGTTTTGGCTCAAACAATAATTTCTAAGTACAAAAAATAAATAAAAAAGAAGAAGATAATATTAAAGCAATAATTACAAATGAAATACTTCCGCACAATGACTGAAGAATAGGGAGTGCAAGCGCAGGAGTAAACTAACAAATTATAAATGAAGTTAAAATTCTCAAAAAGTAAATAGTTTGAATTTGATAGTTATTATTATGCCATCAGTTATGAATATAAGTAAATTAGACAGATCTACAACTATTAGAATTCAATATTTTTTAAACTTGTTTAAAATAGAATCATATTAGAATTATAATCTAATTCTAATAAGTTTTTTTAGGATTATAAATACAATTAGAATTTTTTTTTTATAAAAAAATGAAGTAATATTAAATTATTGCCAACATGTATGTATTATTATTAATTGATTAATTTAATTATTATTAAAATTATTATTAGAAAACAAAGGCTAAAAGACTTGTGTTTGTTTTATCCCAAGTCCCCACAAAAACTTCTACATTCAAACTAAATCCAAACCACAAGCACTTCGATCTTTCTCCTACAAGTTTGAACTTTATTACCAAAACTAATTGAGGGTGAAAACCTACTTTGCTAGATATTCATATAGAAACAAATGCAAATAATTGCAAGTTGCTCTCTCTGAGTGGTTGCAATAGCTAGTTTTCTACGTTCTATGAACCTTCAATAGTAAAACTCAATACAGAAAACATGTTACCAAAAAGACAAATGTACTAAGTTATATTGGGTTGTGTTTCTCGCAATCACTTATTGACAAATCATATAGAAAACATGTTACCAAAAAGACAAATGTAGAAAGTGGTATTGAGTTGTGTTTTTTGAAATCACCCATCTAAACAGTTCAATTCCAGGTTATTGTGCAGAATGATGTTGCATTCAGAAACATGGTAAGAACTGCTTTCTTTAAATACATGACTTATATAAAAGGCCAACAGATTGTTTCACATTTATCCAATTGAAGGAAAAACTATGGAATTATATTTTCAGAACATCTCAAACATGTACTGTGTAGAAGCAGCCATTATGTCAACAAAATGCAAACAATCAACTAATTAAAGAAACTAATAATAATAGAGTAAACAAAACAACAAATCAAACTGACCATCTTGAGAAAATGAAGCATACCATCTTCTTGCACAAAGAGTTTTACCAGCCTGTGCAAATAAATTGCATGCAACATGGGTCATAAGCTTTATAACAAACATCCATACAAGCGTATATCATGAAAATACTTCACTATACACATGCAAAAACAAATATAAATTTGGAATTATTTTTTAAAAAAGCCAATATTCACTGCAAAAGTTGCAAAAGTGCTCCAGTATGGCTCCAAATATCAGATTTTGGCTTGGGAAGTATTATGATTCAATTCATTATAACATTTGGGAATAATAACAGTTTGTTAAAAATGAAAAAGTAAAGCTCACCCTTGACTTAAAATGGGTCTTCTGAGCAATTAAGGAGAAACCAGAAAAATGAAAAAGGGATAAGGGATAAGGGGTATTTAGGGAAAAGGAGGATAAGGATGAAAATTTAAAAAATTAAAAGGGTATAAAAAAATTAAAAAATTTGCCTCTAAGCTTTTTTTATATATATATTCTAGATATAGATTTAGTATGTTGAATGTATGTGTCGATGTTTCATATGATACATCCATAATTGCAGTTACATCATTACCTAGCAAAATGGAATTACAAGTTGAACGATACCTAAAAAGCAGAATTGCCTACTTGAATTCCTGTAATGGGCTGTATATGTAACATCAGGATGTGGGTCAGAACTTAAAAATAAGAGCATGGTCTCTTAGTTGGGCCCTTTTTTCATTAACCTTAACATTAAGTAGGCTGCAGCAGTGCAAATGGATGATAAGGAGGCCCGCCTTCATCTAAAGTGAGAGATGTCATTGACTCTTGAATCCTTGATGTTGCAAGATATTGTTCTGTATACTGGCATGAAATGTGATATGTTCTCAAGACACTATATAGGATGACAATTTGATGAATCGGATCGGACTTTATGCATTTAATTAATCTGTATTAAATTCAATTTGGATCATATGATCTATTAAATTTGAGTTGAGTCTAAATTGATTCATGAATCAACACAATACGAAAAAAAAAAAATTCTAAGTTCCTCAAATATGACCTTGAGGACTCCTCAAGATTATTCTTTTTCAAACACGTTTTCTGTGTCTCTACCCACTCCGTAATCTCCTGGTGTGTTCCATAGAAAACTAACCCAAAGACTCAGTATCCCCAGACATACGTTTTTTTTTTTTTTTTTCCTTTCCTTTATGTTTCTCTGTCTTTTTTTAATTATTTTGTCCACTAAATCAGTTAATAATTTCATTGACTGAAATACCTTATTAATTTGTTGTTCGCGGTTCGAATCCAATAGAGTCCTTGAGCCTTTGACAGGGATAGGGATAGAAAAATTTCTCCACAGCTAATTCTCATTTACCCAAAAATAAAATAAAATTCCAAAATTTGTGGACTTTGTCTTTGCACTTTGAATTTTGCAACCAGAAAGACGCGTAAGAAAATAATCACCACTTTATTTTCTGATATTTCAACAAAATTCTATATTTCTATTGGCTTATTCATTACGGCCAGACAATAAAGCGAACGATGTTTGAGAATTTTTTAGAGTATATTTAATTTTTGTTGATATTTGATATTTGATGATGATTGAAGGAGTGAAGGAGTCCAAGTCTTCCCAGTGCTCCGCTAGTCAATTAAGGAAGATGAGTTGGAAACTTCCTCAAGGCAAATTTATGAATCACAAGGGCCATGAGATATTAGTCTGTATGAATTTTGAGTAGGATCAACTATTTTCAGAGTCATGTTTAGTAAGTCTTCCATAACTAATTTCAAGTCAATTGGCGTATTGGACAGACAAAGTAGTTAACACTCAGGGAGATTGGGAACAAAGAATAAGAGCGAGCTAATTAACATAGTTCATTTAAATTAGAGAAGCACATAGGTTCTTGTTGTACAACTAGATTTGTGTTTCTGCTTCTGAGTTGAGTTTTTATGATGGCTCCAATCTCCTTTTATTTTTTCTTGATTCTTTCACACCTTGTGTTGCTGCTCTCGGCTGAAGGTGAGAAGGGATATGTTAGAAACTGTCCATCCTCGTTTTATTGTGGAAATCTAGGCTATCGCCAGTTCCCTTTCACCAGTTCAAGTCGGCCAGACTGCGGAATTTTGGTGATATACGATTGCGAAAATCCAAATTCCAGTGTGGATAAACAAATTGAACTGGAGAAGAAAGGAAGCAGGTTCAAAATTGAAGAGGCAAATCCGGATGCTAATAGCGTTTCGATTCATGATAATGTCCTCCAAGAAGAGTTGAATTCTTCTTATTGTGAAGCAATCAAGTATAATTTTACCCTTCCTCGCAACACTCCCATACTTTCTTTTTACTTCCCAAACATTGTGAAAGTGTTCCGATGCAACCGCTCCTTTAACATCAATGCCCCTGGCCCTGAATATTTTAAGAGCACAAGCTGTCAAGACTACGATATCTACTGCCCACGTCAACCTGAATGGATGAACCCTTTACCTGAGATGCCAAGCTATTTCAAAAGATGTTCAAGCTATGACCTTCCATTTACAAGTCCGCCTACCCCCCAAGACCAAAAGATATCGTTATCTCCTGTACTTACGGTTGAACTAAAATTATCCGATGAATGTAGAGATTGTTACCATAACAGAGGAGGCCAATGTCGACTTAACAACAAAGGAATTTTTTACTGCGCCAAAGGTAAAGTAAAAAATAATCTGAAAACACAGTCGTCTAAGTACCTTCAAACACTCACACAGAGACACATACATATGCACTTTTAGCACAATTATTTATTTTCATGGATTGTTTGAATCACAAGCAGTAGAAATGGCATCCTCATGATGAAATCTTTCAAAAACTCTTTTTTCTTTTCTAGTGTATGCCAATCTGGATTCATAGACATATACAGAACGCTCTTGTTGCTATTGTTGTTTTACTTATGCGACAGTCCTCTACTGTTTTATCTATCTATTCCAGTCTTCTGCTTCTCTTTCAAAGTTACTCATCACAAAAAAATTTCCCATAGCTTCTTAATTATCCAGCTCCCATGAGTGCTTAATCTTCGGTAGCCTGGTGTATTATTCTCATGACTTCTCAGTGTAGAGATACAGTGCAGAAATTATTATTATTTTATGCTTTTAGCATGGTAACAGCTGGGTCTGATTTATTATTTTACTGTTTGAACTTGTTAATCTCACACTCAAATTTAACCATTTTATTATTGGTAGGTAATTAAGATTGAAAATATCCTTAATCCTCTATTGTTCAGACTTAATGAATTCCTCCTTTTTACCTTCTTATGCAGACAATAATACGGCTTTGAAGCTTGGATTGGGTAATGTACCTCTTACTGAAATGTCTTACTGATAATTAAGCATTTTCATCATGTAGTTCAAATTCCATGATCCCAGTAGCTACTATTTATCTTTTCCTAAGACTTTACAAGGTAGCAATATGAAAGTGACCATATAAAAGAGTCTAACTTAAGTGTCCCCTCTACAGGTTTGGGGTTAGGTTTTGGACTTCCAATCATTGTGATGCTTATTTTCTGGCGCTATAAAAGAACACATCCTTCTTCAGATATCCAATCCAGAAATACTTATCATCCCTACTCTAATTCAGACCTAGAAACAGGTAGCGTCATCTTCGGGGTCCCTGTCTTCTCCTATACTGAACTTGAAGAAGCAACCAACAACTTTGACCATAATAAAGAACTGGGAGATGGAGGCTTTGGCACTGTATATCATGGTAAGACACAAGCTTTCGTTCTCAGTTGAAATGTCAATGAAAATTGTCTTGCATATTGTTGAATGACTTATTTTTCGATCTTTAATGACTAGGAAAACTTCGAGATGGGAGGGAAGTTGCAGTCAAGCGCCTGTACGAGCACAACTACAGACAAGTAGAACGATTTATGAATGAAATTGAAATCCTCACACGGTTGCGTCACCAGAACCTTGTGTCCCTATATGGCTGTACTTCACGCCACTGCCGAGAATTACTGCTCGTGTATGAATATATACCAAATGGCACAGTCGCTGATCATGTCCATGGTAACCATGCAAAGCCTGGGTCACCTCCATGGTCCATAAGAATCAAAATTGCCATAGACACTGCCAGTGCATTGGCTTATCTTCATTCTTCTGACATCATTCATCGCGATGTAAAGACCAACAACATCCTCCTTGACAACAACTATTGTGTTAAAGTAGCAGATTTTGGGCTTTCCAGGCTGTTCCCCATTGATGTCACACATGTCTCCACAGCTCCTCAAGGGACACCAGGCTATGTAGATCCAGAATATCACCAATGCTACCAGCTAACTAGTAAGAGTGATGTTTACAGCTTTGGGGTTGTACTCATTGAGCTCATATCATCTATGCCAGCTGTTGATATTACCAGACACAGGCATGAGATCAACTTGGCCAACCTAGCCATAACCAAGATTCAAAAATGTGCATTTAATGAGTTGGTAGATCCAACCCTTGGCTTTGAGTCAGATAATGAGATCAAAAGGATGACAATTTCTGTGGGAGAATTGGCTTTCCAGTGTCTGCAACAAGAGAAGGAAATGAGACCTTCCATGGCTGAAATTTTGGAGGCTTTGAAGAGAATTGAATGTGGGAAGAAGGACCCTGAAAATCTAGAGGAAAAAGATATTCAAGACGGAGGGATGTCAAATAGTGTACAGCCACCACCACCACCGTCACCTGAAGAATATGAAGTTGCTGCCTTCACCAATCACTGTGACTGATAAATGGGATAGTAAATCTACAGCACCTAATAGTGGTTCACTCTTCTTATTCCAGTCTAGAATATTTAAGGCAGATGAAAAGGTTTTGCTCAGCACTCATTATCAGTTAGCGATGAGTGAGTTAAAATATCATTATCTTCTCATCTACTTTCGACTATGATAAGTTGGGATTAAAGTTTTATCTTCACATCTACTTGTTTTGGTGTTTATAGAAAGGTGATATTATATATGAGGCACATAACAGGCATGACAAGCTTGCAGGATGTACAATTCAATGGAGCTGTTTCCTTCTTCCTTGTCCTCTATTTTCTATTGTTTAATTCCATATTTTAGAACTAGCCATTTTTGTTATCCTTGCAATTTTACTCCCTGCCTGTTGATTCAAGTAGGGTTGACAATGAATCAGATGTATCAGTGTTCTTAAGACTGCTTCCAGAAATAGAGTTAAATTCAAGAAGTCAATAATCTCACATGCAGATCCCAGAAACAACCACCATATTCTGACTTCTAATACCAAGCTTGCTTCAATATGCAGTAAATCAAGAAATCAAGCTTGTTATTAATAATAAGAGTTAGCATGTCAATTTCAGAAAGCTCAAATACAATGTTCCATGTTAAAAAAAAGAGAGTAGAAAATAAAATAACATAATTGAGAAAAGGAAAGAAAGCAGCACACCATATTATATGTGCAATAGTGCAAACAAATCAAACTTGCACTATTTAGTATAATACTTCACTGTGTTTGTTTATTAACAACTCTTATTGGTGATTTTCTATATGTGAGGTTTGTTTATCTAATTATTTGTTGTGGATTTAAGAATTATGTCTACTTGAGATTATTTTCATTTTTGTAAAGTGCAAAATAACTTCTGCAAATAAAGTTATAATTGACTTTCTTAAAAAACAAAATTAGGGACTGGCGTCTTTTATTTATTTTTTAAGTCAAAAGAATAACAATGACTTGGAAAATGCACCACTCCCTAGTCTAGTCTAGTGCCTCTTTCCTCTTTTACCAATCAAACCCTTAAAACCTCTCATTTTCCTTTGAAATTCTAAAGAAAGTATTGAAAGTAAACCAATCAATTTCTTGAGCAAAAAGAAGCAATTATTTTCCCAAACCCCAAACGTATACTCCTCTTCCTCTTAGTCTTGGAAGCAATCAATTCACTTTGTCCCTCACAATCATCACACAATATTCAAATTCAAATCACTGAAACTCATACAAGTTTTAGAGCCACAAATAAAAGGGAGAGTTACAAAGACAGAAAGAGCAAGCAAAACCTGAACATGGCGACACTCCAGAAATTCAAGCTACTAACTGCACCATGTGGCTTGACTCAGAGTCCGACAAGAAGCCCGAGAACAAGCCCGGTTGTACATTTTCGTCACCGGAAAAACACCCTCCGCATGCTACTCTCCCGGAGCACCAGTCGCCGGTCACCTCGACTGCAAGACATGCCGTATCAACAAATAACTCCGACGAGTTTACCTAAGGTGATTAAGAAGGATTCAACACAGAGGAACTCTTTGAAAGACCTGTTTGTGTCTTCGCCTCCGCCAATGGAAGAAGGTCCCGACGAAATGGACAAGAAGATTGTGAGAGGTCAGACGGCAGGCTCCGTTGGGAATGTCTCTCCTGACGGTTCGGTATATTCGAGAGACGGACCGGCTTCTCCTAGACCGGTTTGGTTGGGCTTCCGGTGCAGGTCGTTATTAAGAAGGGCTTGGCGCCCTGTACTTGTTTCTATTTCAGAGTAATCATAACGAAAAGTTTTGGTAATGCCAATCTGCCTGTCTCTTGTTATCCAAATCAATCAATCAGTTATTTCCTTAGCAGTTAAAAAAAAAAATAATAAATAAATTCTATCTGTCAGCGATTAGCAATGTATATGTTCATCAAAATTCTATTTAACATGTATGTTACAAGTTTAAGGTTAGCCACTTAGCATAAATGATAAAAAAAAAAAAAAATTCTTTCTTAAACTTAAATGTTCAAGGTTCAAGCACTAATTATGCAAATTGAGTAAAGAAAGAGTGGAAGAAGCTAGCAACCTTGTTTGTTTGTAGAGATTTTAGAATGTTGTAGTCCAGTCCATCCACAGGTGGCATTCTAGGAATGTTGTGACATACATGATTAATCAAAATTATGTTATTTAGAATGAAAATCATTCAAAGGTTTGTGTTTTATGTACAGTTGGGGCAAACATATTTTCTTCTCAATCTTATTTTTGAGTAAGAAATATTAGGGTGCAAAGGAAAAGTCACATTTGAAGAATGGAGAGGGAGTATTGTTGTTGCACATGGGAGACCAGAGAATAAATTGGCTCGGTATTTGCTAAAGCATGAACTGTCCCCTTCACAAAAGAGCTAAAGCTAAAGCAAAGGCGTTTTATGTACAGTTTTATGTACAGTTGGGGCAAAAGCTAAAGCAAAGGCGTAGAATGCTATCGGAGAGTCACACAAGCAGTGGCCATGGTTTCATTGGTTTGGCTTTGGCATTGGAAAAGCACAGCTGAGAAGTTTCTACGATAAACAATACAGCAAAGATGGTTGGACAACAATTTTTGCACTATTTAATATGTAAAATCATCTTTCGAAGTGATAGACAAGAGGACCAACTTTCAACGTGCTTCCTAATTGAGTTACTCCTTTTTTAAGAAACTGCATCTTTATAGGAAATAGTGAAATTCCAAAGAGCAGATACCAGAAAAACAATCCTACTTGATCAATTACACACCAATGCTTTCAATGTATTAGACATTCTTAGTTGTAGATGGCAAGTAAAATAGACTTTTTTGTCATCACAATCATTTCTTTCAAAAAACAGTTGGAAACTGTCTTCCTAAAAAATAGAAATTTGATAAAAAAAATTTCTCTTCTTTTGACCGAGGATGTACAACATTTTCTTTCTCCTTCCCCTTCCATATTTCTTATTCTTGACACAATTTCTCAAAGGCCAAGAAAAACAAAGAGCGAAAAGAAACAAGTTTGTGGTTTTTAAAGCTGCTCTTTATATACTAGACTAGAGGAATTGAAAGAGCTTTCTTATTAATTTGAGATGGTGATTGTGGTTCGAAAATTCAGTATTTATCCAATCACAACAAGATATATGACATAGTTAAAGTGTAATGGTCTATCTCTAAAAGTAACTTATCTCGTCATTACTGTGACACGTGGCACATGTTTATTGGCCATATATTTCTTTACAATTAGGATAAACCGCGAAGGTTACACTTGTGGGCTCTCACCCATTTCTCTGTTATACATTTTACAGCTTATCATTCTCTGCAGACTTATACTGACTTAATCTTTGCAGTCTTCCTAGGTCCACATGATTGCTCATCTTCTTATCTTACATGTCCAATTTGAGGAGCCACATGGAGGACATCCTGAAGACCTCATGTTAAGTCAAATCAAACTCTAACATTGTCACATTTTGTGGCTCCTGAAATCCTATGTACTCTTTTTCATGGCTCCTAAAACCCATTCCAAAAAGATATCCAAGTTCATAAATGCGTCAAGGGAATCTTAAAAAAACACCTCTCACGCTCATAATTAGTAGATTCTTTCATTAAGTTTTTATCCCATTCCTAGGCCTCAACTGTTGGTTCGGATCTTTCGCAACACCAACAACATTCCACTGGTCGTCATCCTCAAATCGCCCCTGAATTAGAGAATGAACGTGTTAAGAATATATCTAGTATTCTCCTCCTCGTGCACTCACGCCAAAAGAGCTTTGGTAATTTATTTTTTCCTTGCATGATCCGATGAACCATCAACATAAACTACCTACCAAGCAACCGCAGCTTTGTTCCGATCATTTCGGCACCAATATTGCTGCCACCAGAGCTCTAATGTGGCCATAAGCCCAGTTTTCAAGCCCAGATCTAGTTTTTACCTGTGCTACAACTCTGCTTGGACTGACCCATTGACCTAGTTGCTAATTAAGCCATTAACAGTCATCGGCTCAGCTTCTCAAATACCATATCATTTTGTTGACAGAAATTTCTTAGTTTTACCATGCTTAAATCAATACCAAAGATTAGCATATCATCTACATCTCCTTGTCATTCTTAAACTTTTAATAAAAATATTTTTTTCAATTCATTTATTTTAAAACAATGAGAAAGTATGATTTTGTTAAACTTTTCATGCAATTGTTTAAGAGCTTGTTTAAGGTGATATAAAAACTTAGCAAGTTTACAAACTTTCTTTTCTTGGCCCTTGAGGACAAGCCCTTTTCTTGGCCCTTAAGGACAAACCATTTTCTTGGCCCTTAAAGACAAATTCTTCAAGTTGATTCATATAAATCTCATCCTCTAATATATTATTTAGGAAAGCTGTTTTAACATCCATTTGGTGTATAATTAGTTGATAAATAGAAGCTAATAATATCAAAAATCTTACTGTACTAATTCTAGTAATTGGAGCATATGTATCGAAATAATCTATTCCTACCTTTTGTTTAAACTCTTTTGCTACTAACATGGTTTTATATTTGCCTATAAAGCCATCTCTTTTAAGTTTTCGCTTAAAAATCCATTTGCAGACTATTAGTTTAAAACCTAACAGTAAATTAGTCAAATACCATGTTTGATTAGTCATAATTGACTGTATTTTATCATTTATAGCTTCTTGTTATAATGTAAAATCTTTTGAAGACATAGCTTCTTTATAAGTTAAACGATCATGCTCATATGTAGAATTATAAATATTTTTTCTACCATGTAATGGTAAGAATTTGGACAATAGGTTTTTGCTTTTCTCTCGTTTACTTCTTCTAAACTCAATTTCTCCTTGAATTTCCAGATTTGGTTGAAAATCATATCCTTGAATTTTCAGATTTGTATTGCCATCTTAATCCTCTAGATGGTTTTAATTTCTTTTTCGTTTCTCAAAAAATTATGCATCTTTAGATTCTATAATTGTCTTTTGATTTACGGAATCTGTTATTTTAATAGTAAGAAATTTGTATACCAAGAAAATTATTCTCAATATTTTTTTCTCCCAGTTTGGATCGTTTAGGATCTGTTAACTTCGCTAATGTTTTGCATCCCCAAACCTTTAAATGGTTAAGAGAAGGTTTTCTCTTTTTCCATAATCCATAAGAAGATGCATTAGTTTTCTTGTGTGTGGTATACAATTAAGTATGTAATAATAAGTCATGAGTGCTTCCTCCCACAAATTCTTAGGTAAACCTAATGTTAGTAATACAATGTTTATCATATTTACGATGGTCCTATTTTTCCATTTTGCATCATCATTTTGTTGAGGTCTATAAGGTGTAGTGACTTGATGTGTTATGACATTCTCTTTACACAAATCAATAAAAAAAAGATATTCGCCACACCTATCAAACCGTAGGATTTTAATTTTTCTTTCCAATTGACTATCTAACTCGGCTTTGCAGACTTTAAATTTATATATCAAAAGTCTTATTTTTTTGTCCATAACAAATATACATAAGCATACCTAGAATAATCATCTATAAATGTTATGAAATATCTTTTACCACCTTTAGTTAGAATGTCTTCTAACTCACATATGTCAGTATTAGATCTAATAGTTGTGTAGTTTTTTCTACTTTTTTAAAAGACTTCATGACTATTTTAGACTTGAAGCAAGTTTGACATTTTTCCAACTCATTGGATGACAGAGAAATTGCTCCTAGATTATTCATGCTCCTAATACTATTAAGGCATCTTGAAATCATACTTACAGAAATTTAATGTCATGCAGGCAATGCGGGTGAGCCCATTTCACCTTGGGATTTGTTTAGTTAAAAATTAAATAACTTGAATTTATTTATACATTCTCATCCACTTTTTCAATGTAGAACTTCATTCAATACAACATTAATCAAAATCCTCTTTTTCTCTTTTCAAGACTTCAAAAAATTCCTTTGAAAATTCTTAACACCTTGTTAAAAATTCGATCCACGATCAAAAAAATGTCAAAAAAAGACCTACATTCTCATCCCTTTCAAACACGCTTTCTTTCTCTTTAACCCATTCCCTAATCTTCTTTCTTGTTTACATGAATCTCAATTTCGCTCCACTTTTACTAGTTTAAATCATAAAAATATATTATTCACTAATTCAATTCGTGAAGTTTTTAACAGGGATATTACCTCGCAGCCCCCAATTCTCATAATAAATTTCCAAATTTCGTGGACTTTTTATTGCACTTTCAATTCTGAAATGAGAAAGACGCGTGAGAAAATAAACACAACTCTATTTTCTTAAGCTTTCACAAAAAATCTTTGCTGCCGTTTTCATTATGGTTTGAAATTTTAAGAGTCAAAGTCTTCCAAGTGCTCTGCTAGTCAATGCTTTTTATAGTCTCTTTATTAAGTCTTCCATGAAAAATTTCCAGTCAACTGGCGTATTGGACAGATAAAAGTAGTTAACATGGAGCAAAGACTTTGAACACTAACACACTTCATTTAAATTAGAGAACCACGTATATAGGTTCTTGTACACGTAGAATTGCATTTGTGCTTTTGAGTTGAACTTTTATAATGATAATGATGATGACTCAGGTCTTCTCTTATTGTTTTTTTATTCTTTCTCATCTTATGTTGATGCTCTCTGCTGAAGAAGAAAATGGATATCAGAGACACTGTCGCTCTTTTCATTGTGGAAAGTTAGATGATCTCCAGTTCCCTTTCACGAGCTCAGATCGGCCAGACTGTGGATTGTCAGTAATATACGGTTGTGAAAATCCAGATCCAAATGCAACTAAAGAAATCCAATTCGTGGAGGATGGAAGAAAGTTCACAGTTGAAAAGGTGGATCAGGATAATAGCGTTTGGGTTCATGATTATGACCTTCAACACAAGTTAAATTCTTGCCAAGTTTTCAAATATAATCTCACCCTTCCTTCCAGCTCTTTACTTTCTCCTTACATTAAACACAATGTGACATTGTTCAGCTGCAATCGCACCCTTAATATCAATGCACCTGGCCCTGAATATGTTAAGTACACAAGCTGTCATGACTACGATGTCTACTTTTCTTCTAAATTTGATAGTCCCAGCTCTTTAGCGGAGCTTCCAAGCTATTTCGCTCAATGTTCACATTTCCTGCTTCCATTTAAATATCAGTCTAACTCGAATGACCCATTTACATTTTTAACTTCTGAGTTCCCTGTTGAAGTAAAAACATCTGCTGAATGTAGCAAGTGCTACCATAAGAGAAGAGGCCATTGCAAACTTGACAAAAAACAAGAGTTTTATTGTGGTATAGACCTCAAAACCCAAAACACTTTGAGTAAGTACCTCTAAACACACACACTGACAAACATACATACAATCTGCTATTTTTCTATACCATTGTTCCTCGCTGTTTATTTATATAGCTTTAGTTTATTCGAAACCTCTTTAATGTTTCCTCTGTTTTTTGTATTTACCATATTCAAATTTAACCATTTATTATTGTATGCCTGAAATGATCTTTAATCTTTTATTGTTCAGACTCTTCTTCCGCAGATAATAATCGCACTTTGAAGCTTGGACTAGGTAATGAACCTCTTACAGAAATTTCTTATTGATTATTAAGCATTTTCATCATGCAGTTCAAATTCAATGATCCCGGTAGATACTAATCTTTTCTTAAGACTTTAGAAGGGGTTTACGAGGTAGCAATATGAAAGTGACCATTTAAAGAGAGTCTAACTTGAGTGTCCCTTCTACAGGTTTGGGGTTAGGTTTTGGACTTCCAATCATTGTGATGCTTATTTTCTGGCGCTATAAAAGCACACATTCTTCTTCAGATATCCAATCCAGAAATACTTATCATCCCAACTCTAATTCAGACCTAGAAACTGGTAGCGCCATCTTTGGGGTCCCTGTCTTCTCCTATACTGAACTTGAAGAAGCAACCAACAATTTTAACCATAATAAAGAACTGGGAGATGGAGGCTTTGGAGTTGTATATCATGGTAAGACACAAGCTTTTAATTTCGTTCTCAGTTGAAATGACAATGAAAATTGTCTTGCATATAGTTGAATGACTTGTTTTTCTGATCTTTTAATGACTAGGAAAACTTCGAGATGGACGAGAAGTTGCAGTCAAGCGCCTATATGAGCACAACTACAGACGAGTAGAACGATTTATGAATGAAGTTGAAATCCTCACACGGTTGCGTCACCAGAACCTCGTGTCCCTATGTGGCTGTACTTCACGCCACTGCCGAGAATTACTGCTCGTGTATGAATATATACCAAATGGCACAGTCGCTGACCATGTCCATGGTGACCATGTAAAGCCTGGGTCACCTCCTTGGTCCATAAGAATGAAAATTGCCATAGACACTGCCAGTGCATTGGCTTATCTTCATTCTTCTGACATCATTCATCGCGATGTAAAGACCAACAACATCCTCCTTGACAACAACTATCGTGTTAAAGTAGCAGATTTTGGGCTTTCCAGGCTGTTCCCCAATGATGTCACACATATCTCCACAGCTCCTCAAGGGACACCAGGCTATGTAGACCCAGAATATTACCAATGCTACCAGCTAACTAGTAAGAGTGATGTTTACAGCTTTGGGGTTGTACTCATTGAGCTCATATCATCTATGCCAGCTGTTGATATTACCAGAGATAGGCAAGATATCAACTTGGCCAACCTAGCCATAACCAAGATTCAAAAATGTGCATTTAATGAGTTGGTAGATCCAACCCTTGGCTTTGAGTTAGATAATGAGATCAAAAGGATGATAATTTCCGTGGGAGAATTGGCTTTCCAGTGTCTACAACAAAAGAAGGAAATGAGACCTTCCATGGCTGAAATTTGGGAGGCTTTGAAGAGAATTGATTGTGGGAAGAATGACCTTGAGAATCTAGAGGAGAGAGATGTTCACGATGGGTGGATGTCAAATAGTGTACAGCCACCACCACCACCTTCACCTGATTGTGATGAGGATGGGCTGTTGAAGAATATGAATCTACCATCTTCACCAATCACTTTGACTGATAAATGGGATAGTAAATCTACAACAACTAATAGTGGTTAACTCTTCTTATTCCATTTCTAGAAAAAATTTAAGCAGATGAAAAGGTTTTGCACGGCACTAGAGATGAGTGAGTTCAAATGTCATTATCTTCTCATCTACTTTCGAGTTTCGACTATGATAATTTGGGATTAAAGTTTTATCTTCGCATCTACGTATACTTGTTTTGGTGTTTATAGAAAGTTGATATTAAATGAGGCAGATAACAGGCATGACAAGCTTGCATGATGTTAAATGGAGATGTTTCCTTCTTTCTTGTCCTCTACTTTATATTGTTTAATTCCATATGTTAAAACTAACCATTTTTGTTGCCCTTGCAATTTTACTCTCCACCTGTTGATTCCTTATAAGTAGGTTGGCAATGAATATCAGTGTTCTTAAGACTGCTTCTAGAAATAGAGTTTCACGAAATCAATAATCTCGCATGCAGATCCCAGAAACAACCACCATATCCAGGAAATTATATATGCATCCCTACTGACTTCTAATATACCAAGCTTGCTTCATATGCAGTAAATCAAGCTTATTAATAATAAGAGTTAGCATGTCAATTTCTGAAAGCTCAAATACAGTGCTCCATGTTTAAAAAAAAAAGAGAGTAGAAAATAAAAATAACATAATTGAGAAAAGGAAAGAGAGCAGCACACCATATTATATGTGCAATAATGCAAACAAATCAAACATGCACAATTTAGTATAATACTTTACTGTGTTTTTTTATCAACAACTCTTATTGGAGATCTTCTATATGTGAGGTTTGTTTGTCTCGGTACAGAAATTTTTTATTTCTCATTATTTTTTGTGGATTTAAGAATTATGTGCACTTGAGATTATTTTCATTCTTGTAAAGTGCAAAATAACTTCTGCAAATAAAGTTCATAATTGATTTCTTAAAATAATAATAATAATAATAATAATGGACCGTTTTCTTTTCTTCTTTTTTTTGTCAAAAGAATAACAATGACTTGGAATATGCACCATCCCTAGTCTAGTCTAGTGAGTCTAGTTAGTGTCCCTTTCCTCTGTTCCAATCAAACCCTCAAAACCTGTCAATTTCCTTTGAAATTCTAAAGAGAAGTATTGAAAGGAAACCATTCAATTTCTTTGAGCTAAAAGAAGCAACTATTTTCCCAAACCCAAGCATATACCTCTCTTCCTCCTAGCATTAGAAGCAACAAAGTCACTTTGTTGCTCACAATCATCACACAATATTCAAATTCAAATCACTGAAACTCATAAAAGTTTTAGAGCCACAAATAAAAGGGAGAGTCACAAAGGCAGAGAAGCAAGCAAAACCTGAACATGGGGCACTCCAGAAATTCAAGCTACTAGCTACACCATTCAGTGTGACTCGGAGTCCAACAAGAAGCCAGAGAACAATTCCGGTTGTACATTTTTGTCACCGGAAAACCACCCTCCGTATGCTACTCTCCTAGAGCGCTTACAACTGGTCACTTTGACAGTAAGACATGTCGTATCAACAAATAACTCTGGCGAGTTTACCGATGGTGATTAAGAAGGATTCAACACAGAGAAACTCTTTGAAAGACCTGTTTGTGTCTTCGTTGTTACAGGCCATTATGAATGGCTCAGAAGCTCACCAAAATCTACTTCAGACTAAACGCAACATTTAACTAAAGCTGACTAGAATGATTAGTTAGCTAAGTTGTTAAGAATTTTGTTTAGTTTGTTTGTTAGTTCAATTCAGTTCTAATATAGCTAGTAATTACCTCCTTTAGTCTGTTAGCCGTGTTAGTATAAATTTCAGAATCTGTGTAATTGTATACCCATCTTGAACATTGATCAAAGTGGCTGAAAGCCTTGTTTTCTCTTTCTTTTTCTCTCTTTCTTTGCAATTCCAAGAACTTCACCTCATGGCTTGAGGAGTTCGTCTGGTTAGCGATTCTAGCTTGAATTCTTGGTTTACACATATCAGTGGCATCAAAGCTTTCAATCCTTGGCTATGGAGCAATCATGGCGAATGTCAGTGCAGCAAATATTGACCAAAAGTTTGCAGCTTTGGAAACAAGGATGGAAACTATAGAGTTGAAATTCATGGCCATTGATGCATCTTTGTCAGAGCAGAAAGGAAATTCTGATGCAAAGTTTCAAGCTTTAATGGAGGCAGTGACGACCTTGCATGGAAACATGATTGAAAGCAGCCATCAATCACCCTCAGTGGTTCCTTCAATTCCTCCAGTCCAACCACTTCTAGCCATGGAACAGATTCCTCCCATTGTATCACCTGCAGGTCCTGGGATTGCTGACACCAGAGAAGATCAATTAATGAAAAGACCTGCACAAGTGGAGTTTTCCAAGTTTGAGGGTGATAACCTTAGGAATTGATTTTTCAAATGCCAAGAATTCTTCGAGGTAGACCAAACTCCTGAAGAAATGAAGGTTAGAATTACAGTTATACACTTTGGTGCCAAGTCGTCTGAGTGGTATCAAGGTTATTTGGAAGAAAGAGGTATGGTGAGACCTCCTTCGAATGAAATGGTGGAAGAACTGCAAGTCAGGTTTGAAGGTAACATCTTAACCAGAATTGTAATTGCTTTGAAAAATTTGAAATTGGCCAAAGTATAGGAAAACCTACTTAATTCCACTATATACAAGAAGAATGATAATTACAGCAGCAAAACCTTGATACCTTTCACCTATTATGCCCTACATCCAAACTCCTTACCATCCCCTTCTGCTAAGTTCCTTCCAAATGTACCCTTAACTCAAGAACCCAACAAGGCTCTTCTTACAAATCTTCACCCATTAGTTTTGTGAATTCCAACCAATCCACCAATAGGAGACCTGTTGGCAACATAAACAACCAAAGTTATCAACCTAGCCATGCTACCAAAAAACCAGCCTTAACCATGACTAAAGTAGAAATGGAAGAAAAAAGAAGAAAATGATTGTGCTTCTATTGTAATGATAGATTCAGTCAAAGGCATAGGTGCAGGAGTGGTCAAAGCCTCATGACCATTACCCTGGAGGAGGAAGAAGATGTAGAAGAGTTGGATGAGGTTATGGATTTTTTGGATTATGTGTCAGAAAAAGTGGACGAAGAAGCTACCATTTCAGTACATGCTTTCATAGGATTGATTAACAATGACTGTAAGGTAGGAAAGTTCCAGACTATGAAGGTATTGGGAACTGTTAAGAAGCCGAAAGTGAACATATTAATTGATAGTGGGAGTACCCACTATTTCATTGACACACACATTGCTCAAAGGTTAGGGTTAAAGGTGCAACAAATTTCAAAAAAATAAGTCATGGTAGCTAATGGAAGCAATTTGATGATTTCCACCTTATGCAGACACTTACCATGGTCTTTATCTGGTGCTAAATTTTTTGCAGACTTCCTAGTAATGCCATTGGGAAGCTATGGCATGGTGCTAGGCATTCAGTGGTTATTCACCTTGTGAGATATAAGATGGAATTTCTAAAAGCTAACTGTGAACTTTACATGGCAACAACAAAATGTAATGTTACAAAGGCATTTCAACTCTACAATGCTTATGGAAGATGGAAAAAGAACTGCAATGAACCCAGCATCCAAGGATTCTTGCATGCTTATACAAGTAATTCCATGGCATTCAAGGGGCAAAAGATACAATACAGGAGTTTGTTGTTTTTTTGTCAAACTGGTGGAGTCTGAAACCAATTAACAAGAGTTGAACTCACTGTTAGAAGAATTTTCTGTAGTCTTTGAGATTCCAAAGGTACTACCTCCAGAAAGACAATTTAATCACAAGATTGTATTAAAAGAAAAGGCTGCACCATTCAGCATGAGGCCCTATGGATATAGGCCATTGCAGAAATATATAATTGAGAAATTGGTGAAAGAAATGATGGATAACCAGATTATCAGGGCAAGTAGCAGTTCTTTTATCTCTCCTATAGTTTTGGTAAACGAAAAGGATGATACTTGGAGATTTTGCAGTAACTATAGAAAGCTTAATAACTTGACAGTAAAGAACAAGTTTCCAATACCCCTCATTGAAGTGTTATTGGATGAGTTACAAGAAGCTAAGTACTTTTCAAAGCTTGATCTAAGAAGTGGCTATCATCAAATAAGAATGGAGCCAAAAGATATACATAAAATTGTTTTTATAACTCATGAAGGCCTCTACTTATTCATTGTCATGCCTTTTGGCTTGACTAAAGCACCAACAACATTTCAAGGCTTAATGAATCATATATTCAAGCCTCTGTTAAGGAAATTTGTTATAGTATTCTTTGATGACATACTGGTGTACAGTAAGTCATGGAGAGAACACTTAAAGCACCTCAGGAGGGTATTATAGATTCTCAGAGACAATACACTATTTGTCAAGAAAAGCAAATATATATTTGGTAGCTTGCAGGTGGATTACCTAGGGCACGTAATTAATGTTGCAAGGGTATCTACTGATGCCAAGAAAATAGAAGCTATGACCAAGTGGCCAGTACCAAAAATAGTGAAAGAACTAAGGGGGCTTTCTAGGCTTAACAGGTTACTACAGAAGATTCACCAAAGAAGATTAGTAGAAGTTTGAATGTTACTCAATAAGAATAGCTTTGAATGGTCCAAAGAAACTAAGAAGGCATTTTTGTGTCTAAAATAACGCATGACACAAGCACCTATACTAGCATTACCTGATTATAAGGAAGTCTTCACCATAGAGACTGATGCTTCAGGTGGAGGCATTGGGGATGTGCTTATACAAAAAGGTCTTCTTATAGCATTCATTAGTAAAGCTTTAGGACCTAAGCATCTTGCATTATCTACTTATGAAAAAGAGCTGATTTCCATGATGTATGCAGTCAATAAGTGGAAATAATATCTGGCAGGCAAGTATTTCATAGTTAAGACTGATTATCAAGCCCTCAAGATGAAGGGGTTGGACTATGAGATCCAATACAAGAAGGGTAAAGACAACACTGTGGCAGATGCTTTGTTTAGAGTACATCATGAAAAAGATAATGAAGCAGTCTGTTTGGCACTATCTGTGGTGACCACAAACTTTGTGGGATGGATAATGGCAAGCTATCAGCTTGATGATAAGATCCTAAAGCTAATGGAAGAAGTCAGGAACAACCTGGATAACCACAAGAATTATGCGGTCACTGAAGAGGGTCAACTTAGGAGAAAAATGAGATTGGTAATCAACAATGACAAAGACATAAGAGAAGAAGTACTAAGATTATTTCATGCCAATGCTCAAGGAGGGCATTCTGGAGTACATGCCACCCTAAAAAGACTGAGCAACAATTTTTATTAGAAAGGAATGCAAAAAGAAGTGAGGAATTCATCAGGTGCTGTGAAGTTTGTAAGGGTGAAAATGTAGCTTCTCTAGGGCTGCTGCAACCCCTACTAATAGTTAACATAATATGGAATTTTATTTCAATGGACCTCATTGAGGGTCTTTCAAAGGCTGAAGACAAGTCAGTCATTTGGGTGATAGTAGATAGATTGTCCAAATTCGCCCATTTTATGCACTGCAATATCCTTATACAGCCTTAATAGTAGCTCAGGCTTATATGGACCACATCTACAAAATACATGGCTGCCCTCAAGAAATTGTGTTTGATAGAGACCAGGTATTCATATCTCAATTTTGGAAGGAGTTATTCAGGCTGCATCAAGTTTAACTAAGTCACTTTATAGTTTACCATCCTCAATCAGATGATCAAACTGAAGAAGTGAACAGATCCTTAGAAGCTTCCTTAAGATGCCTCACCTAAACATTGGGCAAAATGGCTTCCTCTGGCACAATACTGGTATAACACCTTACACTAGTCTACCATAAACATGACTTCATATCAGGCTTTGTTTGGATAAGAACCCCCTTCACATGTGGTCTATAACAAGGGAGACTCTAACAATGACATTATTGATAGGTCTTTGACAGTAAAAGAAGTAATGATTCAGATGTTAAAGTACCATCTAGCCAAGGCATAGAATCGGATAAAAGTGCAGGCTGACAAGCATAAGATAAGAAGAGTATTTCAGGTGGGAGAGTGAGTTTATTTGAGGCTTAAACCATATAGACAAGGATCATTGCATCATACTAGTTTTCCCAAACTGGTAACCAAGTATTATAGGCCTTACTTGATTTTAGCTAGAGTTGGGCAAGTGGCATATGCCTTGGAGTTGCCAGTTGACTCCAAAATCCATAATGTCTTTCATGTGTGACTTTTGAAGAAACACCATGGCCAGCTCCAAGTTTAATAACATCTTTCTGTGTTTGATGATGAAGGACATCTGTTACTGGAACCAATTGTTATCCTAGACAGAATGATTGTGAAGAAAAGAAAAAGAGCCATGGCTCAAGTACTAGTACAGTGGTCTAATGGCAACCTTGAGGATTGCACATGGGAGGATTATAGGATTGTGAAGATAAGATTTTCTTAGTACGATCCTTGAGGTCAAGGATTCATCTAAGGAGAAGGGCCTGTTATGGGCCATTATGAATGGCTCAGAAACTCACCAAAATCTGCTTTAAACTAAACGCAACGTTTAACTAAAGCTGACTAGGATGATTAGTTAACTAAGTTGTTAAGGATTCTGTTTAGTTTGCTTGTTAGTTCAATTCAGTTCTAATACAGTTAGTAATCACCTCCTTTGGTCTGTTAGCTGTGTTAGTATAAATTTTAGAATATGTGTAATTGTATATCCATTTTGAACAGTAATCAAAGTGGCTAAAAGCTATGTTTTCTCTTTCTTTTTCTCTCTTTCTCTGTAATTCCAATAACTTCACCTCACGACTTGAGGAGTTCGTTTGGCTAATGGTTCTAGCTTGAATTCTTAGTTTACACATATCATTCGCCTCCGCCGATGGAAGGTCTAGAGAAATAGACAAGAAGATTGTGAAAGGTCAGACCACATTATTTAGCTCCATTGGGAATGTCTTTACTGAGAATTCAGTATATTCGAGAGACTAACCGGGTTCACCTAGACCAATTAGGTTTGGCTTTCGGTCCAGGTCTTTATTAAGAAGGGCTTGGTACCCCGTACTTGTTACTATTTCAGAGTAATCAAAATGAATAGTTTAATAACACCAATATGTCTGTCTATTGTATTCCAAATCTATCAATCAGTTACTTTCCTTGGCAAAAAAATTTTAAATATCAATCTATCAATCTTTAGCAATATCTATATGTTCATCAAAATTATATTTAACATGTATATCAAAATATTACTAGTTTAAGCCTTAAGGTTAGCCACTTAGCATAAATAAAAAATAAAAATAAAAATAAAAAATTTACTTCCTAAACACAGAAGTTCAAGGTTCAAGCACTAATGATGTAGATTAAGTAAAGAAAGAGTCGAACAAGCTAGCAACCTTATTTGTTTGATGAGATTTTAGAATATGCAGTCCAGTCCAGTGACTAACTAGGAATGTGGTGACATATATGATTAATCAAATTATATTATTTTGAATGAAAATCATTCAAGGGTATATGTTTTATATGCACAGATAGGGCAAGCATATTTACTTTTGAGCAAGAAATATTAAAGTGGAAGGAAAAGTCATATTAGTATAACATTTTACTCTAGTCAATACTAAAGCTACACGTGACACCTTAACATATGTCATGATATCATTGGACATTTAACTATATATATGTATATGCTTATTTCGTTATTGACTTAAGCATTAGAGTATTAACACGGAATCACCATGCAAGTCTACCGAAAATCGGAGGAGAAGACCTCTTGATCAACTCTCCAGCTAGGATAAAATAATCCAACATTAACAAGTCACATTTGAAGAATGGAGAGGCAGTGTTGTTGTTGCACATGGGAGACCAGAGAATAATTTGGCTCTGTATTTGCTAAAGTTTGAACTGTCCCTTTCTCAAAAGAGTTAAAGCAAAAGTGAATGCTATTGGAGAGTGATACACGCGGAAAAAGCACCGCTGAGAAGTTTCTACAATACACAATACAGCAAAGATGGAAGGATAACAGTTTTTGCACTATTTAACATGCAAAATCATCTTTGGAAGTGATTGACATATAGGACCAACTTTCAACGTGCTTCCTAATCCTGCATCTCTATAGGAAATACAAAAGAACAGATACCAAAAAAATAATTCTAGTTTATCAATTACACACCAACGCTCTCAATGTATTAGACATTCTTAGTTGTAGATGGCAAGTAAATTAGGCTCTTTTGTCATCTTAATCATTTCTTACAAAAACAATTGGACATTGTCTTCCTAAAAAATAATAAGAATATAATAGTAAAATAATAATAAGCTGCCACATGTCACAGCTTATTATTTTCTACATACTCATGACTTAACCTTCGGAGTCTTCTAAGATCCACATTACTGCTCATTTTCTTGACTTGCATGTCCGATCTAAGGAGCCACATGAAGAACATAATGAATTGTAAACCTTTATTTCATAGTCTGGATGAAGTAACACAAAACTGTCTTGACCTATCAACATACATAAAATGGTGTAAATTTTACAAAATAACTTGAATATGAAAAACAACACAAAACACAAGTACATAGTTAATAAAACAAAATTAAATATTTATTTCAACAACGTTTTGGCGCCGCTACTTTCTAGATGGATAACTTCAAATCACTCTCATATTGCCGAGTTTACCTTTGGAATATATATTTGATGGAGACCTATAATATATATGCTTTCTCACACCTTGGTTTCCACCACCTAACAATTTCAGGCTAATTTGCTTAAACCACCCCATTTTCTTGGCAACACATTAGTTTCATGGTAAACCATATATGACCTGCAAAGACTTCGATTTTATATATTTTCTCTATGAAGCTGAAGGCAATTGTTTTACTTTTTGGGGTTATCCCTTTTATATAGTGATAGGTGGCCATTAAGATGAGGTGATGTATATCCAAGAAGTAATCCTCCCTCAATCAAAGTGTGATTTCCATGTGTTGTGTGTGGATTGGATGGGACAAATCTTATACCAATTGTATCGTACATAATATTAATATATTATATTTAAAAAAATATTAAACTAAGAAAAAAAAATTAAGTTTTTGATCTCTTAATGAGTCGAGTCTAAACTCAAATTTTTGCTTGTGATCCCTTAATGAGCCTAGATTCGCGAGCTTTTAATGAACACAAGTTGAGCTTGAGCGATACTAAAATGAGCCGAGTCGAGCCAAGCACCCCTAACTCAACCCGCAAAAAAATTGAAAACCGTACTCGATTGTACCCAACTTATTTACTCTTAATTGGGATAGGATATGATAGGATAAGAATGGGTACAATATTATAATCTACAATAACAATGCAAAAAAACGGATTATCAATTAATCACTCTCACTTTCAAAAGAAATAAAATCCTAACTTAATTGAACCTAAAATCTTTTTTGTTTTCATTTATTTATTTTTAAAAAAACTTATAAAGAACAATATGTAATAGGAGCATGAAGCAGGGCGGTTGCACTGAGGTTTAACTAAAACCATCACCTATCCCGTACCCACTTGTACCTGCTTCGGGTAGAAGTATTTTATACTTTTATTTGCCTATTTAGCATGGGCGGGTATTTTCTCCTACCATCAAGGCGGGACAAGTAGAATACCGTGGAACAAATTGAAATTGCCACCCCTACTCCCTGACATATTAATGGGTTTGAACCTTAGACCTTTAAAATGAAATAAGAGATCAACAACAACTTTAACAAGCTAATTAATTTTTTTATTATATTAACTCATATAAAAAAATAAAAAATAAAATTTATTACGTCCTTATTGAAATTAAAAAAAATAAAAAAAAGCTTCCTAGTTTTAAATATTTAAGTAAATATTTGTACTTTCTTTCACACATAAATTTTTTTATTCAAAAATCTAAAAGCACCAATAAAAAAAAAATCGCATAAAATTAATAGTCTTATTTATTATTTTGGTTCCTAAAAATTACATCATTTTCTATTTTAGTCATTGAGAAATTATTTTTAATGAAATCCTCTAAGTTTCAATTTTTACTATTTTAGTCATCCAAAATTTAATTATTTAAAATCAAATTCTCAATCAACCCAAAAATATTAAATTTAAATATAGCACCACATAATTAGTTGATATGATTAAGAATACCTGAGAAAAATAATAATCTATGAAACATTTATTTTCTAAAAAAAAAATTATTCATAAAATTTAAAATTAAGAAACCAAAATTTTCTAATTACTGATTCAATATTTATGTTATGTTATTGATAAAAAGCTAATTTAATATTATAATTTGATATTGTTGTAAGGAACTTAAAATAAATTATAATTTTTAGTATATAGGATTCATAAAACATAAAAAAAAAATATATATATATATAAAATTAAAAAATGAAAATAAAATTAGTAATTTCGTTAATAATATTAATTTTTATATATTAAAATTATAAGTTTTGAAGATTTTAAAATAAAATAATAAGTGAAGTATATCAAATAAGTTTTAAATTTTGTAACAGTTCTGATTATGAATTTGTTTTTGGTGAATAAAATATAGGCAGGATATTTAAGCGAGAACGTAAATTGTCTGGTGTTCCTTGTCCTGAGCCTTCTCACAATCTCTGCTAACTTGGAGTAGAGTGAAAAAAACGGAGAGCTGAAGCTTCGATCATAGCTGCAGATTGTGTGAATCCAGTCATGGACATCCCAAAAGCTCTATTACCATCCACGCCTTTAATCAATTCACCTGTAGAGAAGAGAGAATCTCGAACAAACGGTATTCAACAATTTCAAGTTTCAGCCAAAAGATTGCTTAGTCTCACTCGAAATTCTGCGATGCTGAAAGTTAGTGGACCAGGGGAACTTGAGTTAAGGAACCCACAGGTTTTCCTGTTTAGATATTATTTCTTCGACAGAGGAAGTAAAATAAGAGACTGGATGTCCTAAATTCCATTGCTGCTCCAAAATTCTCATTGGTAAGGTTCTTTTCCTTTCTCTCTCTAATGCATTTTCTTTTTTGGGGTTTCAATTTGATAATCAAAATTTGACACTTTTATGGTATTTGATACCCTTCAGCTGCCGTCGAACAAATACCAATACCCTTAAAACTTGTGCAAATTTTGTGCAAGTACTTTGACATGCGCTTCAAAGGGCATTGTTATAAGATTAGGGTAGAGTAGGCTGTAATAGGAGCCAAATTGATCCAGCTAAATTCAGTTTAAGATTGACTTTGTAAGGAGTTGTCAAGCTTGACTAGAGAAACTTACAAGTTTGGGTGATCTATTACCTGGCGAAATCGATTATTTCTTCCATGGCGGGTTTTAGTTTGCTTATTTGGGCTTGTCTAACCCTTATTCACGAATCCTGCTATCAAAATTAGTACTTGTTCATGTTTCATATTATAGCCCTAAGGCCTTCTATACCAATATTTAGTTGTTTCAAAGTGGCTTTTACACTTCAACCCGATGCTGCTCTCCTCTATAACTTGTGAGTTGTGACTAAAGTATTCTTGAGCTTAAACTTTGTTATACCGGCTAGAATTTCTCTCGAAATTTTTTCTTTAACTGCTAGTTGAAGACAGCACTAAGCGAGGAAAATATCAAGTGGTGATATATATATATGTGAGTTCTATTTCCTGAATTAGTGCTTTTGTTGACGATTTCCCGTATGTTTTAGTATCCTCCAATTTAGTTATATTCCTCTCAAGTTTGGCTGCTCAACCTTACATTTATGAACTTACTCTTGTTTTCTCCATGTATAATATTAATTACATTATGAAAAAATATTGAACTGATGCAAGTTTCAAAATATAGAGTTCCTGACTTTTTTTAGATTTTGTCTCTAGCTGGGGAGGGAATACATAGAAAGATAGTTAAGAATACAGGTATTGTTGGTCACGAAAGAAATAAGTGAAAGGGACGAAAATAACATATAAAGACATTCAGAAACAACTAATTTAAAATCAGTAGTTTTAATTTGTAATAGTTCCTTATCTAGATTGATATCATCCTTAAAGGGCACATGTCCAGTTGTAATTAACACCATTTAAGAAGATTAGCAGCAATATAAGCATGTTTTCTTGCTTTTCCAGTACACTATTTTTGGTATCAAAATTGCACACTTCCAGCCCTCAATTACTATCCACTGTTTAAGCTCCTCTTCGTGTCCCTAATATAACTAGATTTTTCTGTCTTCGTGCTTGATGCATTGATTGCGGTACCGAAGGTGCTTGGGCATTGTAGTTCTTATTTTGACGAGAATGCATAAAAATGAGAAAACCAAAAGATTATTCGTTATATAATTCAGTACTTTTACATGTCCAGTTTCTCAAAGCATTTAATGATGTTTACTTTCTAAATTATGAGCTATAAATAGAATGAAAAGTAAATTGGTTTCCACTTGTTTACTGGTGGATACTTTTATGGGCTGTCTTAGCAACTGCTACCTTATATTGAGTGACCCTCCAAGGAGTATCATCCTTATCATCTTTCCTTGTCAGTTTACTGGGAAAATGAATAACTGTGATGTTCAGAGGAACAACAAATCGTCTGAATTGAAAAATGCTTCACTCTGACTTTAGAAGTCAATTTTTTTTTTTTTTTTTATGTTGAACAAGTGACAGACTTTCATGGTCATAAAACAACTTTGGCATACTCCTGTATGGATACATTGTACAATGCATTGCATTTATTTCTGTAATTCTGTAGGGTGTTCTGGTTAGCTTTCCCCACGGATAAAATTATCAAACTTTCCTTAAATAAATTTGATTTCTTGACCCTGAACTTTGTACTCTTTTTTTTTATTATTATTTATTTATTTATTTTCTATTTGTGATTAGATATCAGCAACCTTGCTAATGAGGTTGGTGATGCATAGCTGTTGTACTGGATATGAAGCTACCTGTGTTGGCATTCATTCTAGATGGTTCGCATATTGTTTTCATCTATAATTCAGTAATTATTTCACAGGTTCTAGATTTCTATCCAAAAAAGAATTGCAATAAAAGTGATTAAGTTTTCCCATTGTAGCCTTGACTTACTATATACCATAAGTGTCCTATATATATTTTCTAATAACTAGGTCTTCACCATCACGGAATGAGTTACCATCATCAGAGAGAATTTTCATCATCGGAGAGATATTTTCATCGCGCTAGAGATTTCTTTATCATCATAGGTATGTTGTTACATGTGCAGGGCCTTTTTTTTTTTTTTTTCACTTAATGTTTCTGTCATTTGCTTTAATGTTCATCAGCTTGTAGCCTCTTTGGTGTCTCTATTGATTTTGTGATTCAGAAATGCTAGTATAAAAATCATCAGTAACCTATTGCTCTTTTCTCCAGGCTCCCTATCAGAATTCATTGAGTATTCACTTATTAATTTTTGTTTCCCTCTATTTGAATCAGCTTCTCATGTTAAAACATGTATTTATGTATTCTAGTGAAATTTCCTTCCCTGAACTTAACAAGTTGTGAAATAAATTCTAATACCCTTTTAGTGCAATGGTCTGTTCAACTTTTTTCGCAAGCTATTGATTCCGCAAGTATAATTGCTGCGCAAACTTGAATTGTAAGCTTGTTCCATATGGATCAATTTATTGGAATTGTAGATTCATGTTGATGGTTGTTTAATATTGTTGAAATCTATTTGATGCTCTAGATTATGTGGTTCTTACAGTACTACAAGTGTAATTTCTATTTTAATATCATTTAATACTTGACTGTACCATGAGTTTCTTTAGGTTGATGGATTAGCCTGTTCAGTGGACAGCCTTTTTTAAGTTAGTCTCCTTATGGATGAAAGGAAAAATTAAAACTTGAGACATAATGTTAGTTGATTGGTGATTGGTGAGAACACCAAGTTGTTGGGATGGATTTTCTGAATTATGAGTGGATACCTTTTAGTCCCTTTTTTTTTTTTTTTTCAAGATATTATTGAAGTTAGCTGTAATAAAATCTGATTTTCATTGGGATGTAGATTTTCTTCATACTTTTGCTTATTCTAGTATTTCCTTGGATTGAACTTTTGAAACATACAACAGGATGATAATTGTTTAACATGAAGGGTAAATCTTGTGAGCTAGCTTTGTGACCCTCTTTCCAGTTGCTTTAGATGCAGGTTCCATGATTCAATATAGTATTTTCTGCACAATATTCTCCTTTTAAAAGTTTTCTTCTTCAGGAATCCTGATTAGTGTTCTCATTATTGTCCAAAACTGGGATTGCATTTGATCTTGTTGCATTCAAATACTTAGGAAGAGAATATTATAGCTATCGGCTGGTCCTTTTTATTGTTGTTAACTTTGTCGTCCTATTGTATTCTAAAGCCCGAAGTAAGGTTTTTCTAGCTCTTGGTGTAAAACAAAAATTATAGCTCTCAGATCAATTTATCTCATTCAAGTTTTTATTTTTATTTTTATTCTTACAATTTTATTTTTCTTTTTAAATTCATGATAACAGTATTTGTACTGTGGTGCCTTGACGTGGAAGGAAGTGTCTTGTTGGTCATGATGCAGTTACTCATTTTTTTCCTCTTCTCTTTCAGTTGTTCAATTCAAAACTCTACCTGAGGATTGTAAGAAAGGTGATAAAGTAATCTGATTTTTTTTCGATATCTTTGGGGAAAGGTAAAGTGTCTGATATTCCACCTCCTCTGCAATGGTGCATCAAGAAAAACTAGATTCAAATGCTCTGCGTTCTGATGGAACGTCCAGCACATTCCCCAGAATTCCTTTCAAAAGACCAAAAACAGCTAAGGTTAAATTTCTTGAACTTGAAGAGGCTATAAAGCTAAGTTCTGAGACTAGAGTGCCAACCACATTTATTCATCATAATCCTCTGTTTCCAACTGATCCATCAGATTTTATACCTGAGAGGACCAAAGCGAAAACCACAACTTCAAATTGTCTTCCTACAGGTAATACAAGGTGTACTTCTACTGCTTTACAGCAACAAGTTCACATGCCAAATGATGCGAACTGCAATTTTGGCTTACATCATGGTACATCAGTAAGATCAATGAAGACAGCTGGATTGGAAGACAGACATAGCAAACCAGTTGCTTCTACTGTAAATTGTAAATTGATTTCATGCTCTACCTTGTCTGAAAAAGATGTGAAATCTTGTGAACCTGAACTTCCCTCAAACTTAAAAGAGGAACAGCCCAGTGGGAAGGATGATGGTACTAGCAAGGAAGCACAGTTGAGAGTGACCAGAGATGAAGGTACAAAGTTGGCTATCTATATTATGTAGTGCATTTCTTTTCCTCAAAAATTTGCAATTTTCTTTCTGGTTGAGTATGCAGACTTCTTTTAGGATGCAGGAAAAGATTTTGAGTGTAAATGAGTCGGGCTGCTGATGAGGTGTTTTCTAGTAGAGTAAAGGAGTCAAGCCTGAGCTTTGCTAAGTTCTCGAGCATGTGCTTGCAAGCTATATATATTTTGTAAAAAAAATATATATATATATATATATTTTTTTTTTGTCATATAATAAAATTTCTTTACAATTTTTTCTTTCTTATAGATGCAATTTTACTCAAAAAAATGTTTGAATTATATATTTTGGGTATGTAACTATGAATGTAATAATGTGGACCCAGATGGTTTACTCTCTTATGGAATGGACTTACATAGAGATTCCTCTACAGCCTATTTGCCTAACCACCAATATTGGACTCTTAGATATATTATACTTTTCTATCTTGGTGGTGTAGAAGCTATTCCTTTTGAAGTGGTTGGTGGATTTTGCAAATAAGGATTTTAACTGTGCGGTCCTTCTCTTTCATATCTACAACAGAATTGGAAGGACATGTATATTTTCTTTTGTTTGTTTTCTGAAATCTCTTCATTACATTCTTATCTTCTTTTGGTATCTTCATTTTGTTCTCACACCTACAGTATATTGTGACTAAGCATCTGATGGACGCTGTTCCTTGTTTTCCCTTGTGATTTTTTAACAGATATGTGTACCCAAGACTTGTAGAAGATATATGTCATAGATGCCGTAGGACCCTTCATAATATATGAAGTTGATAGTTTTGAACATTTGAAATTAAATGCTCATGGTACATTGGTTTTCCTACATTTATCATTTGTCAACAATTTGTTACTTGTTTTCATGATTAATCATGTTCATAACTATTTATTCCAAGAGTTAGTTACAATTTGATTGATACTTGTTTACTTCAGTCATTTACATGACTCTGATAAATGCCATCAAGAAGCACTTATTGGTGACACCTTTTCTGCAGGTGCTGTTGCTGCCAAAACTTTGTCTATCCTACAGAAGTTTCATGGAAACTGTCCTGCAATGGAAAATATATGGAAGTATGTATTGTGTATCTCCTAATGCCATGACAATTAGGATTTTTGTGGATCTAATTTAGAAACATGAACTTTGTAATAATCAATTTATGTGTGAAAGTGAAATGCTATGTTATTATATTCAGATCTTGAAGTTCTTGGGGACAAATTCTCATGAATTGCTACTAAATGGATGTGTTCAATGTTGCTTCTAGTTATATGGAATTATTGGACCCGCCTGAGAATGATTGCTTCTTATTACCTAGTAATCCCAATTTATATGCTGTACAACTTATTTTATAGAATCTAACTGATGACCAACTGTCGAAAAGTAAAAAATTATTCCAGAACACGTGTTGATAGTTTGAGCATCCAAATATGCAACATGGTACCAATGATTTATGTTTGTTTAAGATCTATTTGTTAGTAGCAGGATGACACCAATATCTCACATTCGCTTTTCACTACAAACTCAGCCACACTGACAGATAAACACACACACACCCAAAATTGAAGTTGTGTGTTTCTTATGATGGATCTCAAATTTTGATTGCTAGAGTGACATCATGGTTCCAATTCAAACATTTTTGGTGGATGGAGGTGTAATAATGTCATAAGGAGTCTGTCCTTTATTTCTGAGTTTCCTTTGGGTCTTACCTCGTTGGTCCTTTCAAGTTACTAGAACCAGGGAATAAATGTTTATGAGGATTCAAGGTAGTTATGTATAGTTTTGAGAGAGAGAAAGGAATGCTTGACCTTTATTCTTATTTCCAGCTCTTTCTCTGACATTTTATAAATCTTGTACAGTTGTTTTTTTGGTGTTGTATTCTATTTACTTTGCTTCCTTATTACTACTTATGTTGTTTTAGACTTCTTAACAGTAAGGCTGAACTTGCTTGCCAAACTATTATATCAGGCGTTTTCATAACATTTCCGATTATAATATCTAGATACATATATATTTGGATATACAAGATAAGAAGGATCCATTCTTGGTAGTGGACCCAGACCCAAGGGGCTTAGGAAGTAAATCAGTTTGAAAGTGATTTATTTATTTTTTTTGGCAATCCTGTTCTGTGTTGGTGGATTCTTATTTTTTGTGCTGTTATCTTATTGAATCTATTCCTTTGATTGGGGATAAACTGGTTACCAGTTACCACATTTTGTTTACTTAACATGTTAACTTGCAGTGGAAACTTGGAGATACTTCATAGTGCTCTTAGTGGTGGAAACTATGAAGGAATCTTGAGACATTTTAGACTTTATGAAGGATTTTCAGCACATCCTCCGGCAAGGGTTTCCCGTAGAGCATATGAATTTTCAAAGAAACTCACTGGAGTCCTTGAGTTTAAGTTTCATCCTATTCAGGATCAATGGCCCAAAACCTTTCAGTCTAAGCTTCCAGATGGAAATGACATAGGTTTATATTTTTACGCTCAAAAATCGGAGAGGTTGGTCTACTTTCTTCCTATTGTGGCTTCTTTTAGTTGATATCATCATTTGGAAGTCAGTTTCAAGAGGTTACTTTGGTTCTAGGTCGAAGAAGCATTACTCCATCCTTTTGAAGTTTATTGAGAAGAATTATCTGATGATGAAAAGTAGCATTGAAGATGTGGAGTTGCTAGTTTTCCCATCAAAAGTATTAGCAGCTGATTGCCAGAGTGAGTAAACATATTTTATATATGCCCTTTGTGATAGAAATTTTCTAACCACCAACATATAGTTTTGAATGCAGCAACTTTTATTTGTTAAATGATGTTTTTATTTGTGTGCTATCACATTTGAAACAGTTGGTCGATAAATTACTCAAATTTTGTTTGTCCCCATTTGCCTTCTCCTGGGAGATGATGTTACTAGTTTGAGTTCCATAACTTCATTTTTTTCTTCTTTTTCTTGCTTAAGGTAAGGGAAAAACAGCATCACCAGAAATCAATCCCTGGTGCCTTTGCCACTTTCTAGCTGGTTTTAAATATTGTTATAGGGAAGATAATTGCTTGATATGTGCTTTCCATGAGAGTTTTGACATTACTGATTGGGTGATTTTTCTCAATGTTTTCCACAGGACTAGATGAAGGTTCCCTCTTCATGTGGGGCGTTTTCCGCCATTTGAAGTGCAATACAATATATTAAGGAATCAGCATTGTACTTCTTTTATTTCCAGTATAACTTTCCTGTGTCATTTCATTATGAAACATTACATTAAGATTTTTTATTTTTTATTTTTGCATTTATTGTAGTAGTTATCATAATTTTAGTGACATGTAATAAATATCATTATTATTTTGTAAATTTTTTAAATATTACTATTGTATTGATTATCCTCTAACTATTATTATGGGTTTTTCTAACGAGTATCTTATAGACACTTGATAAGTTACAATAAATATGATTTTTAGAATTTGAAATATTCTAAAATTAGTAAATTATTTATTATATAACATTGAAAATATAGCCGACCACTGCATTAAATATTACAAAATTTTAATATTTATTAACTTAACAAGTGATATTAGGACATATCTTAGAAATTTTTTTATTATTTTCACTCTTGAATGCCTTAATCCTGTCTATTCAAAGACTCTCCTCCCAACATGAAAGCAAAAGGAAAACGAAAACAAGTAGGTTCATGTTATCCACAGTTTGAATATTGGAAAGACTAATTTACCTTCAATTGGGGATGATAGAATCAAGGTAGGGTAGGTGACGTGACGAAGTGTTTTGAGAGAAATATGTGATCTTAAAATCATGAGTAGGTTGAAAGAAATTTTTATAGGATGACAGTAAGATCGACTATGTTGTATGGTTTCAAATGTGGCCTAATAAGTAACACTCACATAAGACATGACTAGCCGAAATGCGAATGTTGAGATGAATAATTAGACATATAAGAAATGATAGAGTACGAAATGAGAAAATTTGTAGAAAGGTAGAGGTAGCGCCTATTGAAGAGAAATTGAGGTATAATCGCTTAAGTTGGTTTGGACAAATCTAACATCAGCCAATGAATCTCGTAGTTAGGAAATTTGACTTGATGCATGTGGTAGATGTTAAACATAGTAGAGAGATCGAAACTTACATGAGGGGCAGTCATTAAGAATGATATGACTGCTCTAGGTATTATTGGAAATGATGCCTAGAATCGATACAAATGAAAAAAAATGATTCATATACCCGATCCTAAATAGTTTGTAATTTAATACTTAAGTTAGTTAAGTTGTTTTGGATACAATTACTAGATGAGAACATTTAAAATTTATCATTCAAGGTTTAGTAGTAAAATATGACTACGTACTTAGATATAATTTTTTAAAATTTTTAGAATTAGATCTAATTTTAATTTTTGATTAAAAAGTATTTAATTGAAGGCATAAGTATATATTTTAATGTATGTTAATTTAACATCTAAAGGCTTGTCAAAATAGTTATTGAGTATTATTTTCATCAAAATGTGATCTTTTAATAAAAATCATAAAAAAAAAAAAATTGATGATGTGTTAGCCATCTAGGCCAGATCAAATATAAAAAGAGTAGACAAAGCCAACATATCAAGTTGGGCAAGATTCGAAGACATCACGGAAACCTGATTAGGCCGAGATTGGGTCAAATATGATTCACAATTGTATTTAATCGGGTCGTATTATAGGTTGATGTTCAATATGGTACACCTTTTTTTAGGATACTCCTAGGAACAGAACTAATGGAGACAGGATAGGGCCTCTAACTCAAAAGGCATTAGGATGGATTTCAAATCTACTTAAATAGTGACTGAAATCCATCTAGAAATTTAGTCTAAATCTACATATCCTCACATTAAAAGCAATAAATCATAAATTTTAAAATGACTAGTCTCACTAATAATGAGTTGGTCTAATGGTCAATACTCAAGAAACTCCTCCTCTATAAAGTTGAAACTAGAGATGATGGGAAATTCTAAAGAGGTATGGTATGTATTCTTTATTGTTGTGTTTGGCAAACCGGATTAGGGAAGTCGTATAAGATATTTCTATCTTATCTAGTTTAATTGTTTGGTGCATGCCACTAGATAGGACAGAAAAATCAAAATTTGGGTTTTAATCCTGTTGAAGCAAGATTATTCTATTGTTAGATAAGTGTTGATATTATGACGGAAAGGTGAGGCAACAATGAACTGATATAAAAAATTTCAATTTGTGATATCAGATGTAATCTGATATTTAGTGATGCAATGAATTGGTTCAGATATCTGACCTAATCCAATGCTAGTAAATTGGATAATATCTAAATTGTTAGATCAGTGTCTCAACTTGGATCAGGCCATGATCCATAGATTGGGTCGGATCATCGATGATCCATTTTTATTTTTTTTGGTACTCACAAATTTAATTAAGATTGTATAGTTACATTTGTTTATTTGATGTATTTTTATAAATTGTAGGAACACTATATAATTAAAAATAAATAAAATAATATAAAGGGTAATCTTTTGGTTAGCAATTATTATTTTTTGATTATTGAAAAGGAAAAGAAAAAAAAAGTAACTTTTCTTTTAAAAAAAAAAAATTGAAAAAAATTGGCAAATCAGGTCAAGATCGGATCTGATCCATACACCTCTAGATCGGGTTGGATTAGGTCCCATCCATTACCAACTATACTAATATTACACCAAACAATCAATAAGAGAAAGTCATGACTAAGCTTGCATACACATATTTTAATTTTAATTAATTTTTACAAGATAAAATAAGTATTTTAATTTTAATTAATTTTTACAAGATATATTATTTTATTTGTGTGACCAAATACGGCTAAATTTCAAAGTTTATATTTTTGGGGAGATCACAGAAATTAACCACAGAACATCACAATACACTAAAAAATTATTTGCATCAAGTCAAAATATTTATTTATACCCAAAAGCAATCATAAATATATTTTTATGAATTCTTGTCTCTGTAACTTAGGGTATCTTTGTTCCGACCTATTTCTACCAGGTCACATTTTTATGCACAAAATCATTATTATAAAGAATATAAGTATTATTGCATTTGTATTTCAGATATTTAGGAGGACATAATCTGGAGAATAATTTTTTATTGAGAAAAGTTAAAAAATTGAAACTAAGGTGGAACATTTTTCTTCTTTGTTTTAAAAAAGGGTTTGTTAACAGATTTTATGTATCTTCTACAAATATACCATTTATCTCCTTATTTCTCGTGTGGCCCCACTCTTTTTTTATTCTCTTGGTTCAAAATTTTCAGTTTCACAAAAATAAAAATAAAAATAAAAATAGAAACAAAAAAATGAGTTAATTTGTTTCCCCTTTCATTTTATTAATTCAGTTTGACTGAAAATGCATAATCATTATAGCTTAGGTTAATTGATTCAAATTCAGATTCCATCTTCTAAAATTCCTTCCAATCATTTATGCTTTTACCGGTTTGGTTTGGATCATAATTTTACTATGTGCCATATATTTTTTAGGCAACTTATTTTTTGGGTAAAAAATTAAACAGTGTTTGCTAGTAGCATAATTTATCCTGAAAATGTAAATAATTTCATATTCCCATGTTTACTCACATATTCTCAGGCAAATTATATATTTTTTTAGAAATGCATACATGCACACCATAAGTAAACCTGGGTTTTAGTACATCATTTACTGTATTATAGTTGTAAATATAATCTATGAAAATACAAATGAGTAATATTATATACATACATATCTTATACAACTTTCTTATACAAGGCTAGTTTGGTATGTAAGAATGACTTTTACGGAATTAGAATGAGAATGAAATGCAATGGAATAGAATGATAATTCATTTTTATTGTTTAGTAGCATCAGTGAGAAATAATTATTCAATTTCATATATTTATTTTTTATGCTATTTTTAGACATGAAATAATATAAAAAATTGTACTAAAATGACAAAAATATCACTCAATATATAAAATAATAAAAATATAATATAATTTATGACATATATACAATTCTAAATTTTTTATATTATTTATTTATTAATTTATTATTATTACTTATATTTATTTTATTGTTTATGAATATTAATATTTTAGTTTAAAATTACTTTATTTATTTATTATTTATTATTTATTATTAATTTATTATTTATAATTATATTATTTACTTTGATACGAAGGGTATTTTTTTAATGTGATATGAAATGTATTTTTGTCATTTGATTAAATTAAATATAGTTATTATTTTATTAATATTCAACTTTTTATTTAATTATTTATTTTATATGATAAAATGATTTTTTTTGTCATTTAATTGAACTAAATCAATTCCATAGAAATAAGAATGAGCAATCTCACCTTCTAGGTGGATTTGAGAATTGTTACTTCTATGGAATATTAGTTCAATAGTTTGTCTCATCTCATTAAAATTAACTCTTACAATATATAATTATTTTATATTTTTTTTTTCATTTTATTCTCTTTCTGACTTACATCTCCTATTATTATTTTAAATACTTCAATTATTATTTCAAATTTGGATAATTTTTATCCTAATTTTTTCTATAGCTTTTATATTGTTTATTTGGTTGAAGAAAAATAATTATGAAATAGAAAAGAAAAAGATTGTTATTTCTAGTTGTTTTTTTTTTTTTTTTCCTATCTTCATTTCATTGATATTCCAATATATTTCTTCAATTAAAAAAGAAGAAGAGTAAGTTAGTTTCTACTAACATAAAAAACGTTAAAAAAACTAACACTTAAAAATTATAAATATTACTCCATTTATAAAAAATAAATTAAAAACGATTCTTGAAGATAATAAGAACAATTAAACTTGAAAATAAGATGATTAAAAAAATAATTAAAGCATTCAAAGAATAATTATACTGATGAAACAATAATTCCACTGCAAAACAATAATTGAAGTATTTAAAATAATAATTAATCATAATAAAAAAAAAATTAGTCAAGAAAGATAATATTTAGTTGTATAAAATTATTATGAATCATATAATTTGTGTATTCACTAAATTAAAAAATTTATTAAATCAAACAAAAAAATAAATAAACTACTAACTATAACCTATAAAAAAACTAACACTTGAAAATAATAAATATTACTCAATTTATATAAATAAAATAAAATAAAACTGTTTCTTGAGGATAAAAAAAAAAAAATTATACTTCAAAATAATAAATTTATTCAATTTATATAACATTAACTGGATTATCACTATTCGCCCATCTATTGCTTGAGCCTGTAGTATCTGTGTAACAAAGAAAGCAAAAACACTATATTGAAAAATCCAATCAAAATAACAAAGGTAATAAATACTCTGCATTGCCAAATTTTTCAGTCCAAAAGATCAAAGGTAATAACCGTGCATTGTGGAAGGGGAAAAGACATAAAACCAGGTCTTCAAGACTCAGTTTAGACATTTTTACTAAAAACTAGATGTTCATCTGTTTAAAAGATGGATTTTCAAGACTCAATTTTAGACTAGCTAGAGTCTGCTTGGCCAACTCCTATAGGAGATGACAGCAAAAACCGAAGAGTGAATCCCTAGTTCTTAAAAGAGCACCCTTCCTGCAATATGCTTTTAGAACGTGCCATTTTTGCTTGAAGTTTTAAAACTTGCTCTCTTTACCTAGTTTTTTTTCAACAATTTGATATTTCGGTCAACCCTTTTATTTCCCTGGAAATAAAATATAAATATCTCTTTGGGTGACTATAAATTTCTCACAATTATGAATAAAATAGGGCACAAAAATATTTCTATGAAAAAACTTTATTCATAATTTTTTTTTCTATCTTTTGAAATTAAAATTATATTATAAGTATAAATTATTTTGGAGCACAATTTTCAAGAAAAAATTATTATCCGAATTAAACATTTCCTTAATATAAATTAAAGTTATTATCCGAACTGCATTTGTAAATTTTTTTCTTTTTCCGGTTATGAATCTTTTTCTAGAAAGAAAATTTGATTCCCTTTTTTCTCGGTGGAATGCAAAATGTCAAAAGTGGAGGAAACCGACCTTTCTAACAGAATCAGAATGTGGGTTTTTGAAAAGATTGCCTTGTAGTCAGTAAAGCCACTTCCTTTGTTTCCTTCAATGTATGAAAGCCAGCTTGATACGGAATTTTCTGGCATTCCTTTTATATAATTTATTTATTCTATTTGTAAAATATTATTTACGTGAGTGTTTGAAAGATAAATTGGTGACCTGGGTTCTCTCTCAATAATTTTTTTTTCTCCTAACAATTTGAGTTTTTTAATTGAATATTTGGATTTAGACCAATGGGTTTTACAGTTCATCCCTATCATCAAAGACGCGTTTCGTGTCCGTGTTGATGTGTTTTTATTCCACTAATCCTCTTTCGTATTATTGCTGTGGCAGTCAGATCTGCATTTGTCTTTGGGCGGTACACAACCCGACATTCTCGCTGGTGATTCAGATGCTCCTTTTCTTGTCTGGTCGGAAATTGGATTCTTTGCTCTCTGTTTGGCTGCTGAGGAAATTGTGGTAATTCTAAAGTTCTAATTTTTATTTTCTCCTTGTTTGGAAATCCTTGTCTGGGCTTCTGGGTACTCGTTGTAGACTGAATTTGGGTAGCACATATTGGAGTACCAAACAATTCTTTTTCCCTCTGTAATGCCTTAGCCACCAAAACAGAGCAAAAGGTTTCTCTCAAACTTTGGTCAAGAACATTTGCTTGTGGGGTTTAGTGATTTTACTAGTTTATTTCAATAGATCAGATCCGAGGTTAACAAGTTATTTATTTATTTTTTTTAATGATATTTTGCAGATCAAAGTAGTTATATTGAGGTTGATTTCGACCGACTTCGAATTTTATGCTTCAATTGGGAATCAGTGTTTGAGGTGATGGCTGGAGGAAGCTATTGATTCCCCAGTAATTTCATACGGAGGTTTAATGTGCTTTTAAGACGGAGAGGCGATGAATAGGAAGCACTTGGCCCAAGAAAAAGTTACTTGTGTGTTAAATATGGCATCTAGGGAAGGAAGGCGCCGTCATCATGATCTTGTGCCTCTTGCTGCACTGCTGAGCAGAGAGATGAAGAATGAGAAGATGGAAAAACCCACTGTTAGGTATGGGAATGCAGCTCAGTCTAAGAAAGGGGAGGATTATTTTTTTATCAATACTGATTGTCAGCATGTACCTGGGAATCCTTCAACGACATTTTCTGTATTTGCGGTAATTTTTGAGATTTCTTTCAGGCTATACTTAATGTCTAGAACTTATTGCCATTACAATCTGCATTTAGGAGATAACTTATTTAACTTTTTTTCTAAATAATAGTTTCAAGTATCTTTGTAATCCTGGTTATAAGGACATGTTTCCAGTTCCAATTAGACAAGTAGTGTGCTAAAACTGAATGTTTACTGTTGAAGCTGTAATATTCTGTATGGTGGTGTTGCTGATTTCTTCCCGTTTTCAGATCTTTGATGGACACAACGGAAATGCTGCTGCAATTTATACTAGAGAGCATTTGTTGAATCATGTGTTGGGTGCTGTTCCACATGGGCTTGGGCGGGAGGAGTGGCTTCAAGCTTTACCACGGGCTTTAGTTTCTGGATTTGTTAAAACAGATAAGGAATTTCAAAGGAGAGGTGTGAAATTTTCAGTCCTCTCATCCTCTTAAAAAGTCTAGTTGCTATGATGGTTCATGATTGTTCTGGAGTAAGGTGAACTGATTTCAGGTCTCTTTATCTGGTATTCTCCAGGAGAAACATCTGGAACCACAGCTACATTTGTTATAGTTGATAGATGGACCGTGACAGTTGCATCTGTTGGTGATTCCCGTTGCATATTAGATACTCAGGGTGGCGATGTTGCAACATTAACTGTTGATCATAGACTTGAAGAGAATGTGGAAGAGTGCATATCTATCTATCTATTTATCAATCTATCTTCAATACCTTGTTTGTTACCTTATTCTAATAGAAAAACTGAACATTATGGCATATGGCAGGAGGCAACGTGTTACGGATAGTGGTGGTGAAGTGGGAAGGTTAAGCATTGCTGAAGGTGTTGAGGTGAGGTGTGATGACCCTTTGAAGTCTCCTGTTGTCCAATTTGACTAATTTCTGTTCTCTTATTCCTTCCATTATTATTATAAATTGAGTAATATATGTTTCCAACCTTTTCAGCTTGGTCCTCTCCGCTGCTGGCCTGGAGGTTTATGCCTTTCCAGGTCAATCGGAGACATGGATGTTGGGGAGTTCATTGTTCCAGTACCATATGTCAAACAAGTTAAGGTAAACGTATGCATTGAAGTAGGACAACCCTAGGCCTTTCTTCAGATATGGAAGCTGATATACTTCTTCTGGATAAAAGCTGTCAAATGCAGGTGGTAGGCTTATAATTGCTTCTGATGGTATCTGGGATGCAGTATCCTCAGAAATGGCTGCAAAATCTTGTCGAGGAGTGCCTGCTGAACTTGCAGCTACGCAGGTTGTGAAGGTAGTTTACTAATTCTGGTCAAACCAACATGGCCTTACTTTCAATGGTTTCACATGAACTTTATGTGGAATATATGGGCATGACACAAATTTAGTGTCTTCTGGTATGTATAGTTTATTTATACTTAAACCTTTCCTTTTTCCTTTTGATGGATAATTTTCTAGGAAGCATTGAGGACAAGGGGCTTAAAGGACGATACAACCTGTATAGTTGTAGATATAATTCCACCTGATAACAAAGTAGAGCCCTCATCTCCTCCCAAGAAGCAGAATAAGTGGAGAGCTCTATTATTCAGAAAGAAGTCTCGTGTTTCTGCTAGTAAACTGGCAAAGAAGCTGTCAACTGTGGGAATAGTGGAAGAACTGTTCGAAGAAGGTTCAGCAATGCTTGCTGAAAGGTAATTACTCTCTTGCATATTAAAGATTTTGAACTCACATAGGAGTAGTAGTCCATGTTGATGCGGTGAATACTATTCCTTGGAGCCTTTTTCTCTCTTAGGCTTTATTATTTTATTTCAGAAACTCTTTGCTGACTACTATAGATAATTGTCTAAAACAAATTATTTTAACTAAAATTGATACAAGATAATGAATATGTTCCCTCTTTGAAGCTTAGAACAATTTCTGAGTTGTTTTTTAGTATAGAAAACTTGTTCCCAATGTGGATTCCGTAAAGGCCCTAATTCTGTAATTCTTTCTTATTTAAATGTGATATAGGAAAACTTTAGATCAGGAATTTTACAATTATTATAGTTGAGCAAAAGAATTCAAAAGCTTTCTTTGAAGGTTTGTTTCGGAATTGTGGTTTCTCAAGGGTTGAGATAACAATATTTTAGGAGGCAATGTTGTTTTGTTCATTTTCAATATGTGATACAGAAATGCATAGCTGCAACCACCTGATGTAGGACTAGAACGAAACAACGGGGAGTCCAAGAAGATAGAGAATAGAGAAACTAGAAGTAAGAGAGAGGAAAAGGAGAATTTCTGGAATCAAAGAACAACTTGCTGAAAATTAGTGTAGGAAACAGTCAAATATTATTTAACTGGAGAATTTGATAGGAACTTAAATTTGAAGATTCTGCGCTTCAGTTGAAGCTGTTAATTCCTTTTAGAAACTTGATTACAGAATAGTATTAAGTAGCACAAAATGTACTTGACTGAACGTAGTCGAAGCATGTAAGTCCACAGTTTGCTGCTTGATATAGTTGATAAATTCCAATTACACTCGCTACTTGCGTAATGCCCCAAACCCACCTGGCCTAAGTACCTTGAAAATGAATCCACAACCCACACCACATTGTTCAAAATGCTAGCCCGTAGTTGGGACTTGTAGCTTATATTGCCAAGATCAATCTAATTTACACCCGACCCGATGTGGGACTTAACACACGTTAACCCCCACACAACAGATCACATACTAGGGTATCACAAACTCCTCTATTTAAATTCTTGATGTCCTCATCAAGGCCTAGATAGAACTCGAGCTACAGTGCCCTCGAGCCCATATGGGTGTGAGTACTATATCAGATTCTATCGGCCCAAGATCAACTTGCTTAAGTACCTTGAAAAAGAACCCACACCACATGGGTCAAAGTACTAGCCTGAATGTACTTGTTACTTTTAGCTTATATTGCCAGGATTAATCTAGTATACACTCGATGTGGGACTCAGCACATGCCAACCCTCACATAACAAATCACAGACTAGGGTGTCTCAAGTTGTTATAATGAAGGACTGTAGGTAAGACCAGTTTTGTTTATTTTCCAACCAAGCAGGCCCAAATACTATTAGGAACTGCCTCACCTAGTTCATTTGTGGTTTTCTTAAGAAAATATCAGCTTTTCTAGCTTTTACACTTTGTTCTCTGTTGATAAATCTGATTTGTTTACTTTGCTTCATGTAAATTGCTTCTAAGTATCTTTATCTTTGATCTTAAGGACAACACTAGTGGACCTAGATACTTAATTTCAAACACTTTAACCCTGTGTCCTGACTTGGTCTTCTCATAGATCGTCCAACTTGTTATCCCAACAGAGAGACTTGGCTCCCTTAATTATAAAATTTAAGGTTCTCAATTCTTGAATTATATGTGATATGACAGAAAAGATTATTTCCATCCAGAGTTTGGATGATCAACTATTCTGTTACCAAATACTATTCAACTATCTACCCTACGAGATGTTTGGGAGTTCCATTACCAGTTGATATTACTTTGTACTGCAAGGCAACATCCATTTGCGTCAAATACTATTTATTAGGTGTCCTATTTCAGATAGGTTCTGATTGATGTCAATGCAGACAAGTCCAATTCGGTTGTTTCTTAGGCTGAATATACATTGCATTTGAGATGAAAGAAATGTCAGAGGAGAAAAATAAGTACTCTCAGAGTGCTGCTGACCTGCTGAGCTTAACAACTTTTGGTTTATTCTTTCAAATTTCAACATTATTGGTGATATGAGTCTTGTCACTTGATGGATGCACTTCTCAGAAGGTGAAAGGAACCTAATGAAGCTGCTTTCACATGATCATTATTTTTAACTTACATTTGTTAAAGAGGGACCATTTTTTTTGGACAAAATGGTTTAGTAGAAAGTTCTACTTAGTCCCTTTTCGTACATACTTTGTGGTAGTACTGCCTAAACTGGTTAATTTGCACATTAATGTTGTAAGCTTCATGTAGATACCAAGTCATCTACTAATATGTGGAAATTCTTCTCGTTGGGTATCATACACTTAACTCTTTCGACATGCATTTATTATATTATGGGAGTTTTGTACATATTTACTAATATGTCTCAACATCCTGCAGACTGGGAAATAATGAAACATCAGCACAATCAACATCTGGACTTTTTACATGTGCTGTTTGCCAAGTTGATCTAGCCTCAAGTGAGGGCATATCAGTTCATGCTGGTTCCATTTTCTCCACAAGTGCAAAGCCCTGGCAAGGTCCTTTTCTTTGTGCTGGTTGCCGCAACAAGAAGGATGCCATGGAAGGAAAACGTCCTAGTGGAGTTTAAGTACCATAACTTTTATGTTTATTTTCCCAATTCTTTATGCTTCATTCAAATTTTTTCTAATGACCCAATTTTTTAGGCCAGACTATGATTTGAATCTTACTAGGATGTCACACCGGATGTATATTTTATATCGACAAAAAATGTAAAATGTGTTTTAGGATTGAGGAGCAGGTTGAAGGAGACGAGTGGACTGACCATTGGGAGTCTGCAAGTCCAAATATATCATTGTGTTAAGTGAAGTGCTTACAGCAATTAAGCCATCAAGGAGATTCTTTTGTATAGTAGTTATTTGTTAATGGGGGATGACGCTTGCTCCATACTGAAAACTTATGGGAGCAATTAGAATTCTTTATTCTAATTGTTGATACACGCCTAAAGACTCTGTTACATGAAAGAATATAACAAATTGTTCATTGTGCACAGAGACTGATGTAAGTCTGTACCCTGTTACTTCTCCGTGTGTAGTCTCAAGTCTGATATCGGACTTTGAGAAAAAAGAGGAGAAGGAGATTTTCTGTAACTCTGAATGGAGGGATCAGATACTGAACTACATTTTAGAGAACTGCATGACTATTCAAACAGCTAACAAATTGCAACTGTGAGCAGTAAGCAATATCCATATAGTTTCCCCAGTGCCCATTGGCTACCAAGTCTTTGTGCAAGAAGTTTATAAGTTGTTCACTGCCTACGGCCTCTGTAATTCCTTGCCTAATTTCCAACTTGGCATTAGCAAATTCCCATAATCTGAAACAAGCACAGACTGTAGGTTGATCATGATAGATGGTTACTCTGATCCAGTTTTTTATTGTCAATAATGCAATACATTATACTTTTCTCATATACTAGGTGATAAATTTCTATTAAGTGATTGATAAATGTGTGATGAAAATAATCAATGTGTGGTAAATTTACCAATCAGTTTACATGAATTTATCATTAAATTTATAAAATTATATGATGAAATAGTATAAAAAAAAATAGTGTCCATGTAATAAATATGTGACAAATAACAATTTTCTTTCCAAAATATGCAAGACTTGATTCATATGGTCAACCTGTATAATTTTCAATTTATTTTGGAATGACAAATCACAAACATGGGAAAATATCAAAATATTGAGACTTTTCTATGGAGATCTGAAGCAATTTCTATAAGAAGTCAGAAGATATAGCAATCAAGACTATATATGTGATGTATAGAAGGGGAAGTTACTTGATGGTTCATTTGTGGATGTGAAGCTATTGCATAAAAGTAAGCTAAGTTGAAGAATTTGTTATAATTTCTAACAACTGAATTAATAAAGCCAACGAATGATGCACCTTGTTTTTCTTCGAAATGATGCTTTTCCGATCAAATACAGCGAAGACTTTGTAAGTGCAACAGTCAACACCATTTTTTTCTCAGTCATTTTTATTGTATATAATGGATAATTAGACAATTATATCTATAATTTTCTTTTTATATGATATATAAAATATTTGTAAATATATCGAGAGTTTAGCTCGTACCTGTCCTCCAATCTTATTGCTATTCGAACACTAAGACAAAATTTTAAATAACTAATTCTTGGATTTTAGAAAGAGAAACTAATGTTTTTTGTTGATTTATTCAGTATTAGTAATTACACTTTAGAATTGTAGTATACTCTTGATAGGATCTAAATGACCAATTATTCAAATGGCCGTATGAATATCACAAATATTTAAATTTATGATTTATGATTATGTGTTTTGTTAAGTGTAGTTCGTTAATTGTTAAGAGAATCGATCATTCATATGGATTCTCTTACTATCATTCTTATTATCCATTGATTAAAATTTTGGTTGATAATAGGTTAATTAGGTCTAAATTAGTTCTTTTAACTTTTAATTTTTTTTTCTTGAATGTTTTTCTTCTAATTTCACTTTTTGATCTTTATTTTGCTGCTATATATGATAGTTTTTTCTGTTTATGAATTTTAATATTTCTTATATTTATGCATTACCCAATAATTGTGCTTATTTATTATTTCTCATTGTCAAAACTAACATTTTTCATTAACATCCCTGATAGTATATATACTTGGTTAATTTTCCTTGTTTAGTTTATACTTCCTCTTTTTAAGTTATGTGCTTCGTTAAATTGAGTTCTTTATTAGAAAATTTACTAATTATTGATGCACAATCATAGTATTTATAAGAGACTGTTTTAAACGGGCACGATATATATAGATGTGTATTATTGTATGCCACAACTTCATATTTTGTGTTGTAACTATTCCCGGACCTATTTAAGACATGGTTTTAGTTGTAATTCTTATTCTTTTGTGTTGTAGATAATCATTGTAATTAGACCAAAGTTTTGTAATGTTATTATTCTTATTGACGATGTATTTAGGAAAAAAAAATGTAAATTATATATTTTGGTTCTATATTCAATTAAGTAAAAAAATGATTTTTATTGATTAATGCAGTGAATTTATTCAAAACAAATCCTAGTTTGATCTTATTGAAACTCATAATTTGATTTATACATAATTCAACATAGGTACAAGATACATATATGTTAATTTCAATAGAATAACACAACAACATCAGCCACAGTGAATTTCACTAGGATACATTTCACCTCAATTATTTTCAGAGTATGTTCAATAAGTCTTCCATAACCAAAATGAAGTCAACTAGTTTACACTCAGGAAGATGCATGAGAACAATGAACACGCGTAAGAAACCACACACATATATGTAGGTTCTTGTACATGTAGATTTGTGTTTGTACTTCTGAGTTGAATTTTTTTTTTTTTTTTTTGTAATGACTCGGATCTCCTTTTATTGTTTGTTGATTCTTTCTCACTTTGTGTTTATGCTCTGGGCTGAAGATGAAAAGGGATATGATAGAAACTGTCCACCCTCTTTCCCTTGTGGAAAATTAGGTGATCTCCGGTTTCCTTTCACCAGCTCGAGTCGACTAAACTGCGGATTGTGTGTGATATACGGTTGTGAAGATGCAGAACCACATGCAGGTAAAGAAATCCAACTTGAGAAGGAAGGAAGAAGGTTTCAAATTAAAGCAGTGGCTGATAATAGTACCCTTTTGATTATGGATGATGTCCTCAAAAAGAAATTGGATTCTTTAAATTGTGGAACATTTGTGCATAATTTAACTCTTCCTCCTTCCTCTCCTTTAGTCTCTTTTCACATCAAATTCAAGGTAACCATGTTCAGCTGCGACTTGCCCCTGAATAAGTTCCCTGAATATTATAAAAACACAAACTGTCAAGGCTACAATATCTACTACCTTCCTGATATTGAAAGGATGAGCTCTTTAACCGAGTACACGATTTTTCAGGGGTGTTCAAGTATCCAGCTTCCATATAAATCTCCATCTAACTTGAGTGATCCGTTTACATTATTAACTGCTGAGTTTCCCACTGAAGTAAAATTATCTGATGAATGTGACGTGTGTATTAAAAGGGGAGGACAATGTCGAATGGACAGAGATGCAGAGTTTTATTGTGCCAAAGGTATAGACTTGAAAATCCTGAAAACAACTCATACAATTCTTTGCATTCAACCTATGTATTAGTTTCCTTTTTCGATGCTCATATAGTTTATCTTCAGGCATTTTACTTACTAAATTTGGTTGCTACCCTGCAGGATACTCAACGTTAGTGCGGATGTATATACCTGCTGGTGATTACCAAAATTCAGCTTTTCTTAATCCTTCTACTATCACAGCCTTACCTTGTTCTGTTTACCATTTTTTATATAGATTTATAACTTATAAAAACAAAATTGAAGACACCCCAATGAACATATATCAATCTGACTTGAAACTCCAAATTTATGATATGCTATGGAAGTATCCATGGGAGATTCCATGAATGCTCATCAGAAATGAGGCAGTACATAGAACTCGAGAAACCGTAGCTTATATATACTATATGTTTACTAAAACTTCTTTATTTGTCATCTTGCAGTCTCTACAGCTACTGGAGTTGGAATTTTGATAATGATATGCTGTTTCTTCAGAAGAAAGTTATCATCTCCCAAACTCTCTAACTTCTGGAAGAAGAAGTCTCAAATTCATGAAAACATTGAGGCGTTTCTGAGGGATCATGGACCAGTTGCTATAAAAAGGTATAGTTATTCTGACATTAAGAAAATGACCAACTACTTCAAAGATGAATTAGGCCAAGGAGGTTATGGCAGTGTATACAAAGGAACTTTATGCGATGGCTGCCCTATAGCTGTGAAGGTTTTAAATGAATCAAAAGGCAATGGAGAGGAATTTATTAATGAAGTTGCAAGTATCAGTAGAACTTCTCATGTTAATGTTGTCACCCTTCTAGGATTTTGTTTTGAAGGTTCTAAAAGAGCTCTAGTGTACGAATTCATGGCTAACGGATCTCTTGAGAAGTTCATATATGAAGAAAATCCGTCTAGCACTAATCGTGAATTGGCTTGTGATACTCTAAACAAGATAGCAGTTGGTGTTGCTAAAGGATTAGAGTATTTGCACAGAGGATGTAACACAAGAATTTTGCACTTGGACATAAAACCTCACAACATACTTCTAGATGAGGACTTTTGTCCTAAGATATCCGATTTTGGGCTTTCTAAAATATGCCCCAGAAAAGAGAGCATAGTTTCAATGTTGGGTGCAAGGGGTACTGCAGGATATATTGCTCCAGAAGTCTTCTCAAGAAACTTTGGAGGGGTGTCACATAAATCAGATGTGTACAGCTATGGAATGATGGTTTTAGAGATGGTTGGGGGAAGAAAAAACATTAATGTGGAAGCTGATTGTACTAGTGAAATATATTTTCCTTCCTGGATTTACAAACGTCTAGAGCTAAATGAGGAGCTTGCACTCCGGAATATTTCCATGGAAGGGGACGAAGAAATGATGAGAAAGATGATCATAGTAGGTATTTGGTGCATACAGACTCACCCTTCAAATCGGCCTGCAATAGGGGAAGTGGTGGAGATGTTGGAAGGGAGCCTTGAATCATTGCATGTACCACCCAAACCTTTCTTGTCTTCTCCTCCAAGATCACCAGCCCAATTGGGTGACATGATAATTAGAGTTCCATAAGAGAACTAGATGCAACTATGGTTTAAGGATCAGTAGATCCTCTCATACCATTTTTCTTTTTACCATTTTGCTCTGTCCTGTTCCATGTAAGATTTTCAATTATTTTGTTATGTTAAGTGTGAGCAGACAAATTGAGATAGTACAACTGTTATCTATCAGTTTACTAAAGCAACTTTGCCAGTGTACTTTTTTCTTTACTTTTTGCAGGCAGCTAATTGGCATTGGAACCTCTGTACTAATTAAACTGAAACTAGTCTGAAGATATGAGTATTATATTTTTGTAGAGTGTTAGCAAAAAAACAAAAAAGAAAAAAAGTTTTTGTAGAGAAATACCAGTCATTCATTATATTATGGGCCTGAAATTTGCAATAAGGTCCTCCTCCATCAGTGGAGATTGCCTACATACAATAACAAATCAACAAAGCTCCAACATTCTGGTATTGTGGCCAACAAAGGTCATATTAAAGCATACAAGTCTTGCTATTGATTTAATGCTAATCACAAAAACGACATATATACTTGTAGGATAGAAAGACCAAGATATGGTTGTACGTATCATTTTTTGTTACAATTAATTACTCCCTTGCGAACCCCTTGAGGAATAGATTTAATTTATCAATTCAATGTTTCAGAGTGACAATGCCATCTGGGTGCTCTTCGATATTGCATTTTCATTAAGTAACTGATACTATAAACAAAACTTTGGAACTCATTTATGAGGTCACTCCAAAAGATAAGGCCCTTATAAAAATTGGCATATGCCACTATTTGCAGCCAGAGCACAGAAAGAAATCACAAAGTTTGATTTAAATACACAATAAAAACATACACCAAGACTTAGTGGAGATTAAGATTATTCCTACTCGGCTTTAATTAGTACCAGATCCCCTGAGGGTTCATGAAGTAACAAAATTGTACATATTTTTTGGACAGTTGACACATCATTTTAAGGTACATTTTGAATAGTAATACCAAATCAGAGAGAAATATGTCCATAATTAACATCAATATTAATGTATATTAGAAGTGGGTTTAAATAATTTGTTCATAAAACGAAAAGAATCCTATATGGGATTTGAATTTACTTCAAAACAGGGCACATGGGGCTATATGCTGAAGCACCATAGAGGACTATGCAGGGGAAATAGATTTTCAGTGGATGGCAAATGGAAAACGCAACGGGTGAGTTTTGGAATTATTTTGGAGCTAGGGTAAGTTTGAAATTGTTTAGGGTTTAGAGAGTAGAGATTAGTACCTGTTGACACCTTAAAAGAACCGATACAAATTAAGGGCATGTTTGGTATGCTGATTGTAAAAGTCAGTTGGTGATAAGTCAAATTAGTTATAAGCTAAATGTGCATTTGGTATGCATATGCAAATAAGTCAATTATGCATTTGGTATGCAGATTATAAAAATCAGTTTAAATATGTAATTACTATTAAGATCATAGTAATGATATTTGATTTGCATATTGCACAAGTTATTTTAATATATAGTTATTTTATGCATGTTACATTATTAAATAATGCATTGCAATAGTAACTGTATAAAAAGTATATTACATAACAGTACATAATATAATCAAGTAAATAAAATAAATAAAAATTTAACCAAAAAAATTTGAGAAAGAATTGGGTTAAAGATAACTGTTAATATATAAAAGGATAAATGGTAAATTAGACAATTCTAGTATCACATGTAATCTGAAAAGTCAAAAGTTTCTTTATTGCTATTTCTGACAATTGGGGTATTTTTCTAATTTGGACTGATTGCGATTGAGCCAATCACAATTTTTTGAAAAACCAAACGCTTCCAATCTACCTATTAGACCCTCAATCGTCAATCGAACTTTGCAATCTGTATACCAAATAGGCTCTAAGTATTTGGCCAAATTTATTATCTTGGTTGTGCAGTAAGAATTGGACATGTGTTCGTTAGGACATCTTCATAATTCGATCAATCGATCGAATAAGTTTTGCTATAACTGGTTAAGAGTTATGAGGACGTGTGTCAGATATGTTGGAAACATTGCGAGAAATTACGCTTGAAGGAAGACTTAATTGTTATACATTTAAGTTATGGATAGTAAATAAGTTAGTGGGGGCACAATCAACAGTTCCATAGGATTAACCGCCTAAGAAAAAAAAAAAAAAAAAAAAAAAGGGTCTACGGGCCAGTTTGGTTTGGCGTTTGAAAATCAGTGTTTTGGATAATTGATTTTGCTAGAAGAGATTATAGAAGAATTGATTTTAGCATTATCTGTTTTGTATTTGGTTAGTTATCTAAAAATGTAATTTTGAATCATAAGAATATTAAAAAAAAAATTAGGGTATTTTTGTCAAAAAAAATAATATTAAAATTGTGTCTTTGTATTCTGATATAAGTGTGTTCTGAAAAAACTACATATGAGTAGCTTCTAAAAAATGAGCTAAAATTGTTTTAAACGTTTGACCAAAATTAGTTTTTAGTTTTAACCAAACATGTTATTATACAAGTTAAAAGTGATTTTCAGGCTCCAAACGCTAAACACATGTTCCAAACATAAAACCAAATTGACACTAAGTCCAAGAGTCTTATAAATGCCACTTATGGCTATGCTTGTAGACAAACTTTTTTACAGGGAATATCAACCTGTCTTTAATTCCTTTTATGCTTGTTTGCATTTATCTTTTCTTTATAAACTTTCTTCTACTCCCGTGGTTGGATTTACCATTCTTATTTGAGGTTTAATGCATTCCATAGGAGTAGTTGACATAAAAAATACCTAACTGCTGCTAAATGTAGCACAGAATGGAGAAAAACAGAGATTGGTTCTAAATGTATTGTTTATCTAGAAACTTTAAGTTATCCCTTGTTCTAGAGGCATAACTGAAGCTATAGAAAGTGGCATGGACGGTTTGTTATGGGCCATCAGTGTAAACTCCAGTGAAAGAGTCAGCTACATCCACTAAACTTGAACCACACAAAGAACTTTGTAGAAAGAGAGAGATGCCACAAGACCAGGGAAGACAATAAAACTTAGACTTAAATTAGGAAAAAATCAAGGGTAATTTTGTCCAAAAATAAAAGAAAAATTGCATCCTGTATTTACGTATGTCTTGCAAAATTTACAAGAATTAATATTTGACATACTAACAAATATCTAATTTTTACACTGTTACTAAATAAAAAAGTAACATGTATCACAAATATTAAACATCATTTTTGATTTTACTCAAGTGAGCTGATGTGTTAAAATTTTATTTATTGGCATTGTATGGTGTTGAAAATAAAATAAAATTGGTGGTGCATTTAATTATTGACTATTTTGGTTAGTCAATAAAAGTTAGGTAAGTAAATGCTAATTGGAATGAAATTGTATTGGAAATGAATCAAATGTTGACATGAGTAATTAGTTACATAGGTAAATGTTGATTGGATAAAAAATCTTCAAATTAATTCCAATATTATTTTAATCCTTCCTAGGTCAATGTCAATCACTCTCAATTATTTCCAATTCAATTCCAATAAACATAAAATTGAATTACCTTTAAATCTCTTCAACTATCCAAAATCACATTCAATCACTCACATATAATTTTAAGTACTCTCAATTATATCAATTTTACATTCAATTAATCTTGTCCACCACCACCTCTCATATAGCAGACCTCAAATTGACTTTGGAGGAAGACAAACTGAAGGCATTAAGTGATTAGCAAAATAATAAAAAAAATCTCCTAAGGCATCAAGCAAATCATAGGAATCCCTAGATAATTCTCTCACATCGAAGAGGTTTGAGCAAACCACTATTTTCTACGATCAAGTTATAAGTGCTGGTATAAACAACACAATTGCTTTCTAAACGACTTCCTACAATGTCGTTTAGAAATCACATCAGACAAACTGAAAAGGTATCAAGTAAATCATGTTAGTCTCTTGTTACTTCTCTCACACAACAGATATTTGAGCAAGTCAATTTTTGCATTCAAGCCATGTGTCATGCAGAAACAGTAGAATTTCTTTCTAAATGACTCCCTACAATGTCATTTAGAAATCACATCCGATGAACTAAAGCCATCAAATAAGCTATGCCACCAACCCCTTGCCATTTCTCTCACATAATAGAGATTTGATCAAGCCATAATTTTCTGAAATCAAATCATGTGCCTGCAGAGACAACAAATTGCTTTCTAAACGAATTCTACAATGTCGTTTAGAAGTCACATTACAATTCAACTAGGACCAAGCTATCAAGCCATTGGATTGAACAAATTCTGAAGGACATACAACCAAGGCATCAAACAGGTCATGCCGATCCCTTCTTACTTTTATCAGACCACATAGATTAGAGCAAGTCATAATTCTCTGCGATGATCTCTGGCAGCAGAATACACACAATTTTTTTTTTCTAATGACTCTCTACAACGTCATTTTGAAGGAACAACACCACTTTAACTGAGATCCATCTTTCTAACCCTCAGATTAAACAAATTTTCAAGAAAATCGAATCAGAGAAATTGCTCTTTTTGTTGTTAATATCATAAAAGGTTTGTATCAATCTTTTTACAAATGTGATGCAATTGTATTTTATATACGATTTCTTATCTATTATTTTCGGGCATAAAATTGTGTTTCACATATAAATCTAGACATTGATCACAAAACAAGTTACCGATGTGTAACTTCCAAAACACTAAAACATTGAGTTTCGCATTTACAAAAATTATTTGAAATTGTAATCAAAAATTAATATTTAATTTACTGTAAGGGTATAAATATATAGTGTTAATAGATATGATTATAACACATCAGCTCACTTAACTAGAATAAAAAATGGTGACTAGAGTTAGTGACGCATGTCACCCTATTATTTACTGATAATGTAAAAATTAGATATATTATCAGTGCATCTTAATTCTTTAACCAAACAGTCGTGCTGAAATCAAACTTTTGGACTCAAACGCAAAACACGCCTGCAGGGACCCTGTACCAAACTGGTCCTGTGCATGATGTATACAAAGTTACATGATGGGTCATTTGTAGATGTTAAGTTTTTGCTGTTTTTGCATAAAAGTAAGCTAATTTGAATCTTCTATTGTTCATAAGAAAACATGTCCTGCCCCTATCTCTTCTTTCCGTCCAATTTCACAAGTCTCGTAGCCAAATTATAGTCAAGCACTCATCTGGCGTATTAAATATATATATATAGAGTGGATAACAAGCTTACAACAAAGAAATTATTATATATGATGATGGCTCAGGCCTTCTTTTATTACTTTTTGATTCTTACTCTCCTTGTGTTGATGCTCTCTGCTGAAGATCATGAAAATGGATATGTTTAAGATTGTCCACCCTCGTTTTATTGTGGAAAATTAGGCCGTCTCCATTTTCCTTTCACTAGCATACTTCGGCCAGAATACGGATTGTGTGGAATATACGGTTGTGATGATCCAGATCCAAATGGACGTAAAGAAATTCAACTGATGAAGGAAGGAAGAAGGTTCACAATTGAAAATATTGTTGGTAATATTGTTTTCATTCATGATGATGTCCTCCAAAAGAATTTGGATTTTTTAAACTGTGAAACATTTACGGATTATTTTGATCCTACTTACACGGGCAATCTTGTTTCTTTTAACATCACAAACAGTGTGACCTTTTACAGCTGCAACCGCACTCTTGCCCCTGTTGATTTTAAGCACACGAGCTGTAATGGTTACAATGTCTACTACTCGCCTCTAAATGAATGGACAAGCTCTTCGCCTGATGGAACTCCAAGGTTTTTTGGTCAATGTTCAAGAATCCAGCTTCCATATAAAAGTCCGTCTAACTTGAGTGACCCATTTACATTACTAATTGCTGATTTCCCAGTTGAAGTAAGATTATCTGATGAATGTGACAAATGCAATAATAGTGGAGGCCAATGTCGAGATGACCACAATTTCCCTTTTTATTATGCCAAAGGTAAGAGACATTGACATATCTGAAAACACTTGAATAAGTACCTTCTCTTTTGTATATAAGTATTTGCTATATGATCGAATATCCAGTGATATGAACCCCGACTGTTTTTTGGTCCCAATAATCCAAAGTTTTCAGTACCTTTCAATTAATTTTCAGGTCCCTCCTTTTTTGAACTCCACAAGTTTTGAAATTTTTTTGTTCTTGAAATCTGATAAATTATTATAATGGGTCTCAAGGGTTTTGGCTGAAGGCGGACTTGCTTCCATTGTTGCCGGCTTTTCAATTCACCCACACTTGATTTGATCAATATAACATGATTACAGAGTTGTAAATCAAGAAAATATTATATTTTTCTTCTCATAATTGAATTTGATCTCAATTTTGGTTTGAAGGCCACCTGGCTGCAGGAAACTCAATGTTGGCGCGGAGGTATATATCTGCAGCAGGTGATTACCAAAATTCAGTTTTTCTTTGTCTTTTTGTTATTACCGCTTCTGTTTACCATTTTTATATAGGATTCATAACATCTATAAAGGAAAATCGAAGAAATCCTAGCGAATATTTAACTATGTGTCTTAAAACTCGAAATTTATTAATGGAAGAATCCATGGATACTCATCAGAAGTGAGGTGGAACATATATAACTCAAGAATTAGCGGTAGCTTATACATACTATGTTCCCTTAAACTACTTCACTTTCTCATCTTGTTTCGTTCAATGCAGTCTGTAAGTTCAGCTACAGGAGTTGGAATTTTGATAATTATCTGCTATTGCTTCAGGAGAAAATTATCTTTTCTTATACTCACTCGCTTCTGGAAGAAGAAGTCTCAAACTCATAAAAATATCAAGGTCTTTCTAAGGGATCATGAACCAGTTGGCATAAGAAGATTTAGTTATTCTGACATTAAGAAAATGACCAACTCCTTCAAAGATAAACTAGGTCAAGGAGGTTATGGTGGTGTATATAAAGGAAATTTAAGTGATGGCTTTCCTGTGGCTGTGAAGATTTTAAAAGAATCAAGAGGCAATGGCGAGGAATTCATTAATGAGGTTGCAAGTATCAGTAGGACTTCTCATGTTAATGTCATCACTCTTCTAGGATTTTGTTTTGAATTTTCCAATAGGGCTCTGGTGTATGAGTTCATGCCTAATGGATCTCTTGAGAAGTTCATATATGAAGAGAATCCCTTGATGCCTATTTGTCAATTGAGCAGTAAAGCCTTATACAAGATTGCACTTGGTGTTGCTCAAGGATTAGAGTACTTGCACCGAGGATGTAACACTCGAATTTTGCATTTCGACATAAAATCTCACTACATACTTCTAGATGAGGATTTCTGCCCTAAAATCTCTGATTTTGGGCTTTCGAAAATATGCCCCAGAAAAGAGAGCATAATATCAATGTTGGGTGCAACAGGGACCGCAGGATATGTTTCTCCTGAGGTCTTCTCTAGAAATTTCGTAGGAGTGTCTTACAAGTCAGATGTCTACAGCTATGGAATAATGATTTTAGAGATGGTTGGGGGAAGAAAAAATATTAATGTTAAGGCTAATTGTAGTAGTGAAGTATATTTTCCACATTGGATTTGCAGGTGTCTAGAACTAAATGAGGATCTTTCACTCCGGAGCATTAGAAATGAAGCGGAAAAAGAAATGATGAGAAAGATGATTATAGTAGGTCTTTGGTCCATACAGACTGACCCTTCAAATCGGCCTACAATGGGTGGAGTGATAGAAATGCTGGAAGGGAGTGTTGAATCCTTGCAAGTACCGCCTAAACCTTTCTTGTCATCTCCACCAAGATGACTAGCCCCATTATCAACCGACACGATAAGTATAGTTCAATGAGAGAATCATATGCAACTATGACGGTATTTGTAGACTGTTTTTATCATTTTGTCTTATGATTCATAATATGCTGTCAATTTTATGAATTGCAAGAATAAGAGGTTGTGTCCACTGTCGTGTAAATGGACAAAATTTTAAGATTTTTGTTCTGTTTGGAGACAAATGTTAAGACTTAATAACAGACTGTCCCCTTGGTAGTCAGGAAGGCTCATTATGCTGGAGCTCTTCATTAAATACCAGTGAAATTCTGTCCCTGTTTTTGCAATAAGCTTATGTTAGGAAATAAGTTTCCAAATGAACAAATTTGCTTTTGACCCCTCAAATTTTGCTTCAGGTTATGTCAATATTTCCTTTGAAGTTACATTATAATTCATATCCTGCAAGATAATTGTAATTAAAGGTATCAGCAACCATGTGGCCTAAAACTTCTATTATTGGAACAGCAGTAAAAATTGAAGTCCTTTTCATGAAGAACTTTGCAAACTGAACAAAATTGAATAAAGCATGATCTTTGCATAAAAATATGATTCTGGAAATGGGGGTGTTTCCCTCTCATGTTTGTTAAATATACGTTAGATTAGTTTTGATTTTTGCTTGATTTGGTTGAATAGCTGACTGGAGACAAATTCATTTCATACCATTTGTTGGGACGGTCCAAAAAATATGGCTTTTCTTACGGGAATACCCTACTAATTAAACTAAATAATTATATACAACCATAAAAAAAGTACCAAATACACATATCTTATGGTATAATTTATTTTTTAAATTACAATAAAAGCTTTTTCACTAAAACAGGTGTGCCGCATACACCTAGAAGCCTCAATCTATTTCTAATTGACTTGGCCATGTCATAATACATACAATACTTGCTGTCAATATGGGTGGTAGCCTATTTCAAATAAAACTCTTTCACCTCTTATTTTTCTTAGTTTGCTTCTTCAATTGTGTAATTCTCCATATTAATAACATAGAAACTTCAATTTTCATGATGGGTCATTTTAGATGCTAAGTTTTTGCATAAAAGTAAGCGAATTTGAATATTCTATTGTTCATAAGAAAACATGCCATGCCCTGCCCTCTCTCCTTTCCGTCCTATTTCACAAGTCTTCGTAGCCAATTTTTCAGTCAAGTAATCTGGCGTATTAAATAAATATATATTTAGATAACAAGCATACAAGAAAGAAAGAACAAAAACCAGTAAACTATGCACACTTTGAATTATTATGATATTATACTGATCTTTTATTTATTTTTAAAACATATTTAATCTCTATTAAAATTTTGAAACAAGCTCCAATTTAATACAAACTCTAAAAATTGAGAAAAAAAAAATCCTAAAATATCCTTATTTTATTATTATTAATAGTGTTTTGAAACAATACCCAGGATTAACTTGGACAAGTGTTTGGGTTTCAAGTCACCAGATCAACCCGGTTCAATTCATATTAATTGTTTTTTTTAATATATATACATATATATTATGTACATAATTTAATACCCAATAAGACATAAAAAATAACAAATAAGAAAAGTATAAATGAAAACTAAAAGGAAAATAAAAATATTATATTAATAGCTTCTTTTATTTAATTTTTTTTTTATGTTTTTTTATATTTTTTAAATTTGGGCCGGGTTTTAAAATTATGCCCTAGTCATGTGAGTTAGTCTGGCTCAACTACTATTTTTGGTTAATGGCCTAATCTGACCAAAGATAACACTCGGGTCATAGTCTGACCGGTTTAATCGACCGGGCTGGTCCGGGTTTCAAAACAAATAAGATATATATAATTTTAGTTTTAACAAATTAATTTAGGTTTTGAGAAATCCTAAATTTAAGTTTGAAGACCTAACAATGGTCATGCAGGGTTCAACGCTTGGTATCAGATCTACCAACGATCACGCAGGGCACAAGGTCTGAAGGCAATCAAAGAATTGCAGCAATAGAGGAGAGAGAGTGAGATAGAAAGATATTGAACTACAACTAACAAATTCTACAGCTAATTTCTCATTTCATCCAAAATTACACAATTACAAATAATAAATTAATTCCTTTTTTATAGGCTAATTTCAAACAAATTCTTAATTAATTGCCCTTAATTTGGATTTGGCACATAACACCTTTGACCAGCATACTTCTGCCAGAATGAGGATTGTGTGTAATACCCGGTTGTGAATCGAAGATCCAGATCCATGCAGGTGGAGGTAAAGAAGAGGAAGAAGGTTCACAATTGAACGTGTTGCTCAGAATAAAAGTGCTTTCATTCATGCTTCGTGATGATGTCCTTCAAATGAATTTGGATTCTTTAAACTGTGAAACTTTTATCATGGATGATTTTACTTCCGACTCTCTTGTTTCTTTTAACAGTGTATACAGGATTGTCCCAATTCAACACAAATGCGTGACATTATTCAAGAAGGAACACTTTTCATTACCCGATATAGAACTTAAGGCCCAAGGTAAAGGCTTTCTCTCTCTATATTTGACTATTTCTCTACAAATATATTTCTAACAATCATTTTTATTTACAAATAAATAATTATTATAATTTCTTTTATATAAATTGAATGCAATGCAAATGTCAAATAAGCTTTTTTTTTTTTTTTAATTGACTGAATGGATAAAAATGCTTTTAATATTATTTTTCTATAAATTAAAGCCCTTTTTTTTGGTAGAGAATATTTTATTAATTTTAATATTACTAATGAATGTCTATTTTTTTTTTTATATAATCTAAGTACTAAATAAATCAAATAATATTTTAAATCATGGTTGGCTACAATAATTTTTAAATTCATTCAAACAACACCTAAAAATAAATTACAATTAAACCACATCTCAAAACCATAATTTAGACCAAAAACAAAGTCAGACTCTCGAGGACCTCACTTCCTGCCTTCCCATTTAACAAGTCTTCCATGGCCGGTATTAAGTCAAGTCAAGTCAACTGGCATAGTAGACTCCTAATTAAAGCATTCACACTTGATATAATCTATTGTTTATTTATGATGGCTAGGTCTTGTTTTATTGTCTACTGATTATTTCTCACCTTGAATTGATGCTCTCGGTTGAAGGTGAAAGGGGTTATGTTAGAAAGTGTCCACCCTCTTTCCCTTGAAGTATATTGACAGAAAACAAGACTTTTATTGTGCCAATGCCAAGGTTATATACCTCAAAAAATCCCAAAACTCTTTGTGTAAATATCTCTGAACACACACATTCATACAATCTCCTAGTTTTCTATCCCATTGTTCCTCAGTCCTCACTACTTATTAAATTATATAGTTCTTCTGCAGCCTAGTGGATGATTCTCATGACTTATCACTTATCAGTGTAACTGATTTGGTTTATGGAGACTATTGGAGTAAACCAGTGCAGAGATTATATATATATTTTTTATAAATGTGTTTATTAGTATGCCAGATATAGAGACTAAAAGAAGTACAAATCATACATAGATGGACAAAGACACACATACAATGTTCTCCTTTGTTAGCCTAATTCATACTAAAAAGATCTTTGATTGTCAATTGCTCAGTCTAAATGAATTCCTCTTTTTATGTTCTGCTGCAGAGAATAATGGGGCTTCGAAGATTGGACTAGGTAATGTACCTATTACAGAGATCTCTTATTGATAATTATAACCATCAATTTCATCATGAATTGCAGATTCAATGATTCCAATAGATACTACTCTCTTTCAAAGACTTTACAAGTAGCAATGTGAAAGTATCACTATTGCCAGATATTAGAGTGTATACTTGCATGTAATGTCAGATGTTTTCTAGGAAATAAGATGGCAATGCTATGGATCTAATCAGACTTAGAGTCCGTTGGGTATACAGATTGTAAAATTAGATTGATATAAGTTTGATATATATTTAGTATGTAGATTGAGTATATGTCAAAAGTGTCTTTGGCATGCTAATTGCATAAGTCACTTTGAGCATACAATTATTACTGAGAGCATCCACAAATTAAAATATTTGGTGTACAAATTGTATTAGAAAGTATTATTTAATTACTCACACAATATTTTAAAATATTACAAAATTATTATTTAAACTTATTCATAATCTATAACAATTTATAATATAATCAATTATATAAAAATAAGATAGTTTGAGGGAGAAATGAGTTAGGGTGAGGGTTAGAGAGTAATATTATTATTTCAAAACTTTAAGGATATGTATGATATTTTACTCTCACATATCACAAACCAAAAGATCCACAAGTAGTTTTTAATAATGTACTTATAAAGATTGGGCGAATTTTTCAAATTGCCTTCAATTGTGATTAGGCTCAATTGTTTGATTGAGACATCTAAACGCACTCAATCAGTCGTTGTACTCTCCAATCGGCAATCGATGTCACAATTCGTATATCAAATGGGATCTTAATGTCTCTAATCACTCTATATTAAATTCAAATTGATCATATAGTTTGTTAAATTTGAGTTGAGTTCAGATTGATTCATAATCAAGCACAACTAGTAGGAAGTCTGCAGAAAGAAAAAAAAATTACAAGATATATTTAGAGTCTGTTTGGTTAAGTTGATTGAAAATATTTTTATATAATTAGTTTTGATATCTAAATAATGAAAAAAAAAATTTATTTTTTGAAATAATGATAAAATATATTTATTTTTATTGATTTGAGAGATTTTGATTTGGTACAAAATTTAGAATAGGGGTATTATATTGAAATATGATAAATACTATGAGTATATTTATCTAAATCAAAAAACTATTTTAAATTTTCTCACTTTCTATTTAGAAAAACATTTATTTTTATTTTTAGCTTGTAATACTCTGATAAACCAAAAACAATTTTAGATAAAGCTCCACTTCTTATTAGTTCCTCAACATCCTTAGATATGACATTGAGTAGCGAGTACTCGTCTTTGATAGTTCAGACTTCAGCCGTTTCAAACACGTTTTCTCTGTCTATACCCCACTTCCTAATCCTCTGGTTATCCCATAGAAAACAAACCCAAAGACTCGGACTGAAGGAGTCGAAGTCTTCCAAAGTCAATTAAGGAAAATGAGTTGGAAACCCCCTCCACTCTCCAGACAAATTTATGAATTGCAATACACGAGGCCAATGACTATGTGAATTTTCAGTAGGATAACCCCACTTAATAATTGGACAGACAACGTAGTTAACACTCAGGGAGATTGGGAACAAAGAATAAGAGCGAGCTAATTAACATAGTTCATTTAAATTAGAGAAGCACATAGGTTCTTCTTGTACAACTAGATTTGTGTTTCTGCTTCTGAGTTGAGTTTTTATGATGGCTCCAATCTCCTTTTATTTTTTCTTGATTCTTTCACACCTTGTGTTGCTGCTCTCGGCTGAAGGTGAGAAGGGATATGTTAGAAACTGTCCATCCTCGTTTTATTGTGGAAATCTAGGCTATCGCCAGTTCCCTTTCACCAGTTCAAGTCGGCCAGACTGTGGATTTCAAGTGATATACGGTTGTGAAGATTCAAACCCAAATGCAGGTAAACAAATTGAACTGGAGAAGGAAGGAAGAAGGTTCAAAATTGAAGTGGCAAATCCGGATGCTAATAGCGTTTCGATTCATGATAATGTCCCCCAGAAAGAGTTATCTTATTGTGAAGCAATCAAGTATAATTTTACTCTTCCTCCCAGCACTCCCATACTTTCTTTTTACTCCCCAAACATTGTGAAAGTGTTCCGATGCAACCGCTCCCTTAACATCAATGCCCCTGGCCCTGAATATTTTAAGATCACAAGCTGTCATGACTACGATATCTTCCACACACCTGACACTGAATGGATGAACCCTTTACCTGAGATGCCAAGCTATTTCAAAAGATGTTCAAGCTCTGACCTTCCATTTACAAGTCGGCCTACCCCCCAAGACCAAAAGATATCGTTATCTCCTGTACTTACGGTTGAACTAAAACTATCCCCTCAATGTGACGGCTGTTACTATAACACAGGAGGCCAATGTCGACTTAACAACCAAGGAAATTTTTACTGCGCCAAAGGTAAAGTAAAAAATAATCTGAAAACACAGTCGTCTAAGTACCTTCAAACACTCACACAGAGACACATACATATGCACTTTTAGCACAATTATTTATTTTCATGGATTGTTTGAATCACAAGCAGTAGAAATGGCATCCTCATGATGAAATCTTTCAAAAACTCTTTTTTCTTTTCTAGTGTATGCCAATCTGGATTCATAGACATATACAGAACGCTCTTGTTGCTATTGTTGTTTTACTTATGCGACAGTCCTCTACTGTTTTATCTATCTATTCCAGTCTTCTGCTTCTCTTTCAAAGTTACTCATCACAAAAAAATTTCCCATAGCTTCTTAATTATCCAGCTCCCATGAGTGCTTAATCTTCGGTAGCCTGGTGTATTATTCTCATGACTTCTCAGTGTAGAGATACAGTGCAGAAATTATTATTATTTTTAATAGATGAGTTGAATCAACTTCACTGTAAAGGAGTGTCATTTTACCATATTCCAGATTAGGTATGGAGACTGCAAGAAGTACAAGTCATATGGATGGACAAAAACAAGTGTTCTGCTTATCTCTTTCTCTTGTTACCTTTTTAAAGTTTACTCTGTTTTTGTAATTACCAACCTCTATTGCTTTTAGCATGGTAACAGCTGGGTCTGATTTATTATTTTACTGTTTGAACTTGTTAATCTCACACTCAAATTTAACCATTTTATTATTGGTAGGTAATTAAGATTGAAAATATCCTTAATCCTCTATTGTTCAGACTTAATGAATTCCTCCTTTTTATCTTCTTATGCAGACAATAATACGGCTTTGAAGCTTGGATTGGGTAATGTACCTCTTACTGAAATGTCTTACTGATAATTAAGCATTTTCATCATGTAGTTCAAATTCCATGATCCCAGTAGCTACTATTTATCTTTTCCTAAGACTTTACAAGGTAGCAATATGAAAGTGACCATATAAAAGAGTCTAACTTAAGTGTCCCCTCTACAGGTTTGGGGTTAGGTTTTGGACTTCCAATCATTGTGATGCTTATTTTCTGGCGCTATAAAAGAACACATCCTTCTTCAGATATCCAATCCAGAAATACTTATCATCCCTACTCTAATTCAGACCTAGAAACAGGTAGCGTCATCTTTGGGGTCCCTGTCTTCTCCTATACTGAACTTGAAGAAGCAACCAACAACTTTGACCATAATAAAGAACTGGGAGATGGAGGCTTTGGCACTGTATATCATGGTAAGACACAAGCTTTCGTTCTCAGTTGAAATGTCAATGAAAATTGTCTTGCATATTGTTGAATGACTTATTTTTCGATCTTTAATGACTAGGAAAACTTCGAGATGGGAGGGAAGTTGCAGTCAAGCGCCTGTACGAGCACAACTACAGACAAGTAGAACGATTTATGAATGAAATTGAAATCCTCACACGGTTGCGTCACCAGAACCTTGTGTCCCTATATGGCTGTACTTCACGCCACTGCCGAGAATTACTGCTCGTGTATGAATATATACCAAATGGCACAGTCGCTGATCATGTCCATGGTAACCATGCAAAGCCTGGGTCACCTCCATGGTCCATAAGAATGAAAATTGCCATAGACACTGCCAGTGCATTGGCTTATCTTCATTCTTCTGACATCATTCATCGCGATGTAAAGACCAACAACATCCTCCTTGACAACAACTATTGTGTTAAAGTGGCAGATTTTGGGCTTTCCAGGCTGTTCCCCATTGATGTCACACATGTCTCCACAGCTCCTCAAGGGACACCAGGCTATGTAGATCCAGAATATCACCAATGCTACCAGCTAACTAGTAAGAGTGATGTTTACAGCTTTGGGGTTGTACTCATTGAGCTCATATCATCTATGCCAGCTGTTGATATTACCAGACACAGGCATGAGATCAACTTGGCCAACCTAGCCATAACCAAGATTCAAAAATGTGCATTTAATGAGTTGGTAGATCCAACCCTTGGCTTTGAGTCAGATAACGAGATCAAAAGGATGACAATTTCTGTGGGAGAATTGGCTTTCCAGTGTCTGCAACAAGAGAAGGAAATGAGACCTTCCATGGCTGAAATTTTGGAGGCTTTGAAGAGAATTGAATGTGGGAAGAAGGACCCTGAAAATCTAGAGGAAAAAGATATTCAAGACGGAGGGATGTCAAATAGTGTACAGCCACCACCACCACCGTCACCTGAAGAATATGAAGTTGCTGCCTTCACCAATCACTGTGACTGATAAATGGGATAGTAAATCTACAGCACCTAATAGTGGTTCACTCTTCTTATTCCAGTCTAGAATATTTAAGGCAGATGAAAAGGTTTTGCTCAGCACTCATTATCAGTTAGCGATGAGTGAGTTAAAATATCATTATCTTCTCATCTACTTTCGACTATGATAAGTTGGGATTAAAGTTTTATCTTCACATCTACTTGTTTTGGTGTTTATAGAAAGGTGATATTATATATGAGGCACATAACAGGCATGACAAGCTTGCAGGATGTACAATTCAATGGAGCTGTTTCCTTCTTCCTTGTCCTCTATTTTCTATTGTTTAATTCCATATTTTAGAACTAGCCATTTTTGTTATCCTTGCAATTTTACTCCCTGCCTGTTGATTCAAGTAGGGTTGACAATGAATCAGATGTATCAGTGTTCTTAAGACTGCTTCCAGAAATAGAGTTAAATTCAAGAAGTCAATAATCTCACATGCAGATCCCAGAAACAACCACCATATTCTGACTTCTAATACCAAGCTTGCTTCAATATGCAGTAAATCAAGAAATCAAGCTTGTTATTAATAATAAGAGTTAGCATGTCAATTTCAGAAAGCTCAAATACAATGTTCCATGTTAAAAAAAAGAGAGTAGAAAATAAAATAACATAATTGAGAAAAGGAAAGAAAGCAGCACACCATATTATATGTGCAATAGTGCAAACAAATCAAACTTGCACTATTTAGTATAATACTTCACTGTGTTTGTTTATTAACAACTCTTATTGGTGATTTTCTATATGTGAGGTTTGTTTATCTAATTATTTGTTGTGGATTTAAGAATTATGTCTACTTGAGATTATTTTCATTTTTGTAAAGTGCAAAATAACTTCTGCAAATAAAGTTATAATTGACTTTCTTAAAAAACAAAATTAGGGACTGGCGTCTTTTATTTATTTTTTAAGTCAAAAGAATAACAATGACTTGGAAAATGCACCACTCCCTAGTCTAGTCTAGTGCCTCTTTCCTCTTTTACCAATCAAACCCTTAAAACCTCTCATTTTCCTTTGAAATTCTAAAGAAAGTATTGAAAGTAAACCAATCAATTTCTTGAGCAAAAAGAAGCAACTATTTTCCCAAACCCCAAACGTATACTCCTCTTCCTCTTAGTCTTGGAAGCAATCAATTCACTTTGTCCCTCACAATCATCACACAATATTCAAATTCAAATCACTGAAACTCATACAAGTTTTAGAGCCACAAATAAAAGGGAGAGTTACAAAGACAGAAAGAGCAAGCAAAACCTGAACTTGGCGACACTCCAGAAATTCAAGCTACTAACTGCACCATGTGGCTTGACTCAGAGTCCGACAAGAAGCCCAAGAACAAGCCCGGTTGTACATTTTCGTCACCGGAAAAACACCCTCCGCATGCTACTCTCCCGGAGCACCAGTCGCCGGTCACCTCGACTGCAAGACATGCCGTATCAACAAATAACTCCGACGAGTTTACCTAAGGTGATTAAGAAGGATTCAACACAGAGGAACTCTTTGAAAGACCTGTTTGTGTCTTCGCCTCCGCCAATGGAAGAAGGTCCCGACGAAATGGACAAGAAGATTGTGAGAGGTCAGACCGCAGGCTCCGTTGGGAATGTCTCTCCTGACGGTTCGGTATATTCGAGGGTCGGACCGGCTTCTCCTAGACCGGTTTGGTTGGGCTTCCGGTCCAGGTCGTTATTAAGAAGGGCTTGGCGCCCTGTACTTGTTTCTATTTCAGAGTAATCATAACGAAAAGTTTTAGTAATGCCAATCTGCCTGTCTATTGTTATCCAAATCAATCAATCAGTTATTTCCTTAGCAGTAAAAAAAAAAAAAATTCTATCTGTCAGCGATTAGCAATATATATGTTCATCAAAATTCTATTTAACATGTATGTTACAAGTTTAAGGTTAGCCACTTAGCATAAATGATAAAAAAAAAAAAAATTCTTTCTTAAACTTAAATGTTCAAGGTTCAAGCACTAATTATGCAAATTGAGTAAAGAAAGAGTGGAAGAAGCTAGCAACCTTGTTTGTTTGAAGAGATTTTAGAATGTTGTAGTCCAGTCCATCCACAGGTGGCATTCTAGGAATGTTGTGACATACATGATTAATCAAAATTATGTTATTTAGAATGAAAATCATTCAAAGGTTTGTGTTTTATGTACAGTTGGGGCAAACATATTTTCTTCTTAATCTTCTTTTTGAGTAAGAAATATTAGTGTGCAAAGGAAAAGTCACATTTGAAGAATGGAGAGGGAGTATTGTTGTTGCACATGGGAGACCAGAGAATAAATTGGCTCAGTAATTGCTAAAGCACGAACTGTCCCCTTCACAAAAGAGCTAAAGCTAAAGCAAAGGCGTGAATGCTATCGGAGAGTCACACAAGCAGTGGCCATGGTTTCATTGGTTTGGCTTTGGCATTGGAAAAGCACAGCTGAGAAGTTTCTACGATAAACAATACAGCAAAGATGGATGGACAACAATTTTTGCACTATTTAATATGTAAAATCATCTTTCGAAGTGATTGACAAGAGGACCAACTTTCAACGTGCTTCCTAATTGAGTTACTCCTTTTTTAAGAAACTGCATCTTTATAGGAAATAGTGAAATTCCAAAGAGCAGATACCAGAAAAACAATCCTACTTGATCAATTACACACCAATGCTTTCAATGTATTAGACATTCTTAGTTGTAGGTGGCAAGTAAAATAGACTTTTTTGTCATCACAATCATTTCTTACAAAAAACAGTTGGACACTGTCGTCCTAAAAAATAGAAATTTGATAAAAAAATTTCTCTTCTTTTGACCGAGGATGTACAACATTTTCTTTCTCCTTCCTCTTCCATATTTCTTATTCTTGACACAATTTCTCAAAGGCCAAGAAAAACAAAGAGCGAAAAGAAACAAGTTTGTGGTTTTTAAAGCTGCTCTTTATATACTAGACTAGAGGAATTGAAAGAGCTTTCTTATTAATTTGAGATGGTGATTGTGGTTCGAAAATTCAGTATTTATCCAATCACAACAAGATATATGACTTAGTTAAAGTGTAATGGTCTATCTCTAAAAGTAACTTATCTCGTCATTACTGTGACACGTGGCACATGTTTATTGGCCATATATTTCTTTACAATTAGGATAAACCGCGAAGGTTACACTTATGGGCTCTCACCCATTTCTCTGTTATACATTTTACAGCTTATCATTCTCTACAGACTTATACTGACTTAATCTTTGCAGTCTTCCTAGGTCCACATGACTGCTCATCTTCTTATCTTACATGTCCGATTTGAGGAGCCACATGGAGGACATCCTGAAGACCTCATGTTAAGTCAAATCAAACTCTAACATTGTCACATTTTGTGGCTCCTGAAATCCTATGTACTCTTTTTCATGGCTCCTAAAACCCATTCCAAAAAGATATCCAAGTTCATAAATGCGTCAAGGGAATCTTAAAAAAACACCTCTCACGCTCATAATTAGTAGATTCTTTCATTAAGTTTTTATCCCATTCCTAGGCCTCAACTGTTGGTTCGGATCTTTCGCAACACCAACAACATTCCACTGGTCGTCATCCTCAAATCGCCCCTGAATTAGAGAATGAACGTGTTAAGAATATATCTAGTATTCTCCTCCTCGTGCACTCACGCCAAAAGAGCTTTGGTAATTTATTTTTTCCTTGCATGATCCGATGAACCATCAACATAAACTACCTACCAAGCAACCGCAGCTTTGTTCCGATCATTTCGGCACCAATATTGCTGCCACCAGAGCTCTAATGTGGCCATAAGCCCAGTTTTCAAGCCCAGATCTAGTTTTTACCTGTGCTACAACTCTGCTTGGACTGACCCATTGACCTAGTTGCTAATTAAGCCATTAACAGTCATCGGCTCAGCTTCTCAAATACCATATCATTTTGTTGACAGAAATTTCTTAGTTTTACCATGCTTAAATCAATACCAAAGATTAGCATATCATCTACATCTCCTTGTCATTCTTAAACTTTTAATAAAAATATTTTTTCAATTCATTTATTTTAAAACAATGAGAAAATATGATTTTGTTAAACTTTTCATGCAATTGTTTAAGAGCTTGTTTAAGGTGATATAAAAACTTAGCAAGTTTACAAACTTTCTTTTCTTGGCCCTTGAGGACAAGCCCTTTTCTTTTCTTGGCCCTTAAGGACAAACCATTTTCTTGGCCCTTAAAAGACAAATTCTTCAAGTTGATTCATATAAATCTCATCCTCTAATATATTATTTAGGAAAGCTGTTTTAACATCCATTTGGTGTATAATTAGTTGATAAATAGAAGCTAATAATATCAAAAATCTTACTGTACTAATTCTAGTAATTGGAGCATATGTATCGAAATAATCTATTCCTACCTTTTGTTTAAACTCTTTTGCTACTAACATGGTTTTATATTTGCCTATAAAGCCATCTCTTTTAAGTTTTCGCTTAAAAATCCATTTGCAGACTATTAGTTTAAAACCTAACAGTAAATTAGTCAAATACCATGTTTGATTAGTCATAATTGACTGTATTTTATCATTTATAGCTTCTTGTTATAATGCAAAATCTTTTGAAGACATAGCTTCTTTATAAGTTAAACGATCATGCTCATATGTAGAATTATAAATATTTTTTCTACCATGTAATGGTAAGAATTTGGACAATAGGTTTTTGCTTTTCTCTCGTTTACTTCTTCTAAACTCAATTTCTCCTTGAATTTCCAGATTTGGTTGAAAATCATATCCTTGAATTTTCAGATTTGTATTGCCATCTTAATCCTCTAGATGGTTTTAATTTCTTTTTCGTTTCTCAAAAAATTATGCATCTTTAGATTCTATAATTGTCTTTTGATTTACGGAATCTGTTATTTTAATAGTAAGAAATTTGTATACCAAGAAAATTATTCTCAATATTTTTTTCTCCCAGTTTGGATCGTTTAGGATCTGTTAACTTCGCTAATGTTTTGCATCCCCAAACCTTTAAATGGTTAAGAGAAGGTTTTCTCTTTTTCCATAATCCATAAGAAGATGCATTAGTTTTCTTGTGTGTGGTATACAATTAAGTATGTAATAATAAGTCATGAGTGCTTCCTCCCACAAATTCTTAGGTAAACCTAATGTTAGTAATACAATGTTTATCATATTTACGATGGTCCTATTTTTCCATTTTGCATCATCATTTTGTTGAGGTCTATAAGGTGTAGTGACTTGATGTGTTATGACATTCTCTTTACACAAATCAATAAAAAAAAGATATTCGCCACACCTATCAAACCGTAGGATTTTAATTTTTCTTTCCAATTGACTATCTAACTCGGCTTTGCAGACTTTAAATTTATATATCAAAAGTCTTATTTTTTTGTCCATAACAAATATACATAAGCATACCTAGAATAATCATCTATAAATGTTATGAAATATCTTTTACCACCTTTAGTTAGAATGTCTTCTAACTCACATATGTCAGTATTAGATCTAATAGTTGTGTAGTTTTTTCTACTTTTTTAAAAGACTTCATGACTATTTTAGACTTGAAGCAAGTTTGACATTTTTCCAACTCATTGGATGACAGAGAAATTGCTCCTAGATTATTCATGCTCCTAATACTATTAAGGCATCTTGAAATCATACTTACAGAAATTTAATGTCATGCAGGCAATGCGGGTGAGCCCATTTCACCTTGGGATTTGTTTAGTTAAAAATTAAATAACTTGAATTTATTTATACATTCTCATCCACTTTTTCAATGTAGAACTTCATTCAATACAACATTAATCAAAATCCTCTTTTTCTCTTTTCAAGACTTCAAAAAATTCCTTTGAAAATTCTTAACACCTTGTTAAAAATTCGATCCACGATCAAAAAAATGTCAAAAAAAGACCTACATTCTCATCCCTTTCAAACACGCTTTCTTTCTCTTTAACCCATTCCCTAATCTTCTTTCTTGTTTACATGAATCTCAATTTCGCTCCACTTTTACTAGTTTAAATCATAAAAATATATTATTCACTAATTCAATTCGTGAAGTTTTTAACAGGGATATTACCTCGCAGCCCCCAATTCTCATAATAAATTTCCAAATTTCGTGGACTTTTTATTGCACTTTCAATTCTGAAATGAGAAAGACGCGTGAGAAAATAAACACAACTCTATTTTCTTAAGCTTTCACAAAAAATCTTTGCTGCCGTTTTCATTATGGTTTGAAATTTTAAGAGTCAAAGTCTTCCAAGTGCTCTGCTAGTCAATGCTTTTTATAGTCTCTTTATTAAGTCTTCCATGAAAAATTTCCAGTCAACTGGCGTATTGGACAGATAAAAGTAGTTAACATGGAGCAAAGACTTTGAACACTAACACACTTCATTTAAATTAGAGAACCACGTATATAGGTTCTTGTACACGTAGAATTGCATTTGTGCTTTTGAGTTGAACTTTTATAATGATAATGATGATGACTCAGGTCTTCTCTTATTGTTTTTTTATTCTTTCTCATCTTATGTTGATGCTCTCTGCTGAAGAAGAAAATGGATATCAGAGACACTGTCGCTCTTTTCATTGTGGAAAGTTAGATGATCTCCAGTTCCCTTTCACGAGCTCAGATCGGCCAGACTGTGGATTGTCAGTAATATACGGTTGTGAAAATCCAGATCCAAATGCAACTAAAGAAATCCAATTCGTGGAGGATGGAAGAAAGTTCACAGTTGAAAAGGTGGATCAGGATAATAGCGTTTGGGTTCATGATTATGACCTTCAACACAAGTTAAATTCTTGCCAAGTTTTCAAATATAATCTCACCCTTCCTTCCAGCTCTTTACTTTCTCCTTACATTAAACACAATGTGACATTGTTCAGCTGCAATCGCACCCTTAATATCAATGCACCTGGCCCTGAATATGTTAAGTACACAAGCTGTCATGACTACGATGTCTACTTTTCTTCTAAATTTGATAGTCCCAGCTCTTTAGCGGAGCTTCCAAGCTATTTCGCTCAATGTTCACATTTCCTGCTTCCATTTAAATATCAGTCTAACTCGAATGACCCATTTACATTTTTAACTTCTGAGTTCCCTGTTGAAGTAAAAACATCTGCTGAATGTAGCAAGTGCTACCATAAGAGAAGAGGCCATTGCAAACTTGACAAAAAACAAGAGTTTTATTGTGGTATAGACCTCAAAACCCAAAACACTTTGAGTAAGTACCTCTAAACACACACACTGACAAACATACATACAATCTGCTATTTTTCTATACCATTGTTCCTCGCTGTTTATTTATATAGCTTTAGTTTATTCGAAACCTCTTTAATGTTTCCTCTGTTTTTTGTATTTACCATATTCAAATTTAACCATTTATTATTGTATGCCTGAAATGATCTTTAATCTTTTATTGTTCAGACTCTTCTTCCGCAGATAATAATCGCACTTTGAAGCTTGGACTAGGTAATGAACCTCTTACAGAAATTTCTTATTGATTATTAAGCATTTTCATCTTGCAGTTCAAATTCAATGATCCCAGTAGATACTACTTATCTTTTCTTAAGACTTTAGAAGGGTTTGTAAAGGTAGCAATATGAAGTGACCATATAAAGAGAGTCTAACTTAAGTGTCCCTTCCACAGGTTTGGGGTTAGGTTTTGGACTTCCAATCATTGTGATGCTTATTTTCTGGCGCTATAAAAGCACACATCCTTCTTCAGATATCCAATCCAGAAATACTTATCATCCCAACTCTAATTCAGACCTAGAAACTGGTAGCGCCATCTTTGGGGTCCCTGTCTTCTCCTATACTGAACTTGAAGAAGCAACCAACAATTTTAACCATAATAAAGAACTGGGAGATGGAGGCTTTGGAGTTGTATATCATGGTAAGACACATGCTTTTAATTTCGTTCTCAGTTGAAATGACAATGAAAATTGTCTTGCATATAATTGAATGACTTGTTTTTTTGATCTTTAATGACTAGGAAAACTTCGAGATGGACGAGAAGTTGCAGTCAAGCGCCTATATGAGCACAACTACAGACGAGTTGAACGATTTATGAATGAAGTTGAAATCCTCACACGGTTGAGTCACCAGAACTGGGAGATGGAGGCTTTGGAGTTGTATATCATGGTAAGACACATGCTTTTATTTTTTCTTGATTCTTTCACACCTTGTGTTGCTGCTCTCGGCTGAAGGTGAGAAGGGATATGTTAGAAACTGTCCATCCTCGTTTTATTGTGGAAATCTAGGCTATCGCCAGTTCCCTTTCACCAGTTCAAGTCGGCCAGACTGCGGAATTTTGGTGATATACGATTGCGAAAATCCAAATTCCAGTGTGGATAAACAAATTGAACTGGAGAAGAAAGGAAGCAGGTTCAAAATTGAAGAGGCAAATCCGGATGCTAATAGCGTTTCGATTCATGATAATGTCCTCCAAGAAGAGTTGAATTCTTCTTATTGTGAAGCAATCAAGTATAATTTTACCCTTCCTCGCAACACTCCCATACTTTCTTTTTACTTCCCAAACATTGTGAAAGTGTTCCGATGCAACCGCTCCTTTAACATCAATGCCCCTGGCCCTGAATATTTTAAGAGCACAAGCTGTCAAGACTACGATATCTACTGCCCACGTCAACCTGAATGGATGAACCCTTTACCTGAGATGCCAAGCTATTTCAAAAGATGTTCAAGCTATGACCTTCCATTTACAAGTCCGCCTACCCCCCAAGACCAAAAGATATCGTTATCTCCTGTACTTACGGTTGAACTAAAATTATCCGATGAATGTAGAGATTGTTACCATAACAGAGGAGGCCAATGTCGACTTAACAACAAAGGAATTTTTTACTGCGCCAAAGGTAAAGTAAAAAATAATCTGAAAACACAGTCGTCTAAGTACCTTCAAACACTCACACAGAGACACATACATATGCACTTTTAGCACAATTATTTATTTTCATGGATTGTTTGAATCACAAGCAGTAGAAATGGCATCCTCATGATGAAATCTTTCAAAAACTCTTTTTTCTTTTCTAGTGTATGCCAATCTGGATTCATAGACATATACAGAACGCGCTTGTTGCTATTGTTGTTTTACTTATGCGACAGTCCTCTACTGTTTTATCTATCTATTCCAGTCTTCTGCTTCTCTTTCAAAGTTACTCATCACAAATAATTTTCATATAGCTTCTAAATTATCCAGCTGCAATGAGTGCTTAATCTTTGGTAGCCCAGTGTATGATTCTCATGACTTCTCAGTGTATAGATAGAGTGCAGAAATTATTATTATTTTTAATGCTTTTAGCATGGTAACAGCTGGGTCTGATTTATTATTTTACTGTTTGAACTTGTTAATCTCACACTCAAATTTAACCATTTTATTATTGGTAGGTAATTAAGATTGAAAATATCCTTAATCCTCTATTGTTCAGACTTAATGAATTCCTCCTTTTTATCTTCTTATGCAGACAATAATACAGCTTTGAAGCTTGGACTGGGTAATGTACCTCTTACTGATAATTAAGCATTTTCATCATGTAGTTCAAATTCCATGATCCCAGTAGCTACTATTTATCTTTTCCTAAGACTTTACAAGGTAGCAATATGTTAGTGACCATATAAAAGAGTCTAACTTAATTTCATCATGAATTTAAGATTCAGTGATTCCAGTAGATACTACTCTTTTTCAAAGACTTCACAAGTTGTTACAAGCAGCAACGTGAAAGTATCACTGTCCCCCTTCTCCGCAAGGTCAAGGAGGATAAAATTGTATCAATTACTTCAAAAAGCATAGCTTGTATTTATTATGATCCTTAAATTGGTTCACTTTCTCATCTAGTTTAGTTCACTGCAGTAGCATCAGCTGTAGGAGTTGGAGTTCTGATAATGATGATATGCTTCTACTTCAGGACTAAGCTATCATCTCTTAATCTCGCCTGCAATAACAAGTCTCAAACTCATGAAAATATAAAGGCCTTTCTAAGGAATCATGAACCTCTTGCAATAAGAAGATATAGTTATAATGAAATTAAGAAAATGACCGTCTCTTTCAAAGATAAACTAGGCCAAGGCGGTTATGGCAGTGTATACAAGGGAAAGTTACATGACGGGTGTCCAGTGGCTGCGAAGGTCTTGAAAGAATCCAAAGGAAATGGAGAGGAATTTATCAATGAGGTTGCAAGTATTAGTAGGACTTCCCATGTTAACATTGTTACCCTTCTAGGATTTTGTTTTGAAGGTGCTAAGAGGGCTCTGGTGTATGAATTCATGCCTAATGGATCTCTTGAGAAGTTCATATATGAAGAGAATCAGTCAAACTCTAATAATGAATTGGCTTGTGAAATCCTACACAAGATTGCAGTTGGTGTTGCTCGAGGATTAGAGTACTTGCATAGAGGATGTAACACTAGAATTTTGCATTTTGACATAAAACCACACAACATACTTCTGGATGGGAACTTCTTCCCAAAAATCTCTGACTTCGGGCTTTCTAAAATATGTCCTAGAAACGAGAGCATAATTTCAATCTTGGGTGCAAGGGGAACTGCAGGATATATTGCTCCTGAGGTATTCTCAAGAAGCTTTGGAGGAGTGTCACATAAATCAGATGTCTACAGCTATGGAATGATGGTTTTAGAGATGGTTGGGGGAAGAAAAAATATCAATGTTAAAGCTGATTGTAGTAGTGAAATATATTTTCCGCATTGGATTTACAAGCGACTAGAACTAAATGAGGAGCTTGCACTCCGGAGCATTACAAAAGAAGGAGACAAAGAAAGGATGAGAAAGATGGCTATAGTAGGCTTGTGGTGCATTCAGACTAACCCTTCAAACCGGCCAACAATGGGTGGAGTGGTGGAAATGCTGGAAGGGAGCGTTGAATCCTTGCAAGTACCTCCCAAACCTTACTTGTCATCTCCACCAAGTTCACCAGCCCCATTATCATCTGACACGATAAGTTTAGTTCAATGAGAGAATCAAATGCAACTATGACGGTATGGGTAGACTTTTTTTATCATTTGGTTTTGAGTCATAACATGTTGCCAATTGTATGAATTGCAAGAATCTTGAGGTTGTGTCCAATGTCCAGTTAATAGACAAAATTTAAGTTTTCTGTTCTGTTTGGTGACAAACGTTAAGACTTAAGATATCTCCTGTGACAATTTGTATGAGCTCTGCACAAGGATTCTCCTTGTGCTATATGTACAATGCGGGACTTGCAATAGAATGCAGTAACAAACTGTCCTCTAACTGGTAGCCGGCCAGAAAAGGTCATTATGCTGGAGCTCTTCATTAAGTACCAGTGAAGTTCTCTCCCTATTTTTTCAAGAAGCTAATGTGAGGAAATTAGTTTTTTTTTTTCAACAAGTTTGATTTTGAGTACTCAAAGTTTGCAGCTGGTTATGTGTCAATATAGCCTTTAAAGTTACATTAGAATTCATATCTCACATGAAAATTGTAATTGAAGGTAGCTGGATGTGTTCATGCAACCAAAAACTTTTATTATTGGAAACTGCACTAAAAAGTGAAGTCGTTTTCATGAAGGACTATTATTATTTTTTTATGATTTGAAGACTCTTTTTTTTCTTTTCAATATTTATTAATTTGAATATTACTTATGATTGTGTTTTTTTTTTTTTTTTTTTAATTTACATACTACACAAATTAAACAACATCTTAAATCATGGTTTGTAACTATAATTTTTAAAATTATTCCATTAATATCAACAACAAAAAAATCACAACCAAACAATATATCCAAATATAATTTATAACCAAAAACTAAATCAAACTCCTTTACGCCTCTCTTCTTTCCTTCTTATTTCACAAGTCTTCTATAACTGGTGTTACGTCAAGTCAAGTCAACTAGCCTAATTAATAGACACCAAATTTTCCTTCGCATAGAGGCATTATTAATTAACGCATGCACACTTATTATTTCTCGCCTTATGTTAGAAAGTGTCCCCTTTCTTTCCGTTGTGGAAAATTATGTGATCTGATCCAGTTTCCTTTTACATCAAACACAGTCTGACATTGTCAACTGCAATGGCACCCTTAATATCAATCCCCCTGACCCTGAATATGTTAAATTACACAAGCTTTCATGACTTCGATGCCTACTTTTCTTCTAAATTTGATAGTCCCAGCTCTTTAACTGAGCTTCAAGCTATTTCGCTCAATGTTCACATATCCAGCTTCCATTTAAATATCAGTCTAGTTCGATGTCCCCTAGTAGATGATTCTCATGACTTATCACCTGTAAGTGTGACTGATTTGGTTTCAGTAAGACTAAAACATAGACGAGATTCAAAGTTAGAACCTGTAGACATTATGACATCGCAGGGCGGATCCATATTAAAGTGAGTGGGATCAGTTGACTAGGAAAATTCAATTTACTAGCAAAGTTATGAGTGTTAGGGAATTTTTTATCGGTACACTTAACTTTTGTCTTATATATATATCATAATTAATGAAATATTTAGTTCTAGAACCTAGGTCTTTCAAAAAAAAAATTCTTAGATCATATGACTCTAATAGATTCATCATGTCTAATTTATGAGATGATTAAAATTGTGTAAGGTGTTTATTATATAACCTCAAATTCAACCAATTTTTTATGAACAAAACTAGTAAAGAAAAATATTTTATTAAAAAATATATTTATTAATAAAAATTAAATTAAATTTTTATTTTTAAAAAAATAATTATTAGTTTTATTAAATATGACTGAAATATTATTTTGACCCTACTTAAATTTATGGATCCGCCATTGAAGATATGCTAAGTTATCTATTAGAGTTGTTAAGACTGGATTTGACTAATTGCGATGCCCTCCATGTGGCAATCTGACTTGCAAGATATGGAGAGAGCAGTCATCTAGATCTGGTAAAACTCCAATGCTAAAGTCAATATAATCAGAGTAAATAAGCTGAAAAGTTGTAAAAAGTAGAGTTTGAGAGAACAACCTATTTTGTTTTTGAGGTTTTAAGCCTCTTTATATAAAAGTTTTGTTGGAGTATTAATCACAATAGTTATGATGTCTATTACAATAATAATGAAATCTATTACATAATAATAGACGATAATGACATTCTTTATAATATTAATAGGAATTAAGGTGGCAGTTACGATTTGGATTAGTCCGGTATACTTTAACCATGCCACGTATACTATTATTGGATTGGTACAATCCTGTATTATCACTAGTCCCTAAAAACGGGTTTAAGAACCGTAGGGACTTGAACTAGATATTGTGACCATATACATCGGTCGTGTTCCCCGTTTGCAGACTGTATTTTTTACACTAAATTTTTGAAATTTTGGTGCTATCACTAATATGAAGCACTGATGGTGTGTTATTTTATCATTGATCTTGACGCTATGCTGTATTCTACCTTATAATTTACCCCATTTGACTCCACCTTATTACTCCTACAATTTTTAGCGCGAACTGAGAAATTCAAATTTATTTATAATAGTAGTTTTTGCTTAATTTTTGCCCATCGATTGGGACTAATATGCAGTTGTATTAAGTTGTACTGCATTAAATAGCATACCTTGTTTTGGACAATATGGGTGAAAACTCGAGTCTGTTTGCTGATGTTATAGCATTCTAGGTGAAAACTAAGCTTTTGCATGTTGTTGTAGCATTATGGGTGAAAACCCAAGCTTGTTGGCTTTGTACGTAGCCACTTAATTTGTGTGGGTACTCTGCTCGGGCGCCAGCTTTTTAGCCAGTGCTTGTAAGGAAATTGATTATATCAGGCACAGTGAAAATTTAAAAAATTTCGGCATAACCAAATCTCTAATATAGTCTCTATTGTTTATGAACCAATGTATTTTTTATCAATCTTATAAATAGAATAGTAACTCTTGAAGCGATTAGGAACATCTTAACTTTTGATCCACAAGTTGTATAGGGTGTACAACCTCTAAATATATCCACCGAATGACTTGATCAAAAACTTTGTGTTGGCTGCTAAAAATCTCCTTGTGTGCTAGCATAAGTGATGAGATTTTCTCATGTCTCACAAATACTCAGTTTGCCAAAAATTCTCTACAGAGAACTTTTGCTCTATGTGATATTTGAATAAAAGTTACGTCCAATACATATAAGGTCTAACCTCATTTAAGTATGATATAACTGAACTGTAGATAATAAAATCAAATCTTATCTCATCTCTTAAACTTGTAGATAAAATAGGAAAATCCTAATAAAGTTAATCATATTTTAAATTTCAAATATCATTTGTCTATAATTGCATGGAAGCTCAAAACTTCTCTTAATCAAATTACATCTTTTGTGTGTGACCCCTTAGGTTTATATTAAACTGGCAGTAGGTCACATTAACTTAATATATTTTTCAATTAGATCCATATCTAATTAATTTAAATCAAAACTAATTTTTGATTTACCCATTATTGAGAATTAATTTAATAATTAATTCTCGGGTTACAAACAAGTCAAAATTGATGCCTATCAGTATATAATGACTATCCAGATAATATAAATATATTTGTGAATCTTTTCGTTGTTAGCTACATTGCAATTCAATCTTTCCTTCATTCAATGTTCTTGATTAAACTTAGAGTATGAATTAATGTCAAATCCTAAATTATTTAATCTGATATATCTATTTATAAGTTACAACTTATTTGGTGAAACCTAAATTCTCTAATCTAGTTTCACATTACCTTAGTCAAGAACTTTCTGAATTATGTCTTAATTAGATAACATAGAACATTCTCTTTCTTTACTGAGAGTGATAGATCCCTTATTGTATACTTATATACTTCCATACATAGATAGTCATGCCCAATATCTATCTCTGTATAACTCATGGTGAATTACACTTAGATAATATCAATGCATGATAAGCTATGTACAAGGTATCTATGATGCCTCAGGTCTGAAGATCATTTGCACCACTACAACGAAGAACACTCATTGTCAACTATGTTAAAGTCCATATGAGTGTTTTATGATCGAGTCAATTCAGTGAACTTGGTAGACTGTTTTTGTGAGCTTCAATCATTAAATGAGGAGCTGGGTAGACTGTTTTTATGGTTGTCAATGGACTTAAGAAGTCCATTACGCAATGGTCTGTTTTACGATAAGTATAGTTCAATGAGAGAATCAAATGCAACTATGACGGCATGGGTAGACTGTTCTTATCATTTGGTTTTATGAGTCATAACATGTTGTCAATTATATGAATTACAAGAATACGAGGTTGTGTACACTGTCCTGTTAATGGACATATTTTAAGATTTATGTTCTGTTTGGTGACAAATGTTGAGAGATCTACTGTGACATTTTATATGAGCTCTGCACAAGGATTCTCCTTGTGCTATATTTACAATATGGGAATTGCAATAGAATGCAGTAACAGACAATATAACCTTTTAAAGTTACAATGGAATTCAAGTCTTACAAGACAATTGTAATTGAAGGTAGCAGCAGGTTTTCATGGAATCTGCTCTTAAAAAAAAAGTAAAAAGTGAAGTCGTTTTCAAGAAGAAACTGAACTAAAATTGAATAAAGAGTGATGTTTGCATAAAAAATATGATTCAGGACATGGGTGTGTTTTCCTTTCTTGTTTGCTACGGAAGACACGTTAGATAAAGCAATTTTTGGTTTTGTTTGATTGTCTGAATAGCTGACAGCTAATTTACAAAGCTATTTAGAAAAAAAGGTGATAGGAGTCAAATTCATTTTTGAGAATTCATACCATTTGTTTGGACGGCGTTATAAATATGGCATTTCTGTATGAGAAGACCACACTAATTAAACTAAATACTTACATACAATCATATAAAACAATAAAAAGAATACACTATATCACACAATCCCTTGTCTTTTTTTCCATTCTCATCATAATGTTTAATTCGCAAAAGTTAATATAACTCTCTAGCTTTGATAATTAGAGTATAACTCAGTTTCAAAATAAAATGTCATCCTACAATAAATCTTCCCGAAGACTACAATGACCTTTCATTAAAACAATTATTTCTATTTATATCATGTTGCCAACTAATCTAATTGACTTAGGACACAAAATCATAATACAATTCTTCAATATAAAAGCCAGTTAACAAATCCTTACATACTTACTGTCAACGTGGGTTACACTTCCAGTACCAAAAAATAAAAAATATGGGTTACACTTCAGGTGGCCTATTTCAAATAAAACTCTTTCACCTCTCTTATTTTCCTTTGCTTTTTGTTTTTTTTTTTTAACAGTTTAAACCAACAGTTCAACTCTCACCTCTTCCCCCGCTGTTTCACAAGTTTTCCATGACCAATTTGTTAAGGCAGGCCAAGTTAACAGTAATAAATATAATGGGAACAAAGAACACGATCACTAACATATATATACTTCCTTTGAAAGCATAAATAACTAACAAGTACACATGCACACTTGATGTAATCTATTTCCCCGTCCTTGTTTATAATAATGGTTAGGGCCTCTTTTTATTGCTTTTTGATTCTTTCTAGCCTTGTTTTGCTGCTCTCGGCTGAAGATGAAAAGGGTTATATTAGAAACTGTCCACCATCTTTTCTCGTGTTATGCAAACTTGGCTTCATAGACATATACAAAAGGCTCTGTTGTTATTATTTTACTTAAGCGACAGTCCTCTACTGTTTAATCAATGCCAGTCTTCTGCTTCTTCTTCAGAGTTATTCATGGCATATGTTCTTCCTATAGCTTGGGAATTATTCGGCTACAATGACTGCCTAATCTACTGTAGCCTAGTGAGTGATTCTCATTACATCTCAGTGTAACTGATTTGGTTTTAGAAAGTTTGCTACAAAAATGTGATTCAAAGTTAGAACCTTTAGACATTGTGATATGCGAAGTTATATACTGGAGTATATCACTGCAGAATGGAAACTGAAAGAAGTACAAGCCATGTATAGATGGACAAAGACACAAATACAACGTTCTCCATTGTTAAATTTTTTAATTTTTATAAAATTATCATTTATTTTTTTATTTTATTTATGTTAAGAAATATATTTCAAAGAACCATTTTTATTTACAAATAAATAATAATTATAATTTTTTGCATATAAATTGAATACAAAGCAATGGTCATATAAGATTCTTTTTTAATTGACTGAACGAATAAAAAGATTATTAATATTACTTTTTTATAAATTGAAAAAAAAAATTTCTTTTCAAGATTTTATTAATTTTAATATTCTTATGAATGTGTGTGTGTATGTTTTTTTTTTTTTTTTTTCTATTTTATAAATAACATCTTAAATCATAGTTTGCAACAACAATTTTTAAAATTATTCAAACAGCACCAAAAATATAAATGGCAACCAAACCACATATCAAATATTTTAATTTATAACAAAACTAAATCAAACTCTCTTGAGGGCCTCTTTTGTTTCCTTCCTATTTCACAAGTCTTCTATAGCGGGTGTTAAGTCAAGTCAACTGGCACAGTAGACACCTAATTTTCCTTCGCATAGAAGCATCAATAAGATATTTGGTGTAGAAATTGTATTAGTCAAATTTATTAAAAAATATTATTTAGTTAATACAATATTTTAGAGTATTATATAGTAAAATTATTGTTAAAAACTAATTATTCATAGTGTATAACAGTTTATAATATAATCAACTAAATAAAAATAAAATAGTATGAGGGAGAGATGAGTCAATGAGTTTGAGTGAGGGTTAGAAGGGATTATTACTATTTCAAAAGTTTAAGGATATGTATGACATTTTACTCTCGTACACCACAAAAAGAAGGATATGTATGACATTTTACTCTCGTATACCACAAAAAGATGCACAAGTTCTTAAAGAGGTACTTAAGATTGGGCATTTTTCAGTTTGCCTCCAATTGCAATTAGGCTTAATCATCTGATGGAACATCCAAATGCACCCAATCGGTAGATTGGACTCTCCAATTAATTGGTAATCGATGTAATAATTTGTAAACCAAAGGGCTCTTAATGTCTCTAATCTATATATACTAAATTCAAATAGATCATACAATTTATTAATTTGAATTGAGTTCAGATTGATTCATGGTTAAGAACAAGAAGTAGGAAGTTTATGGAAAAAAATATATATAAGTTATATTTAGAATTTGTTTAGTTAAGTTATGTGTAAAAATATTATAGATAAAATCAATTTTTAAGTATAAATATAAACAATGTTAAACACTGCGAGATATAAAAAAATTATTTGAAACCAAGAGGAATTTGATAAATTAGAATAAGTATATATATATATAAATTAGAATAAGGATACATATTAAAATATATAAATATTATGAGTATATTTGTCTTTTTTTTTTCTTCTTGTTATTTGACAAAAATATTTATTTCTAACCGAAAGATATGACCTTGAGGAGTCGTCCTTGATAGTTGGGCCCTTTCAAACGCGCTTTCTCTGTCTATACCCCACTCCCTGATCCCATGGAAAACTAACCCAAAGACTCGGAGTGAAGGATTCTCGTCTCCCTAGGGGTCCGCTAGTCAATTAAGGAAACTGAGTTGGAAACTTCCTCCATCTCCACTCAAATTTATGAATTGCAGTACACGACGCCAATGACTATGTGAATTTTCAGTAGGATAACCCCACTTAATAATCGGACAGACAACGTAGTTAACAATCAGGGAGATGTTAGACCATAGTTCATTTAAATTAGAGAAGCACATAGGTTCTTCTTGTACAACTAGATTTGTGTTTCTGTTTCTGTTTCTGTTTCTGAGTTGCGTTTTATGATGGCTCCAATCTCCTTCTATTGTTTTTCAATTCTTTCACACCTTGTGTTGCTGATATCGGCTGAAGGTGAGAAGGGATATGTTAGAAACTGACCATCCTCGTTTTATTGTGGAAATCTAGGCCATCTCCAGTTCCCTTTCACCAGTTCAAGTCGGCCAGACTGTGGAATTTTGGTGATATACGGTTGTGAAGATTCAAACCCAAATGCAGGTAAACAAATTGAACTTGACAACGAAGGAAGAAGGTTCACAATTCATCCGGATAGTAATAGCGTTTTTGTTTATGATGATGTCCTCCGAAAAAAGTTGGATTGTCCAAACTGTGAAGCATACAGAGATAATTTCACTCTTTCTCCCACCACTCCTTTACTTTCTGTTCAAGTCAAAAACATTGTGATGTTGTTTCGCTGCAACCGCACCCTTAACATCAATGTCCCTGGCTCTGAATATTTTAAGAACACAAGCTGTCATGACTACGATATCTACTACCCACGTCTAACTGAATCGATGAACCCCTTAACTGAGATGCCAAGCTATTTCAATAGATGTTCAAGCTATCACCTTCCATTTCTATGGCTACCTAGCTCCCAAGACCATTCTAAATCGTTATCTTCTACAATTATGGTTGAAGTAAGTTTATCCCAAGAATGTGGCGATTGTTACTATAACAGAAGAGGACAATGTCAACTTGACAACAAAGAAAAATTTTACTGCTCTACAGGTGTAGACATGAAAAATCAGAAAACACTTGTGCAAGTACCTTTAAATACACAGAAAAACATCCACACACAGCATGCACATATATATATATAAGTTTCCTCATTACATGTGCATTTACATAATCTGTTAGCTTTCCGTACCATTCTTCCCCTTTAAATACACAGAAAAACATCCACACACAGCATGCACATATATATAGATAAGTTTCCTCATTACATGTGCATTTACATAATCTGTTAGCTTTCCGTACCATTCTTCCCCTACAATCATTTATTTATGTGTTGCTTTAGTTGATTCAGATTGTTTTGACTTGTTTGAGCCACAATGAATAGTCTACGATGTGCTGGCGTCAATCTTTAAACTCTTTATTGGTGTTTTGTGTTATGTCAACTTAGCTTCAAAGACATACAAAAGGCTTTGTTGGTCTTATTATTATACTTACGAGACAGTCCTCTACCGTTTGATCTATCCCAGTCTTCTGCTTCTTCTTCACAGTTATTCATGGCATATGTTTTTCCTTTGGCTTGGAAATTATTCAGCTACAATGATTGCTTAATCTACTGTAGCCTAGTGAGTGATTCTCATGACATCTCAGTGTAACTGATTTGGTTTAAGAAAGACCAATACAAAGATGAGGTTTTTTTTTTCTTTCTTTCTTTTTTTTTTTTTAAAAAAAATTTAAAATTCACTTTTATAGACTGTCAAATGACAAGTTGTTCTGAAAATATGGTTGAACAAATTTTGGAACAAGCCTATATATGACATGCTTGAGTTATTGAAATTGGTGGATCGATCTGAAACTGAACCATTCAGCATATGATAGTAGTCCATAGATTAGCAGATTCAGTAACATGTACGCCATCCCAGCAAAGATGTTGACAAGGATTTGCACAGGGACACCATAATTTTTATTTATTTATTTATTTTCTTTTTTCTTTTTTCTTTTTTCTTTTTTTTTTTTTTTTTTGTTTTGAAACGAGCAAGCATTGTATAGAATAACCGAGAAAGTACAAAACAGACATCCTGTTTTTATCTTAACTTACACTTCCTGAACATAGCTAAGTGTAAAGAGTCACGATCGAATAAAGGTTTTTTTACTATCACCTGGTAAAGCGTCAAACAAGTCATATACCATCTGCGCATGAGCTTCAGCTGCTAGAACCTGTAGACATTGTGATATATTAAGTTATCTACTAGAGTATATCACTGCAGAAATTATTACTTATAAATGAGTTGATTAGTGTGCCATTTTGGAGACTGAAAGAAGTACAAGTCATATATAGATGGACAAAGACACACATACAATGTTCTCCATTGTTACCGTAATTCATACTAAAATGATCTTTTATTCTCCATTGCACAGTCTAAATGAATTGTTCATATTATGTTTTGCTGCAGAGAATAATGGGGCATTGAAGATTGGACTAGGTAATGTACCTATTACTGTAATCTCTCATTGATAATTATAACCATTAATTTCATCATGAATTTTCAGGTTCAGTGTTTCCAATAGACACTACTCTTTTTCAAAGACTTCACAAGTAGCTTACATTTATTATAATCCTTAAATTGGTTCACTTTCTCATCTAGTTTATTTCACTGCAGTAGCAGCTGCTGTAGGAGTTGGAGTTCTGATAATTATATGCTTCTACTTCATGACTAAGCTATCATCTCTCAATCTCCTCTGCAATAACAAGTCTCGAACTCATGAAAATATAAAGGCCTTTCTAAGGAATCATGAACCTCTTGCAATAAGAAGATACAGTTATAATGAAATTAATTAAATGACTGTCTCTTTCAAAGATAAACTAGGCCAAGGCGGTTATGGCGGTGTATACAAGGGAAAGTTACATGATGGGTGTCCAGTGGCTGTGAAGGTCTTGAATGATTCCCAAGGAAATGGAGTTTATCAATGAGGTTGCAAGTATTAGTAGGACTTCCCATGTTAACATTGTCACCCTTCTAGGATTTTGTTTTGAAGGAGCTAAGAGGGCTCTGGTGTATGAATTCATGCCTAACGGATCTCTTGAGAAGTTCATATATGAAGAGAATCAGTCAAACTCTAATAATGAATTGACTTGTGAAACCCTAAATAAGATTGCAGTTGGTGTTGCTCGAGGATTAGAGTACTTGCATAGACGATGTAACACTAGAATTTATCATTTTGTCATAAAACCACACAACATACTTCTGGATGGGGATTTCTGCCCTAAATCCCTGACTTCAGGCTTTCTAAAATATGTCCTAGAAACGAGAGCATAATTTCAATCTTGGGTGCTAGGGGAACTGCAGGATATATTGCTCCTCAGGTCTTCTCAAGACACTTTGGAGTGGTGTCACATAAATCAGATGTCTACAACTATGGAATGATGGTTTTAGAGATGGTTGGGGGAAGAAAAAACATTAATGTGGAAGCAACTTGTAGTAGTGAAATATATTTTCCGCATTGGATTTACAAACGTCTAGAACTAAATGAGGAGCTTGCACTCCGTTGCATTGCAAAAGAAGGAGACAAAGAAAGGATGAGAAAGATGGCAATAGTAGGCTTGTGGTGCATACAGACTAACCCTTCAAACCGGCCAACAATGGGTGGAGTGGTGGAAATGATGGAAGGGAGCGTTGAATCCTTGCAAGTACCTCCCAAACCTTTCCTGTCATCTCCACCAAGATCACCAGCCCCATTATCAACTGACACGATAAGTATAATTAAATGAGAGAATCAAATGCGGCTATGATGGTATGGGTAGACTGTTTTTATCATTTGATTTTATGAGTCATAACATGTTGTCAATTGTATGAATTGCAAGAATATGAGGTTGTGTCCACTGTCCTGTTAATGGACAAATTTTAAGATTTATGTTCTGTTTGGTGACAAATGTTAAGAGATCTACTGTGACATTTTATATGAGCTCTGCACAAGGATTCTCCTTGTGCTATATTTACAATATGGGACTTGCAATAGAATGCAGTAACAGACAATATAACCTTTTAAAGTTACATTGGAATTCAAATCTTTCAAGAAAATTGTAATTGAAGGTAGCAGCAGATGTTCATGGAATCTGCTCTTAAAAAAAGTAAAAGGTGAAGTCGTTTTCATGAAGAAACTGAACTAAAATTGAATAAAGCGTGATGTTTGCATAAAAATATGATTCAGGACATGGGTGTGTTTTCCTTTCTTGTTTGCTATGGAAGACACGTTAGAAAAAGCAATTTTTGTTTTTGTTTGATTGGTTGAATAGCTGACAACTAATTTACAAAGCTATTTAGAAAAAAAGGTGACAAGAGTCAAATTCCTTTTTGAGAATTCATACCATTTGTTTGGACGGTGTTAAAAATATGGCATTTCTGTATGAGAAGACCCCACTAATTAAACTAAATAGTTACACACAATCATATAAAACAATAAAAAGAAATCACAATATCACTCAATCCGTTGACTTTTTTTGCATTCTCATCATAATGTTTAATTCGCTTAAGTGAATATAACTCTCTAGCTTTGAATATTAGAGAATAACTCATTTTCAAAATAAAATGTCATCCCACAATAAATCTTCCTGAAGACTACAATGACCTTTCATTAAAACCTGGTGTGCGACACGCATCTAAAAGTCTAGTAAATTATTTCTATTTATATTATGTTGCCAACTAATCTAATTGACTTAGGACACAATCATAATACAATTCTTCAATATAAAAGCTAGTTAACAAATCCCTTACATACTTACTGTCAACATGGGTTACACTTCAGGTGGCCTATTTCAAATAAAACTCTTTCACATCTCTTATTTTCCTTTGCTTTTTGTTTCTTTTTTAACAGTTTAAACCAATAAACCAACAGTTCAACTCTCACCGTTTCCCCTGCTGTTTCACAAGTTTTCCATGACCAATTTGTTAAGGCAGGCCAAGTTAACAGTAATAAATATAATGGGAACAAAGAACAGGATCACTAACATATATATACTTCCTTTGAAAGCATAAATAACTAACAAGTACACACGCACACTTGATATAATCTAATTCCTTGTCCTTGTTTATAATGATGGTTAGGGCCTCTTTTTATTGCTTTTTGATTCTTTCTCACCTTGTGTTGCTGCTCTCGGCTGAAGATGAAAAGGGTTATATTAGAAACTGTCCAGCATCTTTTTATTGTGGGAAATTAGGCCATCTGCAGTTCCCTTTCACCAGCTCAAATCAGCCAGAATGTGGATTGTCTGTGATATATGGTTGTGAAGATTCAGATTCAAATGCAGATAAAGAAATTCAGCTGGAGAAGGAAGGAAGAATGTTGATAGTTCAAAAGGTGAATGAGTATAATACCCTTTTGATTTATGACGATGTACTCCAAAGGGAGTTGGATTCTTCGAACTGTGAAGCTTTTCAGCATAATTTTTCTTTGCCTACCAGCTCTTTACTTTCTTTTCACATCACAAACATTGCAAGCTTGTTTAGGTGCAATGTCACCCTTGATATCGATGCCCCTGAATATTTTAAATCAAGTTGTAAGGACCAAGATATCTACTACCCGTCTCAAAATGAGCTGAGATCTTTAACTGACATTCCAAGTTTTTTTGTTGGATGTTCAAGTATTCAGCTTCCATTGAAACTCCCGTCTAACTTCAGTGATCCATTTAAATGGTTATCTTCTACCTTTGTGGTTGAAGTAAGATTATCTCATGAATGTGGCAAATGTCATAACAGTGGAGGCCAATGTCGACTTGACAAAAAAGGAAGTTTTTTTTGTGCCAAAGGTATAGTTTTCAAGTACATTAATCTTTTGCTAATACAGTATGCTATTTTCACAGACAAATATTTATCTACACACAAACACCGTAGTGATACAAGTTTGTTTCTTTGCATTCCAAATTACAGTTTCCTTAGTTTTCACAGAATTACATAAACTGCTACTATTTCTGTACTATCCCTCCCTCATCCTAATTCTTCCTTGTCATGATGAAATCTGCCATCAAGATGCACAAATATTCCCTTAATATTTCAGAGCTGAAATTACAAAATATGATGACCTTGGCAGCTCATCTGTTACTTTGCAACTTATAACTTCTGCAGTTCTCCTAGAAAAAGCTAAGCCTACACTGAAAACTTATATTGGTCTCGATGACTATACATATAATTGATCAACCACATAACAATTTCCTTCCGATTTCTCTCCCTTTTTTTTATCTCTTCTTTCCATAAACTTCCAATATTTGAGGATGCTTAATGACATAATCGCCATTATAATTTCTGATATTCCACAAAAATCATTATATTCAGCCATCATTCATCCAGTAGAACAAGTTGTATCTGTTGCCTTTAGGTGGTTGCTCTGGTGCAGTTCTGAGAATCCAACCTGATAATGGACTAACATGCTAAGAAATTGAAATAGGATCTCCAATTAAACATCCACAAAGTTTTCAAATTGTAATTCCAGCATAGACATCAAAACAAATGCAAAATCAAATACATGAATACTTGCACCAGATATGTACTGCATATAAATGCTCATACATTGTTTCCACTTAACATATGCAGTGGTTTTCTAGTTTAATGCTCGTATTCATAGTTTTTCTTCAGGTGCTTTGTTGAATTTGATCATGAAAATCTAGAAATTTTTTTGTAGCAATTGTGATCTGTAAATGCAGTCCTGTGATGTTCTCTTTTCTAGGATTTAACTAGTACTGTGATCTTTCTCATCCTTACTTCTATTTTTAACTTTTGAGTTGCTTGAATAACATGATTGAATTCTATTTTGAATAACGATTAGTCCCTTTAATTGATCTTAATTTTGATTTAGTTGCTATCGTGTAGGAAACTCAATGAAGGTGCGTGTGTATACTGCAGGTGATTACTCAAACTCAATTTTCATTGGTCAATCTACTGCTACTGCCTAGATCTTTAACTGTGTAAAATTTTCTTAGGTATATAACAAATAAAAAAGCAAAAGAGTAACACATACCGGGTAAAAATATATTCAATTTTGAACTCTAAATTTGGCAATGCATGTATGCATGTAGGGTTCATTGATTTTCACCTTAAATGAGGTATAAAAATCACAAAAGAAAGCTTACACATACTATGTTCCGTAAGTTGCTTCACTTTCTCATATAGTTTTGTTCACTACAGTCGCATCAGTTGTGGGAGTCGGAGTTCTGATACTTACATGCTTCTACTTCAGGACTAAGCTATCATCTCTTCATCTCCTCTGCAATAACAAGTCTAGAACTCATGAAAATATAATGGCCTTTCTGAGGAATCATGAATTGCTTGCTATAAGAAGATATAGTTATAATGAAATTAAGAAAATGACCATCTCCTTTAAAGATAAACTAGGTCAAGGAGGTTATGGTGGTGTATACAAAGGAAAGTTACCTGGTGGATGTCCAGTTGCTGTGAAGATTCTCAATGAATCCAAAGGAAATGGAGAGGAATTTATCAATGAGATTGCAAGTATCAGTAAGACTTCCCATGTTAATGTCGTCACCCTTCTAGGATTTTGTTTTGAAGGTTCCAACAGGGCTCTGGTGTATGAATACATGCCTAATGGATCTCTTGAGAAGTTCATATATGAAAAGAGTCCGTCAAGGGCTAATTATGAATTGACTGGTGAAACCCTAAACAAGATTGCAGTTGGTGTTGCTCGAGGATTAGACTATTTGCACAGAGGATGTAACACTAGAATTTTGCATTTTGATATAAAACCTCACAACATACTTCTAGATGAGGACTTTTGCCCTAAAATCTCTGACTTTGGGCTTTCAAAAATATGTCCTAGAAACAAGAGCATAGTTTCAATGTTAGGTGCAAGGGGAACTGCAGGATATATTGCTCCAGAGGTCTTCTCAAGAAATTTTGGAGTGGTGTCACATAAATCAGATGTCTACAGCTATGGAATGATGATTTTGGAGATGGTTGGGAAAAGAAAATATATTAATATTAAGACTGATTGTACTAGTGAAACATATTTTCCTCACTGCGTTTTAAAGCATTTAGAACTAAATGAGGAGCTTGCACCGCAGAGTATTGCAGATGAAGAAGACAAAGAAAGGATGCAAAAGATGGTTATAGTAGGCTTGTGGTGCATACAGACTAACCCTTCAAACCGGCCAACAATGGGTGGAGTGGTCAAAATGCTCGAAGGGAGTATTGAATCCTTGCAAGTACCGCCCAAACCTTTTCTTGTATTCTCCTCCCAGATCACCAACCCCAGTATCAGCTGAGTGACACGATCGATAAGTACAGTTCCAAGAGAGAACCAAATGCAACTATGATGGTATCGGTAGACTGTTTTTATCATTTGGCTTTACCTAAATTCACATAGGCTGTCAATTAAATAGATGGCAAGTACAGGAGATTGAGCCCTGTTACTGGACAATTTTAGGATTTCTATATGATGTTTAGAGACAAATGCTAACACTTGTACATTGACATTTTATTCTTTGGTAAGAAGGAAATGTTTCCTTCATCACTCAGTATGGTGGGGTAACTTTAACAGTGAACCTTTATCTTTGCTTTTGGCAGGCATCTAATCCTCTGCCAGAATGTACTAAACTGAACCTAGAGTGCAGGAAATGGGTAATGGATTCCATAAAAACTACTCACAGTAATGAATTAACAAAGTTACAACATTCTGGTATTATGGCCAACAAAGGTCATATGTAAGTCGTAAAGTATACAAGTCTTGTTATCAGTTGAATCAATGTTAGACAGACACTTCATCTGTTAATTAGAGGGTGATTGGGTGGGTATACATGACATAGGACATTATCGCAAACTTGTTGGCAACTTACAAGTAAAACCGACCTATGCTATGCTGATTTCTAAGAAAGGCCACTTAGACATCCACAAAGTTTTCAAATCGTAATTCCAATCATAGACATCAAAAATAAATGAAAAATCATATACATGAATATTTGCACCAGATATGTACAGCATAAATGCTCATACATTTCTTTTTTCATTCCACATGCGTAGTGCATGGTTTTTTTGTTTAATGCTCGTATTCATAGTTTTCTTCAGGTGCTCTATTGATTTTGATCATGAAAATCCAGAAATTTTATTTGTTGCAATTGCTTCTAAACAAACTGTGAAGTTTTCTCTTCAAGGATTAACTAGTACTGAGATGTTTCTCATCCTTACTTCTATTTCTATTTATATCTTTTTTTACCTCTGTGCTATCTTTACGTTGCTTTGCTTGTATAATACGATTGAATTCTAATTTGAATAACAATTAGTCCCTAAACTATGACATAATAAAAATTAGCCCTCCAAGAACTAAAGTACTAAACTATGACATTACTCGAGAATAGTTTATAGTTAGTACTAAACTTTGGTTATCCTGCAGGAAACTCAAAGTTAGAAATGTACTCGACATTTTTCAAGAAGAATTGGACCCTCGTGTCTCGCCTCAAATCTTCCTAGGCATTAATCACACACCTATCATCTTGTATGTTGACATATATTGTCCTTCATTAGAGCTTTGCATCCCCGGAAAGGTACATAATTGTTGTTGTCACCTTTACTTCTTATGAATCCATTCTCACATTTCGGAAGTATTGTTCCATGCCAAACAAAAAGTTTTTCAATTCCTTAGCATCACATGCCCCTCCATAGACCTAAGGCTCAAGAAATTTCATTCGACGTTGTCCCCTCCACCATCAGCATATATATGGGTTGGGGTTGTCAATAATCGAATGTCAATTAACATTAAAAGTGCTAGAAAATACTTACAAGATGATACAACATGGCTTCTAAGTAGGCAACAATGGCTTGATATAGGGAAAGTTACAAATAACACCAAGGCATTCAACACGCATTCGACAAACTCGTGTATAATTTTACTTTTCATTGACTATACACCCTCTCCTAAAAAATATTTTACACGAAAGTCCCTCCGATATGAGGAGATATCATTTTTCTTAGTGGACATAAAAATTACTATACACCTAAATTACAAAAATATCATATATCAAGCTACTCTACAATAGTGCCCATCACAAGATAAGTGACCATGTGTAACATGCATTAGACCAACATGAATTGTGCAACACTTGCACTTAATTGTTTCTATTTATATTATGCTGCTAACCAAATCCAACTGACTTAGGCCCAAACCTCTCTTGTCATCGCCTCCAAGATCAGCATCCCCATTATCAACGGATTGACCCGGTATAGTTCCAAAAAAAAAAAAAATCAAATGCAAATGCAAATGTGATGGTATTAGCATACTGTTTTTATCATTTGGCTTTACAATTCACAATAGGTTGTCAATTGAATATATGACAATAATAGGCGATTGTCTCCTGTTAATGGACAAATTTTAAGATTTCTGTTATGTTTAGAGACAAATGCCAACACTTGTATTTTGACATTTAATTCTTAAGTAAAAGCAATCTTGCCTTCCATCACTTGTTAACGAATCTACTGGTAGTAACTAATTAACGAAGTTCCAACATTCTGGTATTATGACCAACAAAGGTCTATGTAGAGCAAACAAGTATTGTTGTCTGTTGAATGCAAATTGTGGAAAGAACAAGCACTGTAACTGAAACCTCTAAAAGAAGAGTCTAACATTAATGTATGATCAATTCAATGATGTAGAATTAAAACCCATAACCACAGAAAATGATGCAGAAAGCTTTTTAGAGTCCAACATTGTATCAATTCAATGCTTCACAGTTAAAAATCATAACCATGCACAGAAAAGAATGACATATACTAATTGTTGAGTGTACATTGTGCCTACTTCCATTAGTAGAAATGTGTGACTAAAAATAGGAAAGTAAAATTATAGAACTCATTTGTGTGATTCCTCCAAAAGAGAAATCCCTTTAAAAATTGGCGTATGCCACTAATTGCAGCGACCACACGGTATTCTTTAGTAAAAGGCGAAAGAATAGTTCGCTTTGTGCTCACTGCATGGCTGCGTGACTTGAGGTGAATACTCGCTTCTCAATTTATTCTGGTTCTTACGCGGACTCTCTGGTTTTTGCACGTTGTGGGACTTTCAAGTTATAAAAAAGGAAGTCTATTGCTTGCTAGTACCATAATCTGCGTTCTCAAACTAAAAGTAGACTCAATGATAGGGGTTTTCTATCAAACCTCATCATCATCTGTTAAAAGTGGTTTGAAGCATCTTAAAAATCTAAAAATGTATGATATATATTTCTGTTTAATTGATAGAAATTCTTCATCCAATTTGTTACTAATGAATTCCTTATGGGACTGTGGAATAAATTATACCAATATATAGAAGTACATGGGATACAAATTTACAATATTAAGTAAACTAATCCTAATTTTAGTGGGACAAGAATACACAATGTCTAAAAGTGGGAATTAAACAATCAATTTTAGTGGGCAAAATTGCTTTTTCTATCCAAAAATTCAAAAGATAGACAATTTTCATTTTGTTTCCTTTTGGGAAAACATTATTCTTCAAAGTGAATGACCTGTGGTGCAAACATCAGAAGCCTCTTCAATGAATTAACAAAGAATTTCCTAGCAAACAAATAACAAACATTGGTAGTGATCTTCCCATTATACTTGCACTTCCCTTGATTATTCCTCAAACTCTCCAAAAACTCAACTGTCAAATCAGGTCTCAAATACTTATTTGGGTGTAATCCACCCTTTGACCAGTCAACCCAAGTCAAACTCCTATTTGAATTCCTTTGCCAAAACTTGATGCTCACAAATGTAGACAAATAATGCTCATCTGCATTATGTGCATCCTTGTAATATTTCTGAAATAATGGGAAGTATGTTCTATCTGATACTACTTCTAAGGCTAAGTCTCTGTCCATTTCAAACCATTGAGACCCTTTTCTCCATTCACCGAGTTTGATAATAGGGTGCAACTTGGAGTTGTATCTGCCACCTCCAACAGGGCTAGGGTCATCAACTGCCATGACATAGTTTTAAACAGATTTTATGAGATAGGTGTAGATGGTGGAAAAGTTGAAGAGTGGTATGCATGTTTCTGATAACAGAACAAACCGTTGATTAGAGAAATCGAGCAGTGCATTGGCTAGCAGGCGTCACTCGGCTTCGAGCATGCTAACACTCCCCCATTCAACTTCCTGCATTGTTCAATACAAGAAGAAGAAAACAAAATAATTGCAAACACATAGGAAAATGATAAATGTCTAATTATGTAATTTAATTTGCAGAAAATTCATGACAAGACTTATTGAATGGACTAAATCACTTGTTTTTAGCCACATATATTTACTCGATGTAGGATTCAATACCGTGTCAACCGCCACATATCACAACAAAACTTGAGACGTTACAATTTGATTCTTAATCATGTAATTTCTTTCTTCCTGAAATCATGCATTTACTAAATATCCAAACCCTCTGTTTTTGTTCATTTTGTTTGTTCTGTTCCTCTACTTTTCCAGTTGCATGCAAGCAATAAAACAAAGACATTCACAGATAAGTAACAACACAAAGGAAATTAATTAGAACTTACCTTACTAGGAATTCTCCGACCACGAAACACCGGACTCTCAGAATCATCCCAAGATGGATTAGAATGGACGTAAATTGAATACAAATTTTCATTTCCTTTGAAGAATTTCTCCCACAATGGAGCCAATAAAACAGGACCCCTTGTCAAGAACAAGAAAGCAACCTTAGGAACACGATGAAATGGGTATTTCATTATTTTAGGAGTCATCGAAGCTCTCCATAGCAATTCTTCATCGCTCATGTCATGCATAGGATCCTGTGGTATGATGTTCCATTCTAATTCTGTGTGACTAGTATTATTGGGTGGTGTTGGTGGTGTGGTAGAAAGTGAAGACTGAGAAAATTGTAGATTGAATGATAATTTTTGAATGTATAAAGAAACTATGATTCCAAAGGTTATGCCAGAACCAAAGAGGAAGAAACAGAAAAGGGTATGAAAAAATTGCATTTGGGCTTTGGAAAATAAGTATGATGCTGATGGGTTTTGCTTTAGACCCATCATTTTAAGAAGAAACGAAAACGAAATTGAATCTATAAGAGATTTGGAGGGAAGACAAGAAAGGCCTAATCTTCAATGGGAAATCTATAATCAATCTACATGATCATATAAAAAAGAACCAAATATAAGGATTGTCATAGAAAACATGGAAAAGAAAGAAAATTAAAATTGACCTAGAATATGATACATACAGGAGGACTTGTAAAGCAATGGGGAATGGAAACTTGTGAATCAAACAGATGAGAAAAATATCAGGATGCCCAAAAAGAAAAATAGATGGCAGAGAAAATGTATCAACCAGGTTTCAGTTAATATTTCATAGGCTATAAAATGATCCTCAGAACTCTGTTTCTGTGTCTATCTTCAATGGTAATTTGACACTGCTGCTACATAATAATAACAATTTCTTTAAAGAGGTTTGCCTTTCAATTTCAGAACCCTGTGTGCTGGTTAGAGAGACCTAAATTTAAGGTAATACTATTTGGATGGAGCAAAATATAGGGCTACAGTGGACTAAGCAATCTGCGGTTCACATTTCCAATCTAAATTTAAAGGAGAATGACATTTTGTTAAATAAACTAGATTATGTTTTTGGTTAATTAAGACAAAAGATACTGTTCTTGTTTTGTTCCTATATTTGGGTTTGATCATGAATTACATACTTTGATAAGATTATGAGCTTGTAGAGATGATAAACTTTTGTTCTCAACTGGTCAATACAACTAAAATGGCTAGGAAGACTAAAAAACAAAAGCTCCGCTGCACGTAACGAACCCGTTAATTATACAGAGTTTGCCACTCTCATAGGAAAGTTGCTGAAAGTGATTTTGAAGAAGAATTATGCAAATAGTAGGTGAGAAAATTTATAGAATAAGTTTCAAACGGGGGACTTGGAAAGCTCAAGTTTATTGACTGGCAGTATTCAACTTGATTTAATATGTTTTTTTTTTTTTTACCATAAAGAAAAGGGTATGAATCAGGAAATGCACATGTACTTTGCTTAGCTTTTTGCATAGCTGCCATATATGATGAGTAAATGTTCCTTCAAAACAAGGAATGTGATTATTTGGGGCTTACTATTACATAAAAAATTAAAAACAAACCAATGACTCAACTAAGAACAAAAGCAAAGAAGAAATTGGAATTTACTGATTTGAAACAGGGCCTATACTAAGGGAAATAAAAGATGGAAGTTATAGAAAGAATAAATTAAATATATAGTGATTTAGTGTAGTGGTAACTTTGCTTTTTTATACCCTAATTATTTATTTATATCTGAGGAGGAAGCCACATCTTTTTCTCTTTTTTCCTTTCCCTGTTTTTTTCTGTTAGGGGTAAACCTACTTGTTGAAGTGCATGACCTTAGGTGCAAACATCAGAAGCCTCTGTAATGTACCAGGCAAGAACTTTCTAGCAAACAAGAAACATACATTAGTGTTGTTTCCATTATACTTGCATCCCTTCTCAGTCCTCAACCTCCTCAAAAGCTCAATGGTGACTTCAGGTCTCAAAAACTTTGCTGGGTGTGGCCCCCTCTTTGACCAGTCAACCCAAGTCAAGCTTCTATTTGAATTTCCCTTCCAATACTTGATGCTTACAAATGTTGGCATGTAATGTTCATCTGCATAACATGAACCTTTGCAGTACTTCTGAAAAATTGGGAAGTACTTTTGATCTGAGACTACTTCCAGGGCAAGGTTTCGGTCCATTTCGAACCACTGAGACCCTTTTCTCCATTGGCTGAGTGTGATATTTGGGAACATATGGAAATTGTATCTGCCACGTCCAACAGGACCAGGATCATCAAATGCCATAACATTATTTTGGGTAGAATTTATAAGGTAGGAATAAACTATGGAGAAATTGAAGAGAGGTATGCATGATTCAGAGAGAAGAACAAAACGTTGGTTAGAGATGTCAAGGAGTGCATTAGCTAGAAGGCGACGTTCGGCTTCAATCATGTTCACTTTGCCCCAATGAACTTCCTGCATTAAGTGAAACAAGATTAAGACTCGGAGAACTCTGAATATTGAATACACATATCTTGTCATTTTAAAATTTTTGTACTTTTCTTATAATTGCAAGTTTGGAAAGGAAAAAATGCTTAGCACCGAATTTGATTCAAGATTGAAGAAATAATTTTCCTGCATACTGAAACTGATTTTCTTTTATTACATTTTCCCTGCAGTTTCTCATGCTTTTATAATGTTTTCTTATTCTATAGCTTGGTGTCCGTGTTCAGAAAAATGTTATTAGTACTATGAAGCAGTAATTCAAACTACGGCAGAAGTAAAATCTGAAGACACCCCTCTATAAATGCTGTTTGGGGAAGATTTGGTTTGGGCAAATGCAATGGATCTCGTGGGTTTTTGATGACCAACTGTTTTTCTAATTTTGTCAAAGCCTTTGCTTGGATGATAGCACAAAAGATGCCGTTATAAGTAGCAAGATGTGATCATCATAGAGAAGAATGATGCATATGTCTTCCAGTTTGTGCTGATTCGGAAAGTTCATAAAGAGATGGGGACATGTGTTTCTTACCGTGTGGATCTTCATAAAAATCTGAGATCATAGTGTTAATTTACAGTTTTTCAGTCTAGTTGGACCCTTTTGTTTGTTTTTATGAAATAGCTTTAGAATTTGTAAGCTACTTTAGCCTTTTTGCTTTTCTAATAAGCAAACAAAGGAAGGCTAGCTGGAATTAAAACTGTCAATTAGTGTCTTCCAAAAATCATAACCCACCCTTCGGTTTTTTCTTCTGTTTATTTCCCTATACCTTGTGAGTTGCATTCAAACACTACAAGAAGGCAAAGCTACAAGCCTGCTATGTATTAAACATGGTGCAGCTTAGTTCATATTAAAATCATCATATGGATAAATCAAAATTGAAAGGAAAAAAAAATCAACAGAGGAAGTCAATAAGGAAGAATGCAACTGACCTTACTAGGAATTCTCCTGACCATGAAAAACCGGACTCTCGGTGTATGATCCATTGTAAGATGGATTAGAATGTACATAGATTGAATACAACCCTTCATGCCCTTTGAAGAACTTTTCCCACAGGGGAGCTAGAAAAACGGGACCCCTTGTCAAGAACAAAAAAGCAACCTTAGGAACACGATCAAACGGGTAATCACGAATCTTAGGAATCATTGAAGCTCTCCATAGCAATTCTTCATCTTCCATGTCATGCATAACATCAGGTGGCTTAAGGTACTCTTCCAATCCTGTGTGACTGACATTGGAAGTTCCAGGATTTAGATTGGATATTTGCAAATGTGATGCTGGTGATGTTGTAGAAAGTGAGAACTGAGTGAATTGTAGACTAAATGAGAAGTTTTTGAGATAGGAACTGATTATGATTCCAAAAGACACACCACAGCCTAATAGGAGGAAATAAGAAAGAATATGCATGAGTTGCATTTGGACATTGAATAGCTTGGAAACCGAGTTTAATGGGTTTTGATTCAGACCCTTCATTATTGGGAATCAAAAAGCTAGAGAATTCTAAATCCTGCTATGTAATTAGAATCAGGCTCATACAAGCTTGCTGCTTGTCAAAGAATAGCCCAATGGGTCAACTGGGAAAAGCTTGATTCCTCTGTTGAACAAAGAAAGACAGCTGCAGCTGACTGTAAAACTTTGTGATATAAAAACTAGCAAGAAACTAAGAATAATTGTCTATGGCTTTTGCACGGGTAATATACGTGTGATATTTACCAAAAGAAATAAGAAACCATAATCAAATCAAATAATTCCTTTTAAATACAGATCAACAAAAGAGAAACTGACCCAGAATATGTTACACACTGCTGTGCTATAAAGCAGGAAGGATTTGAAGTTTGTGAATTGAAGTGGGAAATTACAAGAACCTAGGGAAAGAGAGGGAGAAAGTCTCAGCCTTGCTACTCCAATTTATGTGAGCAGACCATCCACATGAAGCAGATGCCTTTCTAGACCATTGGGTAGGACTTAGAAGTCCCTTTCTGTCTAAGTTGAATAGCAGACGGTTTTTATAATTCACTCTCCTTCTAAATAACAATAGCTTCGTTAAAAAAAAAAAAAAATTTAAACTTTGCAAATTCCAGAACTGTTTTCCATTGTTCTTTTCGTTACCCAAAACAAAACAGAAAAAACCAATACAATCATTAAAATCTAATAATTGGAAAAGAATGTAGTCGTCTGTTTTTAGGACTCTGCAGTTTAAAAAATTATACTGGAATGCGTTTCTTTGGACTTTGAAATGTATGTTACAACGAACGCAGTCTCAATTATTAGCCGCCATGGCCAACTGACGAAATAGCCTTTTCGTACACGTTTGTTTCAGTGTTTCTTTACAGGTTTCAACTGTTTAATTTCTATGGATCATTTGCCACCCGTACTCCAAGCTGTTCGGAACTAGAAAAATCCAGAGTCTAAGCTTTTGACTACTTTCCCACCTAACACGTATTTATTTGATTTCCCCCCAAAAAAAATTAAAATTCATTCCACAGTCAACTATACTTACGAATCTGGATCTTGTCTTAGCTAACAATTTAAATTAATTATATTAAACTCTGTTGAATATAAGAAAAATGTATATTCAGATGATTTTCAATATACAAGAGAGAGTCTCTATTTATAGGCTAAAGTATTTAACTTAACATAATAAACCTAGACTAAATATCAACCAAATACGTAATAGAAATTACACAGAAATAAGAAAACTATAAATAAGGAAGGAAACTATAAATAAGGAAATTTGACCCACTAATTAAGCTGTCTATATTTACACTTTAACACTCCCCCTCAAGCTGGAGCATAAAGATTATATGTTCCAAGCTTGTTGTATAGATATCGCAATCGGTTTCCTGTCAAAGATTTTGTGAATAAGTCTGCTAACTGATCTTCTGATTTTGTATATGTAGTCTTGATTGTATTATCCATAAGCTTCTCACGAACGAAATGACAGTCAACTTCCATATGTTTTGTTCGTTCATGAAAGACTGGATTTGATGCAATATGTAATGCAGCTTGATTATCACATACTAACTCCATAGGCTGTGAGTGCTGAAATCCAAGTTCGTTTAATAGATTTTTCAGCCAAACTAACTCAGCAGTGGTATGAGTCATGGCCCTATATTCAGATTCAGCACTAGATCTTGCAACAACAGTCTGCTTTTTACTTTTTCCATGAAACAAGATTTTCACTTAGAAATATACAGTATCATGTAGTAGATCTTCTGTCAAATTGAGAGTCTGCCCAATCAGCATCGCTATAACCTTGAACTGGAGTAGAATTATGTTTATGGACTAATGTATGACCACGACCATGTCCTCGAAGTAAAGTGTGCCCATGATTCTTATATAATAATCTTTTTCCGGGTGCATTTTTAAGGTATTTTAGGATACGAATAACAGCATTCCAATGAGATGTTCGAGGTTGAGAAAAAAATTGGCTAACCATACTAGTTGCAAAAGAAATATCTGGTCTAGTGACTGAGAGATAATTTAGCTTACCAACAAGACGTCTATATTGCTCAGGATTAGTCAGTAGCTCCCCCTCATCTGGTACAAGTTTAGTGTTAAGATCCATAGGAGTATCTACAGGTTTGGAATCCAACATACTTATATCACTTAAGACATCCAGACAATACTTTCTTTGAGAAAGGCAAATACCCAATTGTGATCTTGCAACCTCAATGCCCAAGAAATATTTTAGCTGTCCTAAGTCTTTAGTTTGAAACTTAGACTGTAGGAATGATTTCAATTGTTGAATCTCATGATTATCATCACCTGTAATCACAATATCATCCACATATACAATTAAAAGAATTCTGCCATTAGGTGTATGTTTATAGAAAACTGAGTGATCAACAGTACACCTCTGAAGGCCAAAACTAAGAACTACTTCACTGAATCTACAAAACCAAGCTCTAGGAGATTGCTTTAAGTCATATAGAGACTTTTTCAATCGACACACCATACCAGACTCCCCCTGAGCAACAAAACCAGGTGGTTGCTCCATAATGACTTCTTCATCAAGGTCACCATGTAAGAAAGTATTTTTTATGTCCAATTGATAGAGTGGCCAACAAATATAGCAGCTAGAGATATAAATACCCTGACATATGTAATTTTAACTACGAGAGAGAAAGTTTCTGAATAATCCACACCATAGACCTGAGTGTAGCCTTTTGCTACCAATCTAGCCTTTAAGCGATCAATAGAACCGGAAAAGTCTCAGAAATAGAATGTGACTCGGGAATAATCGAGGAAAAGAATGAAGATTCCTCAAAAAATGTAACATCAGGGGAGATAAAGTAACAATTCTTATCTGGACAGTAACATTTATACCCTTTTTGAAGGCGAGAATAACCCAAGAATATGCACTTAAATGATTTGGAAGAGAGTTTATCCTGTCCAGGTGTTAGATCATGAACAAAACAAATGCAACCAAAGATACGAAGCGGAAGTGAATATAAAGGATGATTAGGAAAGATGATAGAATATGAAATTTTGTTATGCAATGTAGAAGATGGCATGCGATTAATAAGGTAGCATGTAGTAAGTACAGCATCACCCCAAAACCGAAGTGGAACATGACCATGAAGTAATAGAGTGCGAGCTGTTTCAATTAAATGTATGTTTTTGCGCTCAGCAACTCCATTTTGTTGAGAGGTGTGAGAACAAGATGATTGATGCAGCATACCTTGAGATGTCATAAAGTGCTGAAATGATGTAGAAAAATATTCACGTGCATTATCACTAAGCAAAATACGAATAGAAACACCAAATTGTGTTTTAATTTCAGCACAAAACTGTTGGAATATAGAAAATAACTCAGAACGATTTTTCATTAAAAATAACCACGTGCAACGAGAATAGTCATCAATAAAGGTTACGAAATACTGAAATTTCAAAGATGAACTAACACGACTAGGACCCTAAACATCAGTATAAACAAGATGAAAGGGAGACTCTGCTCTAAAACGACTATGATTTGGAAACGAAGCACGTGTGTGTTTGCCAAGCTGACACAATTCACAATTTAAAGATGACAAAGATGACAAACGATGGACCATCTTTTGAAGCTTAGATAGACTAGGATGACCCAATCGACTGTGAATGAGAATAGGTGATATATCTGTAGAACAAGCCACTGAAGATGTAGGTATTGTGGTAAGATGGTAGAGGCCCTGTGACTCACACCCTGTGTCAATCGTTCGTCCCGTACGTTGGTCCTGTATAGTAAAAGAATCATCGATGAAAGTGACAGAACAATTGAGAGAACGTGTCAATTGACTAATAGAAATCAGATTGAATGAACATTCAGGGACATAAAGCACAGATTCTAAAGACAAAGAAGATAATGGTGTAGCTTGACCTACACATTTAGCAATGGTTGTGGAGCCATTAGCTATAGTGATAGTGGAAGGTGATGATGGATTACTAATATTAGAAAAAAGTTTGGGATTACCAGATATGTGATCAGAGGCACCAGAATCAAGAATCCAAGTGTCAGAAGGGGTCTAAGTGAGGCAAGCGACAGTATTACCATGAGAAGATTGCTGGGTAGCTCGATACTGTAGGAACTTATCATATTCAGTAGCTGATAATGAGACATTAATATGCTTGTCTTTAGATTGTGAAACTTCAAGTGAATTGGCTGATTGAACAATATTAGATGTAGTAATAACAGGGGATCTAGAAAACACAGAGGTAAAAGTACTAGGTTTTGACATACCGATTTCAGATTTTTCAGAGGTAGACATACCGATGAACAGTACCTCGATGAACAATAATCGTACTGCTGGAATGAAACACAGCAATAGAGAGACACGCTGGAATGAAACACAGCAATAGAGAGACATGCTGGAATGAAACACAACTGAAAATAAAAATTAAGTTTTTTTTTTTTTTTTTTTTCTGCGAAAAATAAAAATTAGGGTTTTTTCTCACTAAGCTCTGATACCATGTTGAATATAAGAAGAATGTATATTCAGATGATTTTCAATATACAAGAGGAAGCCTCTATTTATAGGCTAAAGTATTTAACCTAACATAGTGAACCTAGACTAAATATCAACCAAATACGTAATAGAAATTACACAGAAATAAGGAAATTATAAATAAGGAAGGAAACTATAAATAAGGAAGGAAACTATAAATAAGGAAATTTGACCCACTAATTAAGCTGCTTATATTTACACTCTAACAAACTCAATTAAATTTTAAATTTTAAATTAATTAAAGTCGGCTATCTAATTAGTTTTTCTCTATTTATATTGATCCAATTTATTATTAACTTCTAGAACAATTAAAACATTTACAATAATTTCTTCTCATCTAATTTTAAATCTATATCAAACCCTGTTGACTTCTTCCAACTACACTAAATTAACTCTTTTAACTATAACATTCAACATTAAATTATCTAAATCATTGTAAGAAATAATTCTTACTATTTTCTTCCTTTTTTTTGTCATGATAAACCTTTACTTTCATCTATTTTTCTTCTGATTTCTGAGTGTCAGATATTGGTTGTTATTTTAACTTTATAATATAGTCATAGGAGCCTCTTTCTTTTTAGCTACTTCAACCATGTTCTTAAGCAAAAAATCTGAACTAGAAAGACTAATATATGACATAAACTTGTGAACTAGACAACTGAGAGTTCATCTTAGCGTGGCAAGTTTGAAATCTTCAGACATTTGTCCTCTACTCTGATGCTGAATTAGCTTGAGTTGCTGAAATTTCTGTCTTCATTTCTTCCATTTCCCCCAGTGATTGCCTAGTATTTCCCAGAACAACTAATCATGTTTTAAGGTTCAAACAGAAGCAAATTTGGAGCCATCCTTAACAAAGGCTCTAGGGTACTAGGATGAAACTTCCTTGCAAAAAGGAAGCAAATTGAGGTTGTAACACCATTATAGGTACAATTAAACCCATGTCTAATATGATTCAAAAAAGTTTCATTCACATCCTTTCTCTCAAATTTTGTAAGGGTGTGAGCCACCTTTAGACCAATCAACCCAAGTGAGACTCCTATTTGAGTTCCAGTCTAGGTGAAGCTTATTCACAAGAGTTGCCAAGTAACGCTCATCCATGTAACATGGAGGCATGCAATGGTTTCTGAAAACGCTCATCCATGTGATATGCCATGTTGGATACTATCTCGATAGCCAGATTCCAGTGAACTTCAAACCATTGACATCCCTTACGCCATTCAAACAATGAGAGAGTTGGCCACATTTTCTTATTGTGCCTGCCACGACCAATGCATCGCGGGTCACTTTACAATGAGACAAAGCTATGGTTAGAGTTGATTAGGTAGTTGTATATTGTTATGAAGTTGAAGAGAGGAATGCATGTTTCTGAGAGTAATACAAATCTTTCATTTGAGAAGTCAAGAAGAGCATTGCCTAACAAGCTCCTCTCAGCATCAATCATTGAGGCACTTCCTATTCTACTGGCTGCAGGAAAACAATGATTTGAAAACACATCAGATTTGCAAATAAAATTGATTAGTAGGAATGAAACAATTAGTCTCCTCTGAATTCTAAGTTTCTAACCTTGCTGGGAATCCTGAGGTTGAAGAAAACAGAGGCTTTTGGTGGCTCTTTGGGGAATCCTGGTGTTGGATGTAAGTAAATTGAGTAGAGCTCTTCATGTCTTGAAAAGAAGCTCTCCCACAAGGGTGCAATGGCAACTGTCCCCTGCTTAAGAACATGAATGCCACTTTTGGTGTCTGATTCAATGGGACATCTGCAATGCGTGACACCATTGATGCTTGCCATATTAGCTCCTCATCACTCATGAAATGCCAAAGCTACATGTCGGAAGTTATCCCTCTTGATGTACTATTCCATGGTAAAAGTGATGATGAAGAAGAATTGCATAAAAGATGTGAATGTGAAGGACTCAGGAATTCCGATTGTAATGTGTTACGCTGAGGGAAGTAGAAAACATCTGACTTAAGAGCTTGCCTAATGAGATCATTGATGAACATTGCCAGGATGACTACAAATAGTGCCATTGAGAGATTGTGATTAGGATATGAATGCTACCAAACTTAACTTCTCTACTAATGCGTACAGAGAGTTGTTTTAAAAACATGGTGATCTTAGGCTGCTTCATGTTTTCTACAATTGTGTTTTTGTGTTATTGAGGACTTGGGGCTATAATACCAAGGAGGAGTAGCATAACATGTGCTTGTACATGCAAAATTATGTGTTGGATTAGGAAATTAGGGGAGGGAGAGCTTTAACTCAGGGAAATTATTCAAGGGGTGAATGTTTATGACATGAGCTTAGTGAAACAAAGAAGCAAGGAAAGTGCTAGGAAGGTATTAAATAATTCATTAAGAGAAATGGTATAAAGAGTTGAGAGGCAGAGACTTCAGAACAGAAATAAAAATAATCATAGAAGTTAAGGTGAACGTTACTGGATTAAAATGAAAAATAGGCCTTCATGAAAATCATGTGTTGTGTGAGTCTGTGTCACAAAAATGCAAATCACATAACAGAGAAACATAAGGTTATCCAACAAGGGTATAGCAAGTAGCATGCACCAATAAGCCGGGGGCTGACCAACATGACGAGAACATATTAGGATCATGATTTCGTCTGATTATAATATAATCTCCTGATCATTTATGCTTTCGTTTAGTGCTGATATCCAATCTGATCTAATGGATCAAATTCTAACTCTCCTTCATTATCCTAAATGATGCATTAAATGCAACAATATTACTATAACTTACATCTTATCTTAATGCAATTAAAATCATTTTCTTGTAGAAGTCAAAAAATTTATTTTACTATTGATTGGCCGTAAAGCTTAATCTGATGAGAAATAACACTAAATTTCTCTTCCATCCATGCACTCAGATGTGTTCACATGGAACTCACTTTGAATGATGCTATGTTGATTATCAGCTCTTCCAAAAACTCAAGTTGGTAGAGCAGAGGCACAATTATGTATATCAACTTTAGTACCACATTTTCCTTTTATATACATTATGATAAAAACCTCTTTCGGAACACAAAATGAAGGTCTGGGACTGCAATTCCTTGTTTTATGAGTATAGTACATCATTTTAACAATAACCTGATTGTAGCAGACAAAATCACTAAAAATGACGGAAAAGATTTGCACGTTTCCACCAAATTTTACGTTGAAAACTATTAGGAATATAATTTTATTATATTATGTAGTCCCACATTGTTTAGATATGGAAGTCAATGTTTTATTATTTACTATAAATAAAGCTTATGGGTGTAGGCTTTGAGATATCAATCAAGGCTACAATCATTTCCTTATTCCATTTTATTTAACATGGTATCAGAGCTAGTCTCATTACGCCCACACCCGACGATTGATTGGCCCACGACTGATGGGCTCTACCTCACGATTTCGGATCTCCACGTTTCACGTGAGGGGGGTGTCAATGTGTTAACTCCGGTAAAGGGCTTCATAATCCTTATAAGTAAATGGGCCTCTCCTCTTGTTACCAATTGATTGGTTTTCAAGTGTGAGGCTCCAACATGGTATCAAAGCGGGTTTGAACTAAACTCAAGTTTAATCTTGAGGCTGCTGCCAAAGAGGAGAGGCAGCAGCCCCAAATAGTTTTGAAGCTTTTGATATTGTTAGTTTTTGTAGAAATTTGTCTTTATGTTTGTTGGTTGTTTAGTCTTTTGACACAACCCCATTCAAGATTGAAGAGATTGAAGAATTTTCAACATTCCTTGCTCGTTATCACTGATTCTGGAGTTGCCTTATCTTGTTTCCGACTAGAGAAGATCTCGGTGGAAGTTATTGCCAAGATGGCATTTTAAGTTGGCTTGAACCAACATCTCTTAAGCACATATTGTTGTGCCATTCTTTTAAGCACATATTGTTGTGCCATTCTGTGAATCGAGTGAATTTTCTTATATTTCTTATTTGATTGTTATGTAAGGGGAGTGTTGAGAGTTTTAATACTTGAATTATATTTGTACAAGCTAAAACATAAATATGCTCTAGCTTGAGGGGGAGTGTTAAGAGTATGTTTTGTGTTATGTTGTGTGAAGGTGAAAGTCCCACATTATTTAGGAAAGCTTATGTTATGTAAGTGTCATAGTATAAATATATGGTCTTGATGTAGTCTTGATATATCCTAAGATAATCCAAGCTACTATTTTTTCTTTCTCTATTCCTTATTCTTATATTCAACATGGTATCAGAGCGGGTTTGAAACCCAAGCTCGATCTTGGCCCTATTTTCAAAAAAACCATAATCTTCTCTTTCTTTTATCTAGCCACCACATGAAGAAAAATAAAAAAAATAAAAAAAGGACTTTGCAGCCAGCTATCATTAAGCCTAGTTATTTCTTCCATTCAAGCCTCATTATTTCTTTCTATCCCAAATTATCTCTTTCATCTAAAAGACGGCTCACTCCCCTTTTCTTTTCAAGCCTATTTAGGGTTTGACGGCTCAAAGAGTTTGACAGTTCAACAGTACCTTCATGAACTTCCCGTTGTGTCTCTTTCCAGCAGTGCTCCTTTTATTTTTTTAAAAATTCTCGTTGTGCGTTTTTCCAACTGTGCTCTTTTTATTTTTTCGAAAAATCCAGCTGTGTCTTTTTCCAGCCAACAAGAGTACTATTCATGGGTACCAGTATGTTCATCAAACGGATTGAAGCTTCACCTAGATTGTTGTAAGTAAACGGGAGTGTTGAGATTGGTAATTGGGTTTTATTTGTACAAGATTTAGCATTATATGCTCCATCTTAAGGAGGAGTATTAAGAATATAATATTATTATATTGTGTAGTCCCACATTGTTTAGATGTGGAAGTCTATGTTTTATTATTTACTATAAATAAAGCTTATGGGTGTAAGCTTTGAGATATCAATCAAGGCTACAATCTTTTCCTAAATGTTGGAGCCTCACACTTGAAAACCAATCAATTGGTAACAAGAGGAGAGGCCCATTTACTTATAAGGATTATAAAGCCCTCTAGCCTTAGTAATGTGGGAGTTAACACATTGACACCTCCTCACGTGAAACGTGGAGATCCAAAATCGTGAGGTGGAGCCCATCAGTCGTGGGCCGATCAATCGTCAGGTGTAGGCATAATGAGACTAGCTCTGATACCATGTAAAATAAATAGAGAGAAAGAAAAAATAGTAGCTTGGATTATCTTAGGATATTTCAAGACTACATCAAGACCATATATTTATACTCTGACACTTACATAACATAAACTTTCCTAAATAATGTGGGACTTTCACCCTCACACAACATAACACAAAACATACTCTTAACAAAAACTTTACATTTAGTTCCTTGTGCAGTACGCTCTGTCATCGCCAATCTCAGAAACAATTCTTTCTTCTCAAATAATGTTATGCACACAAGTCTTGTACAAATATTAATAGGATTTTCATTGTCTAAGCGGATGCAATAACGAAGCTTGCAGATAGAGCTACGCAATTTCGAAAGGAAATGCAAGGAGATGGTCCAACCTAAGATAATGTCGGTAGAGTGTCCAGGGGCAACTTTCCTTGCTTGGGCTCAACTCAAATTGTAGCCACCATGTCAGCAAACGCAACCAAACTGGAATTGAAAGTTTCTAAAGAAAATTCCCGCAAACTCCCCCAGAAATAATTGGAATTTTGCTCAAATAAAAAATTGGCCAGTGGTATACTTGCTGAACAGGTTTTTTTTTTTTTTTTTTTTTTTTTTTTTCCTTTCCATTAAGGGCATGGTTAAAACAAGAAAACAAATATGGCACATGGAAAGGATCATTGTATTCCAAAAGACTTATTTCTGAAATATGGTGGCAACAAGAAATAGTAAGTACAAGCAATAGTCTGCACTGTCGGATCACCTAGATTTATGGAAATTTTGATTGTCTAGATTATCATAATGCTAGAAGAATTGGTTAACCAACAAAATGATAGCAACCAGAATTTTTAAGAGGTAAAAGAAAAACTTGTGTATAAAATCTCTACCATTTTTTTTTACGTAATAAGTTCTACCAAACTCATTTATATGTGGATCTTCACATGCTATTTATGCAGAACAAGGATAGTACCTACTACAGAAAAGAGAAAAGTTACCTTTGGCAACTTGTGTTGCTGGGCCAGATGATCGACATGGACCCTCACGTTTGAAGCAGCAGGAATCCAAAAAATGCGATCAACCTCAGCATATATGTTAGCTACAATGTCAAACAGCGTTCTTGCTCCATCTTTAATTGCTTTCAAGATGGAAGCTTCTCTATTCCGATGATTTCTGAAAATAAGAACAACCATAAGTTGGTGTTGGGTGAAACATAGTTCTTCTTTGTACATTCTTCAAGACTTGACTATGAGAACATTGCAAGTTGTGGAAAATAATGAGAACAATTCCCATATGTATTAAATTTCTAATAGATAAACCAAATTACCAAATGCTTTATGACAAACTTTGTTGGAAAAGAAAAATCCATGATAATCTACAACCACCCCCTCCCCAAAGAAAAGGATAACAAAATGTCAAGGCTCTGATATCACAGATTCACAATTAGTATCTAGGCAGGAACAAATGCTCAAAGCAGTCTAATCATGCTCTAGAGCAGTATTAAAAGTAATTTTGTAGCATTCATGTTTGGCATACAAATTATGAGACTTAGCTAAAAATTATGCCTAAATAGTAGTACAATGAACAAAGAAAGGAAGGCGATTCCAGATTCATACTTGAGATATCCACAAAGTATGTGCTTTGGCCACAGGTTGACTCTCCCGTGCATAGGTATTATAACATGAGGAGAGAAGTCCAAAAGTTGTAAGTAGACTGGAAGTAATCCTGCGTATAACAATAAATTTTTCTGCAACCTCTGAAAATCTAGAACCACTTAAATAATGCAAAGGGTAAAAGCTGAAGCAGAGTATACAGTATGACTACACTATACAAGTTGAGTGGAAAGCACTCTTGAAAGACACTAAAACCAACAAATTTTCTCATAGAAAAATATAAAAATTTGAAGGAACAGAGAAAATTATACTTTTTTATTTTCAGTCATCAAAATTTGCAGATGGACTTCAAATTAATTACAGATACAGGGAGTTTTTGATAAATTCCGCATGATTGAAAATAAATAGTTAACATGTCTCGCCGCCAAAGAATGTGAAAAGTGAGGTCAGTTAACCATAAGCCTAAAGGAGAAAGGGGTGTATTTGCAAGCTTGACTTTGTGAGAACTTATAATCAGATTAGGTGGTCTTTTCTTGATAAGATTATGGTTGGGAAGGAGAAAAGGTGTAATTTCAAGCTGGATTCCAGAAAGTATGTTAAAAATGGATGTCTATTTATTATATTTCTCTAATAAGAAAAACATGATATTTCTCTCTCTCTCTCTCTCTCTCTCTATATATATATGTACTACATATTTTATATTTGTTTTTCCGAGAGTACTTTACCTAAATCTAATCCGAATGGTTGCAACAACACTGCTTTTACAAGCTTGCAAGTCTTGAGTAATTTAAAATTATAATAGATACAAATTACTAACATATCTTTTGACTGAACGATATTTGCTTCATACTAGTAGTCAATGAAATTTCAAAAAAGAAAAAGGAAAGAAAAATCTGTGTACTAAACTTAGGATGTCGATTTGAACTTACGGTCATATTTCCACCTGAATTTATGTCCAAGAAAGCACTTCCCTGACTGAAACAGAGCCCATCATTACATTAGCAGAGTAGTTTCTGGCATGAGAATCAAAAGACTAAGAACAAACAGTAGATCAACTGATAAACTGGAAATGAGAAGAGGAAGGTGAAGAATAAGGTAAATTGATACTCTCCACATTTCAGCATACTCCCCTCTGTTATAATTTTTCTACATGACGAAACTGAATATGACCAATTCATTACTTGAAATTTAGGGAGGGGATTAAGGGATCGTTTGGTGCAGGAAATTGGAATTAAAAAATTGTAAATCCAATTTCAATTTATTATAACAGGTTTTTGTTAAGTTTGTATCACATAAAGAATTACAATCGAATTTTAGTTTTATCAATTCATAAAGATGGTAACTAATAGGACTTGCCGAAATCAACAACCTCTAATTGTATTGTTTGTTGCTTCTGGCAATCTTCGACTATGACATTCGTTGTCTATGGCTAAATCCGATTGTGGTGTTCATCATCTACAGCAGTCTGCCATACGTGGTGGTCGTAGTCTCTGGCAGTACCCAATGATGGTGTTTGTCATTACCGGCAATTTTAGACTGTGATGATTGTCGTCTCCAATTATGGTGGTGCTCAGCCCCAGTGGTTTTCCACAATAGTTGTCATTGTCTCCAATGGTGGTTGTATTTGTTTCTCGCTATCTCAGCATGATGGTGATCACAAATGAAGCTGATAGTCAACAGGCAAAATGTTTTTCAATGACAATGTAGTCAGCTGTTGACAGTTGTAAGTAAGTGTACAAGTTAGGCAGTTATTAGGGATGACAATAAGCGAAGCTAGTTTTTATCTAAAACCCGCGAGCCTGAGCATATTAAAAGCTCATGGCCTAAATTCAAGCTTCAGATTAGCTCATTACGCGCTCATGAAAAGATTTTTTTTTTATGTCTATACTTACATTTATTATTCAAAAATATATTAATAATTAAAAATGTTAAATTATATTGAATAAAGTGGGCTTACGAAGCTTACAAGCCAAAATTTGTAAAGTTTGATATCAATTTCTTTAGAAAAAAGAGTCGAGCCAAACCCTTAATGAGTAGCTTGTAAGCTATTCACAAACTAACTGGGCTTGTTGCCACTCTAGCGTTAGTCTAGCACAATGGGAAGCACCAATGGTAGCTACCAATGATGACCTTATTCACAAAATTTATTTAGGACGAAAATGAGTTGAAATTTTATTTCTTAGGATCTTCCAACATGGATATGAATATCTAGGTTTAATTCATAGCTTTTTCTCAACTCCAATGATAGACTTTCAATACTAAAATGTATGTCAAACTAAGAAGTTGGAATTGTGTAGTCTATTTCCCAATCCTAATTCCACGCGCCCTAATTCCAAATGGACCCTTAGTTTGTAGAGGAAAAAGTTCAAAGAAAAATTGTAATTCGATTTCAATTTAAACAAACATGTGTATAGAGGATGCCACACAATATTGTAATATTGTAGTTGTAGTTTAAATGACGTGAACAGAATAAGGCTCAGATTTTCCAAGCTTCACGGTTAGTAGTGCAAAAACAAATGGTTACCTACATCTCGGTGTTGTGCATGCTTTGCGTGCTTGTTTGAATGTGATAATAAGACCTTGCTCTTGCTTTTTATCCATAAATCATAGTATCTGACAGAATCTTACCTCACACAATGATCACCCACAATCAATAAGTAAGTTTTAAGATGAAGCAGCACCATATGACCATCTGTATGCCCCTGAATTGAGGAGTATATTGCATCTTTGTGAGGACAACAAAAGCAATTCTGGTGTGGTGTATTTGCATACCATTATTTTTCTTCTTCTTCAACTTATATTTTTCCTATAAACGGTTAGTGAAATTATAGTGGCAAGCATATATAACTACTTTTGATCAGATTTAGACATAATGTTTTCCAACCGAGTTATTTTGGCTAGATATGAGATGTTGGTTATTTACAAAATTTATATAGAAGACAAGGGTTAATAAGAACAAAATTTGACATAAAAGTCATCACCCATAAATATGTCCATACAACCTCCAAGAAACTCCTCATTAGGTCACAATTTTGAGCAATGAAGCATAATAACATATATGATGTAACGAAAAACAATGTGTATAAAACCTGTCTGATAATTGTTGGAATCTTAAAAGAATAGAAGTTTCGAGTTTATTCCTTCCACTGTAGATAATTTTTAAAAGATAAGAAATCAAACAAATTCAATTTATTATTCTCATATATCACATAGGATTTCCGAGAAAGTATAATTACCTTCTCTTGCAGGATTACATATGACAGTTGTTAACTTGACCAGCCTAAATATAAAATAACAGGCCTCAAATCACCTGGACTGGTAAACAAGTGTGTTAATAATTACCTGCTAAGAAAGTTAAGCGATGGCGCACATATTTCAAAATGGGCAGCAGTATGGTCCCATATTTATTGTACAAAACCTTATTACCAAACTCATGAAAACAAATGACCAGGTAAGAGAGACATACTGGAGCGAAAATAACACTCAACCGCTCGCCACAAATACAAATGTCTTCAGCTCCAGAAATCGAGGAATAGCTGAGAGACCAATCATCTGTCATGACATGAATCTTGAGCCTTGATAACTTGATGAAGTGGCTAATCACATAGTAAACAACTTAAAGGTCTAAAAGAAATGACATAAATAAGTTTGAACGTGCACTTTATTGATACAGAAAAGCAATTACAGCATAATGGTAAATGTTTATAAATCACCAAACCTTATTTGCATTATTTCATAGTTCATTCCTCTTAATATTTAATGCAATAGCAGTTTTCCTAAATGACACTAAATATATGATCCTTGCAAGAGGCAAGGGTAACAACAAGAATGTTGAGACGTAGAAGATAGAATAAAGAGAACTTGCTCCATTATTTAGAAAACAAATCTTTTAGTCTTGAGAAGTTCTGCTTCAATGGTTTTTCCTTTGTTATATACAAACTAAATGAAATATGATGAGGCACTTAACCAGATATATTTGTTCTTTGGCTATGTATTATGAATATCCAGTGGGCGGTGACTCATGTCACTTGCCATTTATCTTGTGTTAAAGGAGTCTCCGTGGTGATGGACCATATACTTAGTTTATATGAGACGTACATATGAACATTGTGTTAAAAGTCCACTAAAATATCTTGTGATAAACGAGTCTCCGTGGTGATGGGCCATATACTTAGTCTATACATAAGACATACACTTATGAACATTGTGTTAGAAGTCTACTAGAATAACTGAAAGGCAGTCCCACAAAATGCATTATGAACATTATGCAAAGTTTATACAACTACTTTGCATACTGTAACTAGAGATACTGCTTACACCCACTGATTTAAGAGGCCAACCATGTGCCTGTATACTTTATTACCAAAATACGCATTATAAATTTTCACATCAAAGAAAATAATCCCACATGAGGAGAATGACCACAAAGGATTGATATGGTAGATTTCAATAAGTTGAACATTGTTTTTTTCTTTCTTGTAGTTGAGAAATTTAGAATCATATGGAAATCACAACAGCTCGAACAGAGTAACATTTTATACGCTATAAAATAATCTTCTTCGCAGATTACCATGCTAGGATATGATAAGTATATGCAGCTAAAGTTTCACAAAGCTTGAATCATAACTCAAGACTCCATATTAATAAGGAAAGGAGAAAGTGGACAATAAGAAACAGAATGGAAACCGCGAGTTCCAAATTTAACAACCTTTTCCTATGCGAGGCATTGTATTTTCATGTGCCTTCTAGATAATTGAGAGACCTGAAATAAACCATAAGCCAAGATATTAGAACCAAATAGAAACAGTGTAATTAAATTGAACATATGAAATTAACTTCTCAGGGAGCAGAACTAAGTAAACTAATGATTGGCTATTGTCTCGAAGAGAAAGAGAAGACAGCTGTTTTAATAAGTAGTATTTCTGGAAGAAGAAAAATACACTACAAGCAGGGGAGCACTAAGGTAGAAACAAAAAACTGTAAGCCCTGAAATATAAAGCATAGAAAAGATCTAAGAAGATATCAACAAAGGGAAAGAAGGATGGACTAACCCTCAAGAGGATGAATTGTCATCTATATTTGGTTCTCAATAATCACTTAACAAACTATCTAAAAGTTGTTAGGGATTTTTTGTTGATCTAGGTCATATACTCATATTTTCATGAAGTGCTTTATGCTACTGCTATTTTTCTTTCCTTTTCTTTCAATTCTATACTTTCTTCTTGTTAATCTGCTACTCTAATCTACATCAATGTTATCAGCCACAGATCCTTTTATTATCAGAGATGGAAAATGTCCATCTATAATACCTGAAATTCTTGTAGTGATCCTGCAATTTCTTGATTTCCTAGATAGACATTAAGAAGAGATGTGCATTAGAAGTCATCCTTTACTGAAAGTTAATTTCTGGTCAATTGCAGCAAAGAATGAAAAAGTAATTTCTGGAACTGCAGCAAAGAATGAAAAAGGTTCAAACATTTTCAGATGTGACGCTTCTCTTCATGCATATATTCAAGAGATTATCAACATCGAGATCTTAATGAGGATCGGGAAGGGTGTGCAAGATCAGATCATAAGATTGGATCATAACATCGAAATATTCTACATGCTTTATAAAATACACCTTAGAAGTTATAAATATAGTTGTAGCAACTCGTAATAGATATATGTTAGAGATTTTTAAGCACAAATTCCTCAACTATATTACAGTTCATAGACATTCCAATTTGACACCATCACCAAACTAATCTAAATTATATTCCTTAAAAAAATAAAAGAATAATATGAATTCTAAGCTAGTAAAGAAAGTAACATAATTAAAAATATATATATATTATATGAAAGATGGTAGACCAGAAAAAATATTTTACTAGCTTATCTCTCATTTTTTCAAATAAAAATATTTTTTTCAAATAAAAAGAAAAAATATAATGAAAAAAGGGAAAAGAAACTAATATTGACAGGCTGTATTATCTCTCATTTTCATTTTTGTAAGACTACTAGACCAGAAACCAATTAAAGAAAAAGTGTAAAAGTTTTTTATTTTTCTTTCTTTTATACTAACATTAGCAAAAGCAAGTGGGCTTAGTTGTCTGTACCCAAAAAAAGAAAGAAATCAAGTCAGCTAGTAAGGCAAACAGGAAAAGAAAAAAAAAACCTTCTCAAAAATACCACAAACAGTTGAGTGACTGTTCTGTCTTGAGCAATGGAAGATGCCAGAATGTCAGATGCAATGGCTTGCAACTGAAATTGAACAATCAGCTGAAGTTAACTAAGTTGGCCGAAAGATAGAGAGGCAAAGACGAAAGTGAGAAAAAAATGGTCCATACTCAAGAAACAGAGAGGTTTCGGGCCACTAAGTTTGGTAATATTGTGACTTTTAAAAAGTTGATGTGGCTTTCAGCTATGTAAAAGCAACTGTCAAAAAGCCATATCCAGCTTTTAAAAGCATCCCTATGATGCTTTTAAAATTACCCCTGACTTTTGAAAAGAAGTAGAAAAAGCACACCTCTAAAATAATTAACCAAACAGTTTTTGCATGTTGTGCCTTTTAAAAAGCCACATAACCCTCTTGAAAAGAATTATCAACTTTTAAAAAACAGCTATTCTGATGCTTTAAAGAATTAGGTAGAATTCAGGTAATGCTGTGACTTTTAGCTATATAAAAATAGTTGTCAAAAAACCACAACCAACTTTTAAAAATATCTCCAGTGATGCTTTTAAAAGTACCCTGACTTTTAAAAATAATAGAAAAGCACATCTCAAAGAAATTAACCAAACAGTTTTTGCATGTTCTGGAAAAAAGCCATAATCCTTTTGAAAAAGAATTACAAGACGCTGCCTAAGTATGATGCAGTGTCGTAGGAGACTGGAGAAGTTCTTCGCACAGATGGGTCTTGTCGGAGATGGAAACTAAGAAAGAAATAGTGGAGAACTGTGGAAGTCTGCACCGCTGAACACCATTTTATGGGATCAGAGAGCGCGATCTTACGATCCTATATACAATCTTACCGATTCTACAGTGATCCTGCTAAACTACGGTTTTGAACACGATTTGAATCGTTTGGCATGTGTTGGATTGTGCGATCTTAGGAGTTGAATCGCAATCTTGACAAAATGTGTACCAGAGATAAAGCAATGCAAATTTAATGCATATGAACAAATACCTGATATCAATAAGATCAAATTGTACAAAATTCAGAGAAAAAGAAAATCATATCCACTGCAACAAATTTTGCAAAAACTTACCATCTACATGGTCACGATGATGATGAGTAACAAAAACGAATAGTTTTCTTGGCAAAGCAGTAACAATGTTCTTTAGCTGAACAGATAAGTAACACCATGTCAATATTTAGTTAGTAAAAGAAAAAACGCATTCCAAAATCAGATAATGAGAATACTGGCCACTATCTAAAATGTTGTCCATAGAATTTTCAAATTGATGCAATGTTGTCCCATCATAGTGATATTAAGATTTAGGGATTAATTGCTTACTCACTGATGGAGAAATGGTGTGCCTTGTCTATGTGGAAAATATGAGGAAATATGGTCCATTACAGGTTTAGTCCTGTCCCATTAAAGCTCATGTTCAATTGGGAAAAGCGCTTCATGAGCCTTTCACGTGAGGAACGAAGCTACTAATCGGCCATATGCTGTCCATGTAGAAGGACATCATCCCCCCTCAAGCCATGTAAGCAATTAACATCTCACTCTTAAAATCTTGTCTCAACAAGGACAAAATTGCAATCATTTGGGAATTATAGATTGAAAATTAAAGCTGGACTAAATGTATGGTTAGGTGAAGCATGAAGATAATAACTGAAACTTGTTCCAGGGTTTATATGACATTCCAAATAAAGGCAAAGTTTTGATGCCAGAAAATGCAGGCACCATCTGACGTTCTAGCAAAGGATGGATTAAATATAATTTAATCAGACAGCATTTCATATCAGAAATCAGAACATCATTTTACTTCACTTTTATCTTTCTATTAATTACAACAAAAGACATATTATACCTCTTCATAAGATTCTGATCGACAACCTGAATCCACTATCAGTGCATCCCCATAAGTAACACAACTATCACTCTCAATGACATTTGAAACATTATTGGGTGCAAATACAATCAAGTTTGTTGTGCGAAAGACTTTGCCGTCCTACTTTCCATAGGAATGAGTATAACACTAGGAGGATATTCCTGAAAAAGTGAAAATAAATATATATTATTTTACCTGAAGAAAATAAATCCAATGCATGAGAACAGTGTCATCTAGAGATATCATCTTCCCCTGGGTACACTACCATTAAAGTCCATATAAAATCACTGTATAAATTGTTGACATGCTATTACACAGATAAAAAGTCTGAGTTGTTATAGATAACAATACAGGCAGTAGTTGAACAACATGTGCATTTGGATCCAATCCTCCTTATTTAACATAATAGGCAACAGGTAGGCACTTAAATCCTGTAAACAAAATATATACTGATACTGAATACAGATCTCTATCTTTCATTTGGGGAACAAGTTCGAGTGATCCACATTTTCCTTTTTATTTTTGCTTTTCACTCTAAATCTAAATAATGGACTTTTCTCTTTGGTATCATGTAGAATCTTCAAACTCTAAACAAATTAGATACTGATACAGAATACAAATTTCTATCTTTCATTAGGGGAACATGTTCAAGCATTGCACGTTTTCCTCATCTTTTCTTTTTGCCTTTTACTCTAAGTCCAAACAATGTATTACAAGATATAACCATGAAATTATAGTTTTCAATATTTTCAAACCACCCCCCTCCAGAAATTAATGTAGGATTTGTCCTCCATCACTGAAACATAGACAATTCCACAAATAGCAGACCTGTTAGCATGTTGTGGGAGGAACTTTCCACTTGACAGAGTGCACATAATCATTTACAAGACCAATAACTACAATAGGTCCCACACGATCTCCACTTGGTTTCGCTTCCGAAAGCCAGTTTAGACACCTCTGGACAGATATCCACTTACAATTGTCCGCACCACATTTTATTAATCATGTATTTTTTGAAAATGTATGGTCATACAGTATTATTTTTCATTTTCGCTTTCTTTATTTTTTATTCAGATAATTTCTTATCATGGCTTCCTGTAGTATTATTTTTCCTCTCTCTCATAAAATTTATATTTGTATCAGAAAAATAAAACATAAAAAAGGGCATAGAAGAATGTGAAAAACCATGAACCTCTATATGAGATGACTTTATATTATTATTGACATGAAGGAAGTAAAATAAAATATCCATGGAGGGCATGATTAGTGATTCATTTAACTCACCTACTTCACATACATATATAACAGTAACGATGTATAATGATGTATGATAAAATAACATTAACAGGCAGAAAACTTTGGCAATGCACAAATCACTTTCCGCACCCCCAATACAGCATCACCCATCCACCACTTCACTCAAAAGAGCTAAAGAGAGAGAAAAATATATACAGATAAGCAAGGTGATAACCAGAACCACGAGTCCAAGACACATTGACAGTTATGACCATGTCACAATCATCACCAGCATAATAATCATTGACTATTTTCTATTAGGGGAAGAAAAATGAAAGGAAGCTTGTCAAGAAACAAACTTGTATTGTATTCATCAATTTCCTAATATGTACCAGAAGGATGCAATATAATGTACAGTTTTGTATCTAAATAAAACAATACAAATGATTTCCTAAGAAATCGTTGTGCATTGAAAGTCTATTTTTCCAATAACATACTTTATGCAAAAGACCCAACAAAGTTATTTACTTATCCACAATATAGGAGTTAATTCAGAAGTCCATAGTTTATACAAACTATAATGAAATTCTTTAAGCAGGCAAACCTCGTAATAATTGATTCCCAGCTTCCAGTTTTCCAGTGATGAAGACGGTGTGAATGGGCAACCCAGGTCCAAATTCAGCCCTCCTTTACACATTTCAAAAATTTCCACTTTACCCCATCAACTGTCCCCAAACCCCAGTTGCCCAAATACCTATAGAAACCAAGTAACTCTACTCACTACCGAATATCCTGAACAAGCCACATTGTTTTCAAATTTTAAAGACTTTGAATTGAAGAATACCTGATTGAGAGCTGCACCAATGTCCAATTTTCTCAAATTGATATCTTCCAGATGCAAGTCTGCGACTTCTTCCACTACAGCCTGGGATTCAGTTTCTCCTTCTAGCAGGTTCATTTGCACAGAAGGCAAGTCCCATAAATCAGAATCGAGGTAGGAATAGTATTCTTCGTCATCGAATCTAGGAGGTCGCCTCTTTCATGAGGAGAAACTCACTGTCGTTTTCAGGGTTTCGGGGGATCACTGCGAGTTTGTAAGTCGCCATTGTTTACTGGACTGTGATCGACAGAGCTGAGAATAAACCGAGTACAGGAAGGGGTTTTGAATCTAGACAGGTGGAAAGTAAATGGGGTTGGTTTCACCTAATTCCAGTGCTACTGTACGGAATTTTATCTTTTTATGCGTTTTAACGGTAAACCGTTTTCACTTGGGAAGAAATTTAGGTCTCGTACAATAACAGCAGAGGATTTAAATGCAACAGTCCATTGTGAATCGTTTTTTTTTTTTTCTTTCTGACTCTCAAGTCTTTATTATCTATAAATAAATAAAAATGGCTTATTATAATCTATAGAATAAATTACACTCATAAATTTTGTAAAATAATATTAGAAATTAAAGAAAATAATATATTTTCCTCAAATTAGTTAAGCTAACATAGCTTTAATGATGTGTATATAATATACTTAATAATCAGTCCCCATGAAGGTAATTATATCATATTCACCTCTCTCTCATCTCCATCTCCACCCCCCCCCCCCCCCCTTCCCCCTAACTCACATGGTCAAATGTGAAAACTTGGTTTGCAATCCAAGAATAATCACAAATTAAAAAAATAAAAGATGTTGAATTTTTTCAAGACAGATTTGTCATATAAATTCATTAAATTACCAATGATCTTGTTTTTTACTTTAATGAATTGTTGTTATATAAAGTATATAGTTATTGAAGGCACCATTAATTATGATATATTCAATATTGAATAGCTTGAGTACTCCTAATACATCAAAAGGCTATGATTTGAATATAGTCATGGGGTATTTGTTAGTCCATGTTTTGATTAATCCTCTCAATCAAAGAAGTAGGTTTAACAAACAAATCAAACAGTATAAGGGTCCCTGGCACAATTTATCAGAAGCCAAGAAAACTATGCAATTATGCTTCTGTAAGGATTTACAAAACGAGATGAGAAGTTTAAAAAAAGAGAAAGTTGAGAGTGGTATAAGCAAAGAAAAAATAGGAGTGGAACGTGAGTAAGTATAGTAGTTATATTAACTGTGCGAGACTTATAAGTGGATTGATTTTGTTTTAATTTAATTATTTATATTTAAAATATTATTTTAAATAATTCCTTCCATACCTTTTTATTATTTCTACTAGCTTTCTGATCTTTTACATTATACCCACATACTGTGTTGACTACACAAAGATAAACTTTCTAGTTTTACAAGCAAAAACATGAATGTTGTGACATATATAACACTATTAGATTTATGAAAAGTGTGAATTTTAATTTCTATTATGTTCAGTATTGTTAGAGATGTTGAAGCTAATTTCCTAGTTATGATACTCCACTCTAAATTAGTTGATTTCTCCAAGTCTATAGCCCTGATGTAATTGAAAAAAAATTGTTATTTCTTTCATTGATTTCTATATTAACAATTGTTCAAAATAAATTAGCGGTTAGACTGAAACAAAGTGGTACAATTAAATGAAGAAAATCTTGCAGAAAAACCATTGTTCCAGCATTAAACAAACAGGAATAAATCTCTAATTCTTAGAAATTGAACAATAAATTTCCTCTAGCAATAGAATTTTTGTGTTTCATAATTGGAACTCCTTTCCGCAAAACATCAAAACTGGATAGGAGAAAAGATACAAAGGACAAAACTTTAATATATTGTAAACATATTTGAAGAAATTAGAGTTAGAAAGAAAGAAATAAAAGGATTTTGCTGTTACTTTGGTATATATGTTGTAGACGAAGCTCACGCAAGAGCAAAGATCTCACCTATTCCAAATATATATTATTTAACAAAAAAAAATTTGAACAGGGGCAAAAAAAAATTGAATTCACAGCTGCCTACCTCTCGGCTCTCATAGGCCTGTACATCCCTATCATAATCTTTTTTTCTTTTTTCTGCTTTTTCTTGGTATGGGGCTTTATAATGATGAACAAAGAGAATTACAAACTTAATTAGAAATCAATAAATTAAATAATACATATGAAAAATACTCACAGTAGCAGACATTGACTTTCATCTTTCTCCAGGCAGAATAATTCAAATTAGAAAGCTGGATGCTCGCCCCAAGTCTAGGCAAATCCCTCTTAACAAATTTTTGAAATTTTTTTTTTTGAAAGAGACATATTGATGTGGACGGTGAGGGCAAAGGAGAAAACTAATGGAAAGGAGGAATGAGAAAACTGATCTGACCGGGGAGGAACATGAAAAACTGGAGGTGAGTGAAGCTCGTAGAAAATTGGGTTTAAGGGGATAAGGGAAATTGCCTGCACATAATGACATATGGTAGCTATCTTTTCTCTTTTAAAAACTAATTTAGCAATAAGTTGTGAAATGACTTTCATAATCCTTCTCTTTAGAACAGGGTAGAATTAAAGAAGAGTATTAGATATAAGGTTAGAATTTAGTAGTTAAAAGCCAGGTTAAAATTTAGTAATTAAAAGCCAGGACTGTAAGGGTGTTCTAGCTTTTAGTATAATACAGAAGAGATATATTTATATCTCGCCCATTAATTTTATTTTACTTTTATAAAATTATTCAATTAGATATTTCACATTGTATTATTTCTATTTTTTTAGTTTGAATTTTATTTGGCTTTTTAATTTTTAATTTGTTTTTACTGAACTACTTTTCTTAAATTCTTCAACTTTTTAGTATTTATTTTCAATTCACCTCAAAAGTCTAATATATTTTTTAACCAAGAAGAAAAAAGTTTAATGTATAATTTTTTAATTATTTTATTTTTACCTCTCTTCATTTTTTAGTTACTTTTTTAAAATAAAATATGTGGATGTTCTTTTTTCTTATAATAACTAATATAAATGCTGGTGAAAAAAACTATACTGTTGGTAATTTGTTATTGTAAAAATTAGAAATCATTCAAATCATATATGGACAAATCGATATTTGCCTTATTTACATATATAAAGCCAGTAATTTTGTAAATCTATTTTGTTATTGTGCTTTAAAATTTAGAATGTTAATAGCACAAACTCATGTCTTTGTCCTTTCTACTCTCGAGCCATTGAAAGAATCATGAAAAATGCTTTAGGAAGTTCTTTCAATCTTTTTGTTAACTGAAATTATGAAATTTATTGAATAGATTTGAGTTGAAATTTAATAATAGTTACAACTATTGTAAAATAGTTTTTTCACAACTATATCAGGAATTTTATGAATTATATTTTAAGATTCCTTCCCTCTCTATGTTTTTCACTAAATATTCTTTGAATTTATTATTATTAAGATTTTTGGCGAATTTGATTTTATTATTAGAATTACAATCTTAAGAAGAAAAACTTAAAATTAATATCAACATTAGATACTCTAAGAAAAAAGAATACCTAAATATTTTATATTAACAAAAATAAAAATCTCTTTTAGATTTAAAGATATAATTTCACAAGAAACTACAAAGAGATAAAATTATATGGAGTAAAAAGGAAATAATTAAAAATATATATTAAACTTTTGTTTTGGTTAGGAAATATATTAGACTTTTAAGGTAAATTGATAACAAATATCAAAAAAGTTGAAGAGTTTAGGAAAAATATTCCAAAAAAAATTATAAAGTCTAATGAAAATCAAACTAGAGAGAGAAATAATAAAAGGTAAAATACCTAATTGAAGAGTTTTATAGGTAAGGTAGAAGTATTTGTAAAAATGAAAGAAGTTGAGAGTTTAGGAAAGGAAATTAAAGAGTTTATGAAAAATAGTCCAATAAAAATAAAAAGCTTAATAAAAATTAAATATAAGAAAGAGAAATAATAAATGTTGAACAAAATAAGTCAAATAGTAAAGAAGGGTATTTTAGAAAAAGATAAACTTGTGACAATTAATAGATCGTGGTCCTACAAAAATTAGATGTCGCAATAAGAACTCCCTTTTATAAAATGAACAATTTTTTATTTGACACGTATTTTAATTTCAGAATGTCAAGTTTTGATGCTTTCCTGTTTCATACAAATAAGAATAGTTAAACACACTTAATTTTGACCATTCTATTTCAAACACAAAATTATATTATCATGTTTGATATGTATTTAGTCTCAAGATAACCATTACACTATGATCTTCTATTCCACACAGCATAGAAATCATCAAACCGCGGATTTTCTCATTCTTATTTCTATGAAATCATAACACATTAATCAAATATTAAAAATGCCTTTCACATTGTATAAAAGAGATAATTAAATTAAAAATTAGAAATAAATATTAATCAACAAATAATTTATTTGATTAATTTAGAAATAAATAAATAAATTAATTAATTAATTAATATTATAAATAGATAAATAAGAAATTATTTTATTAATCAAATGATCAAATGATAAAGATACTCTCCATGTCACATTAAATAATAAAAATATAATATAACTATAATTTAATTAATTAAATAAAAAAGATATATGTACATAAAATAATAATAAATTAATTCATTTTAGTCAAATGATAAAAGAATAATAAAAATACTTTCTATATCACATTAAATAACAAAAATATAATATAAAAAAATAACTAATAGAATTATACATCTATAGTATTATCTATATTATTATAAAAGTATTTAGATATTTAAAAAATAAATTCAATTAATAAAATTAATCCACTTACTTAATAATTACTAAACAACAACTTCTCTATTATGACTAAAAGAACAATAACATTCACACTTTCCTACTCTCTTCTACTCTCCTATTTTCTCTCACCCTTTCACTCTCCTACCATCTCTTACTCTTTTAATATATAATTTTTTTATCAAATTAAATTGATTAAAAAAATTAAATTAAATTACAGTATGTACAAGTGCAAGTCACTAGTAAATAAAATATATTTCATATAAATAAAAATAAATAAATAATTTTGTAAACTAATATTAAAGTAAAATAAAAGTATTAATAAATAAGAAATAGTAAATAAATATAAGTAAAAGTATAAAAATAATACAAAACTTTTAATAAAGTAAAGAAAAAAAAAAATATATATATATATATATATATAAATTGCTTAAAAAAACATATAATTTTTCATTTCAGTATGGCTAACTGGATGGTGCACATCTAACCGAACTGATTAAGAAAAGGAACTGATTTGTAACCAACAAAAAAAAACCCAGAACCAATCTGAATTTTTTGGTTGGTTCATACTAGTTTAGTCGGCTTAACCAAACCATGCACACCCTTACTCATATTTCTCGTGAGCATGGAGAGTTCACAAGTCAGATGCACAACTGTTTTCACAAACTTAGGAAATTCTAAGCAATCCATATCAAACTCAGGCTACAAATCGCTTACCGAAAACAAAAAAGTCAGTACAAACTAAAGGGATTCCCAAATCAATCAAAACTCGAGCGAGATAAGCTGTAGACATGTGCTAATCTTCCAAATACCATCTTGCTTGTCATCTTCCATGTCAGATGCTTTTGAGCCTCACCACACATGCCTAAAAACAAAATAGACCCATAAAATGGAAGGTCTAAACTTGAGAGAGTGCAATCTAAGATGTTCAACATAGACAATATATGCAAGCCTAACAAACGACAATACATGTAGGACATGCAAAAAGAACAAGCAGTAGCATGAAAGTACTTGTTTTGTGAAGACTGCTTCAAAACCCAGTTACCGTACAGTACCATACAAGACAACAACACAATTCTAACATCACTATTCTCAAAAGAATAAAGTTGTGGTTGATTGTTAAACAATAGAAAAGCATCCTTCAAGGCAACAGAAAATCAGCATGACTTGTGCATTTTGGGCTCATTTGGTACATCATATAAAATTGTATAGTATAAGATTATACAATATATTAAGCTATATAGTTAACCTGTTGTCATATCCTTTCTTTCCTATTATATAGCTTTATATTGTCAGGACATAATATAAGAGATGATCAACAATATAAGTTTATACTATTATCCTTATACGATGCGCCAAACGAGTATATAAATATCACACCCATCATATACCTAGATGAGTCATGTCAAATTTAAGACTAGGAGAGATACATATTGGAAAAGGTGTGCTCATGTTGATAGATGAGGAAATAAAGAGACCAACAAATAAGACAAGACTGCCCTTATACTATGTTCATAGGATGAATAGTTTTTTGAAATTGTCAATATAATGGAATGATATGACTCAATCAAAAGAATCTCTCCATCTTTCATAATTCCATAGAAGTTTTTGAGCAGCCATGAAAAAGCAATAAATTTAGGAACTCAATCCAAATGCATAATATGGCCCCCTTAATGTAACAAAGAAATGTTGAACTTATTAGATATCTTATTTTCTCTATAGCTTACACATGAGTCAAAAATATTCAAAGAAATGTTCGCTGGATGTCATGTCCAAAAATGTGTAGGAAAAGGGAACACACTGCCCCCCACAAGCAAGAGCTGCTACCCTAACCCAGCTCAATTATTAGTTATCAGGAATATGAGTATTGCAACAAGTTGAAATGCTTAGGACAGATTCCACGGGACATGCTTTGGTGAAAATCTTAGTATGCTCTCTAGAAAGAGTAGGTGTGGCAAGAACCATTCCGCCTGTGTATTCCAATTACCCCATCTAGTCCACAGAAACTGAAAATTCTGAGCCTCCAATCTATCTGCTTCTTTTAGCAATGAGGCAAAATCAAACAAGCATTAATATTTTGGAAAGTGAGGGAACTGTTATTGTTCGGAACAGAGAGGAAACTCATTTAGTTGGATGAGAAAAACCCAAGAAGCTAGGTAAACTAAACCTGAAAGCCCTGGCACTCAGCTATAGCAGCACGATAGTTAAAAGAAGCATAATAAGATGGTTTGCAGGTAAGGAGCTGAAATGAACAGAAAAAAGGTGTAGCACTTCACTCACCAATGAAGCATCTGAAAGAAATTCCTGTCATTAACTATAGGCCTTAGATGAACTGCCAGCTGGAGATAAAAAAAGTAGTACGCCTTGACAGAAAAGTGGCTCAGGACTTACACCACACAGCTAACTTATTTACAAACCTGTCCTCTTTTACATTTAATATGGAAGTTGCTCAACTAGTAAACGGATTCCTTCATAGAAGGCCACAAGATTCCAAGACCTCTAGGTCCACTCCAAAAGCAAACAAACCATAGTTTACAAACTCAACCTTACTTCTCATTTATAATAATGAAGAGACTTGATTAGTCTGGTGTGAAAGGCATATTTAGAAAGGAGACAATTTCTTCCTAGATGGAAGTAAAATCCAAACCAATAGTTTGCCCTACCATCTTGGATCAACAATAAAAATTAAAAAGTTACAGAGAGATGATTGCCTCAATAAAATGAGATATAATTCAGCTGTTTGTTTGTTTGGATAATACCCTTGAAACTAAAGGTTAAATTCTATAAGGCTTCCATATGTCGTTGGTCCTGCCGTATATTCTTGTCTGAGTGTTGGGTCATTATGAGACAACATTTCTAAAAGTAAGACAAGGATAGGATAAAGTTAAGGTGTAATTGTGGTAATATAGCTATGTAAGGAACAACTAGTAAGAAATGAGAATAAAGGTATCCCCAATTGAAGATAAGATGAGTGAGAATTGTCTAGGGTGGTTCTTGTTCCGTTCGTGTTATTTTTTATAAATATTCATGTAGCCAACTGCAATTAATTGGCATTACAGTTTGTTATTCTGGTTCTTGTTCCGTTCTTGTTATTTTTTACATGTTTAACCTCCAAATGAAGCAAGCTCAGAAATTGAAGTAATCAAATCTCTTATGTTCCAGAAAAACCATGAAAAAAAATTCAAAACCTATATTGAAAATAATAGATATGCTAGGCCTAGAGACATTAACTGCAATAAAACTAGCATGGACCAATACCATAAATGTTACAATCACTCGAAGAACTGCAAGTCTGCAACTGAGTTAAGAAATGGCAGGCAAACATATGCTATCAATTTTCAAATGAAGGAGAAGATGGAGGTAAGTATGCTGCTACCTGTTGCAGAAGTCAGTTACATATCGTGACCCATTGTAGAGTACAAACCACATCAATACAATTACCAAAGTATCTGACAGAATTTAGGAATTCACAAGTGTAATACCATAGCAGCAAAAGAACAATACTTTCCCTTCATAATGAAATATTTGCATAACAAACCAAGAAATTCCTAAAGTTCAGTTGGAACATTAGAATGGTTCATCTTTACTTCAAAACATGCTAAAATGACTATTATTAAGATTATTCTTTGGAGCATAACAAATACATCCAGATTCAAGAATGTCAATTTCACAAGCTAATGCAACTGGATTTTTAATTAGTGATTCTTAATTAAAAGCTTATTCCAAATAAAGTCGTATGATATACAAGTTACCAAGTGATCAAAGGTATAATTTACTTTAATGCACCATCAAAATGCTCATTCATCCTTTTCATCATGGAATTTGCCAAACTTCTAAGATCAACAATAAACATGAATTTTTTTTAATGAAATATCTATATGCAGATCTGCTACTAAAGCAATAAATTATAGAAGAAAAGGCTCTTGTTAGGGTTGGAAAAGATAAACTGATCCTTAAAGAAAAGAGGGCCATATAGGATACTGAAAAGATAACGCTCCCACCAATCCAGCATATAAAGCCCAAACGTAACATTGTAGAGATAGATCTTTCGCTGAATCCAATTCATAGCTTTCAAAACTGCAAAAGCAATAGCAGAAATCAAGCAGGGGAAGATATGAAAAAAGAAGTGAAAAAGTTAATCCATCTTTTTGATAAAAATATATACTCCTATTATAAAAGTTTTAGCAAATACTTGATCTCATGCATCTGTAATGCTAAAACTAAAGCCTACTAGCAATTAACATTTCTAAGAACATTTCAACCCTTAATCAACTATTTTTTATAAGACCCAAACGGGTTAGGAGAAAGATAAGTGACTAGAAGGAAATAAAACTGGAAGTGGGTTCTTACAGTGTAGTTGGGAGGGATAAGAAGTGTTTAACTTTTTTGGGATGTCTCCTAATTCAGTAGAAGCACGTTAAATTTGACAGATACCTAAATTAGCTTAATATTATCATGCTAACTTGTTAAATTGTATCACAGGAACACATAATACAATTTTCCAAAAAAAGTGGGGAAAAAAAAAATCTGGACACGGCATGAGAAAATTCAACTTTGCTGGTAATCGTTAAATTTTTCAACTTATCTCTCTAACCAACAAAAAAAAAAACCAAAAAAGGAACGGAAAAGAAACAGCATGACAAAATTCAACAAGTCAGGCAGAAACACAAACATCAAACATTCATAGACATTATCGATGGAATACACCCATCATCCCAAATTGTCTGTCATTTTCGTCCAACTGAAAATCACAAATTAATTCTCAATATACCTAAAAGAAAATTGTAAGGGATAATCAAACGGGGAGGAGGTACCTGAGGAGTATAATAAGGCAATAAGCTCTGGCTGCAATTTGGAGCCCTACGTCGTGGCCTCCCTTGTTGAGGCTACAGCTTATGTAGCTCTACACTGATACAGTGAGATGAGAGAGGAAAGAGAGTTGCACCGATGACTGCATCTGAAAGCTGGAGAGGAAGGGGCAAAGAAGACGTGTAAGAAAACTTGTTAAACTTATTAATTAAATATTACTGCATATGAAGGTTGATTCAATTTTTCGTGTTTCTTTGCTTTTTCTTTTATTCTATTTTTGTAAGAAAAAAAAATTATTTTAAGAATTGATATAGTACTCTTTATTAATTTTTAAGCAATAATTAAATTTTCATAAATTCTAATTGATCGATTTTGTTATCATTAACTTTTGAATTCATGAATATTATATCATAATCTTAAAGCAAGTATTACAAAAGATTTTATTTTTATCGATTCTGTTATCATTAACATTGAGTTCTTGAATATTATATCATTATTCTAAAGTAAATACTATTGAAGATACAAAATAAACATGTGTTGGATGAAGGGGTGAGATATTTACTATATAGCAATTTTTACTTTGGTGTAATCATTTTATGAAAAAAACGATATGTGTATCACATTTTTATTAATTTTGTTGTAAAAATATTTTGTTTGAAACTATTAAATTATTATGTTTTCCTTCAATCTAACACTATTAATATTGTTGAATATAAAATACTGTTGTAGCTTAAAATATATTTTTCTGTCACTATATGCTTAGGTGGCAAAATATATATATTTTTACTAATGTCATGCATGCTTTCTCACTTTTATTTTAACTCTCCCTGAAAAATATGAAATTAAAATTTGTGATTATATCAACATTTTCAAAAATATGAGCAATTTGATAATATTTTTAGATTTTTTGAATGATAAAAGAACGAGAGTAAAAGTAAAAATTAATTTTAGAACAAAATTGACAAAAAAAAGAGAAGGAAAACTCATTTTTAGGATAAAACTAACCAAAAAGTGAATTAGGGTATATATATATATATATTTTTTTTTTTTTTTTGTCAACTCATCATATATATGGCACTCAATTAAATATTTTAAGTCACATCAATATTTTTCACAAAAAATATTAACGTTTTCTGTCAAAAATATTAACGATGTTAGACTTGAAGAATACATTACAAACGATTTAAAAATTTTGAAATAAAATTGACAGCAAAAATATGTTTGAAAAAATTTAATAAAAAGATAATATTTTAAAAACTATAAATGCCATTTTATCTAATTTTGTTTACATGGATATGTAAATAACACATGAATATAAGTACAATCAAAATAATAGTTTTACGTATATACTTTTGTCATATAACTTTCTTATTGTATTAAAATTAATGATAAATTACTACTGAGAGTTTAGCTCAAGTAGTGAGCACTTGTTTTGCACTATGAGTTCAAGCACTTTCAATATATATATATATAAAATAATAATGATAAATTCAATTAGTAAGTGTGATAATTTACTATACAAATTTATCATTCAATTTATTACTAGTTCCTATAGATTTACTAGTCACATGACCCATATGCTAAATAATTTTTTTTTTGAAGTACAAAGGGGTTATTTTAAAATTTTGAGTCCAATTTAAAAGATAAGAGGTAAGTTGGTGTGTAAATGTGAGAGAAGTGGATAGTTATTAAGAAGCATTTTTTTAAAAATAATTTTTTAATTAATTTAAATTTTAAATAAATATTTAATTTATGTGGATGAATAGGATAATTGATAGTTAATAAGAAATAAAATTTAAATTTTATATTTTTTAATTAATTTAAATATCTATCTATACTATTCTAAAAATTAGAAGACCCTTATGGTCTCTTATTTTAGAATACTAGCTGCATGCATGTATTTGTGTTATATATATATATATATTTACCTTAACTTAATTTTTTTAATTAATTCAATTTGATAAAAAAAAAAAAGTATTTGTATGTTAAAAGGGTGGGAGGTTAGAAAAGCAAAGAGGTTATGTTTAATAGTTATCAAGTGATATGTGATGAATTTTATTAATTGAGACTTCATTTGTTAAATAATTTAAATATGTATATATTATATAATAGAAGCATAAGGGTTTTCTCACTTTTTATAATAATATAGATATAGATAGATATAGATAATATAGAATCATAATTAATTAAAAAAATTTAAAACTTAATTTTTTTCTCTTAATAACTACCCATTTATTCTATTAATTCATATAAATTAAATATTTTTGATTAATTAAAATTTTTTTCTAAAAAAACTTCATAATAACTATCCACTTTACTCATATCTACCCACTAACTCATATTTTATTTTTAAATAGATTCAAAAACTTACAATTACTATTTTATAATTAAAAAAATATATATATATTTAGCATATGCGTAAGTGGCTAGTATTAATATATATTTATGGTAAAGCCAAAGATTTTAAGATTTATAGTTTTTAGAATAATACAGAAGATTTATGGGTGAAATAGTTATATAAGAAAAATAAGTGCATTGTTAATACTTAAAAGAAATTGGGGAGAATGACAACAGAAAAACGTTGTGTTAGGAGTGTTGAGAAAAGGGGGGGAGGAAATTGTTAAAAGTTAAAACAAAAGAATGCCAAAAAAAAAAAAAAAAAAAACAATAAAGAGCCAAAGAAAGAAAGAATGAAAGCGAGCGGAAAGACTTCTCAGACTACGTCGTACCTCAAGTCTCATTTTCTGTAAATTTCAAACCCCCTACCTCACCCTTTCTAATTCCTCTGTAATTTTGACCTTGTTGGGTTAGATCTTACATGATATATATATTGCTGCTTTTAGATGTTAAAGAAGATAAAGATAGCGACCCAAAACGCTTTGAATTGTGTGTATCTGGTGGAAAGTATTGATCTTTTATTGGTTCTGAATTTGGTGGTTTTGGTTGTGTAATCTCCTGTGTTAGATTTCTGTAATTGGAGCAATTGGGTTGACGAAGAAGCTAAAGTGGTAATTTTTAGAGAGAAAAAGAAATATTCTTCAGCAAGAGAGATTGCGAAAAACGTTGTTGTACTGAAACTAAGAGAGGGGGAGGGCGGGGATGGCTTCCAAGATGGAAGGAACTTCTAGCCCCAGCAATTAGACGAGACCCATATGAGGTATTGTCCGTGTCAAGGGACTCAAGCGATCAGGAAATTAAAACGGCGTACAAAAAGCTCGCTCTCAAGTAAGTTTCCGTCATGCATACTCTCCAAAATTTTCCTTTTGGTTTTTCCATAAAATTATTTAACTAACTGTAATGTAGCTGTTCATACTATACTTTAGTTTGTATTCTGAATCCCCTTGGTTAAAACTAATAGCTATCATAATTTCCCATTTAACAAAGACTAGGTAGATATTTTTTAGACATTGATTGAGAAATGTGCTGTGACTTAGAAGCTTAATTATAAGATAGTCAACACTAAGTAATATTTTTTGAAATTTATGGTGGATGCTGTTTAGTGTAACAAAGCCTAAATTCTCTTTGGGGGGTGAGTCGTGAACTTCTTTGATGGGAAGGTAGTAACTTAGTTTCAGGAAGGTTGAATGTGTATTTCAAATATAACATGCTTCTTGTGGTGGCTTAATTTATGCCTTTTTTCCTGTGAGGTGGGTGTGGGGAACAGGGGAAGGGAGTAGATGATTGTTTTTGGAGCTTCATATATTTGTTTGTTAAAGCAATTGGAGTGATACTAGACTTTCCTAGGAAATGGCCGTTTTCTGGAATTCATATTCTACTATATAGAATATATTCAAAACCCAATCTTCTTAACATGAGCCCATTAAAGAATTGGAAGCCAATATGTTGAAAGAAAGGAACTGGAGGACCTTTGAAGTGGTTACACTTCCTTGTTTGAAAATTGAATTTAACCTTTCTATTTTTGCACTCTTTGGAAAGATGAATGTGTCGAGCACCCTGCATTTTCTTTCATGCTGCAGTTTGTACATGTTTTGGAATTTAGCTATAACTGATTGATTGCTAATTCTATTTTTCTTCCAGAATATGGTGTTTTGGGTTTTTTCTACTTAATAAAATACAGTAGAGAAAAAGATGAATGGCATCCTAATGATTTAATTTTGGAAATTTGTGAGAATAGAGAGAGGGGAAGGGTTCTGTTTTTTTTTTTTTAGGGTACTCCCAGAACAGATCCACCGGAGACTGGGTGGGGTCTGTAGCTCGGAGGATTAGAGGCCAGAGCACGTGGCTACGAACCATAGTGCTGGGGGTTCAAATCCATTCTCGCCTAGAATCTGCCAAAAAGGGAAGGACCTTTCCCTTTGGGGGCAGGAGAATAATGATCGGGAATCGGGATAGCGACCCAAGGCTATGGAACTTGGGCGTTGGTATTTTGTCAAAATGGAATGACCTTACCTTAATTTTTTTTCTCTTTATTTATTATTTTTATGTAAAGTAAATATTTATTGTAAATTGTATAAAAATGAAATCAGTATTTCCCTAATCCACATTTTTTTGTTTTATGCCTCATAATTCTTCCTCAGCCAGGCTTGGGCAGAATAGCAGATCCTAGCAATTATGCTATCAGTTTTGATAATGGGTCCACTTATTTTTTTAATTTTATGTTAAAAGATGATGGATTCATAAATTTAAATACTCTATAAAATAGATTGGATTTGTTAAGCTCCATCAGTCATATTACAAAAATTTAGGGGAAACAAGTACAAATTCTTGTCAGCATCTTCTTGCACTTTTATTGTTCTTTTTAAAACCAAGAATCTTGGGCAGTTACTTATTGCTTTCCTTTTCAATAGAGGAGTTTGTGCAATCACTTTTTTGGTTAACAATGATGGTGAAGATACAAATCTTTGAGATAGTTTTATAATGTTTATATTGTGTATGATATTTACCCCAAATATTTGGCAGATACCACCCTGATAAAAATGTCGATAATCCTGAAGCATCAGAACTGTTCAAAGAGGTTGCATATTCTTACAGCATCTTATCTGACCCAGGGAAGAGAAGGCAATATGACAGTGCAGGGTTTGAGGTCCTTTTCTTTCTTATTATGCTATGCCTCTTTCTAAAACATTCACTACATAGGCATGTAAATGTCTGATAGGTCTAAACTTAAATCTTCTTCAAGATCTAAGTGTGGGAGAATAAAACAAGCTCAATAGCTTAAACCCGTTATTTGAACATCTATATGTTTTCTTATCCAGTGTTGCAGTCAGTCATTACTGCCCTGATTTAATTTGTTAATTCATGTAATTGAACACAATAAATATTGGGAGTGGATCTTTAGAACTCTAACATAATGAGGGTTAATTTAGATACCACTTATAGTGGTTAAGCTTCCATTGGATTTGAATCTATCATGCCCCAACCCAATTGTTATAGAGGTTATTAAAGTGACTTCTTTCCTTGACACATAATAGTTTATATGAAGGCTTCCCCGAAGTGGTGTAAGTTATGTACATAAAAGTTTCTCAATAAGAGTGTTTGACATTGACAAGATAAAAAGGAGAAAAGTAAATATGACAAAAGGAAAAAGAGAAGTGATTTCCTGAAGACAAACTGTAGGAAGATAACCTAGTACAGCATTCATAAATCCACCTAAAGTCAGCAATACATTTCCCAACTGCTTGTGAACTATGATCATTAAGGGTAGAAGTTGGCATATCTACATAAATGAATAATGACAGTCACAGATTGACCCTAAAGATGTATTGGTGGATACAGAAAAAGAGCCCAAAGTCTTAAGTAAGTTACTATATTTCTTATGACATGCTAATGCAAGTGTATCCGAAAAGGACATATTGTTGGGAGTTCTGATCTTGTAATTTTATCTCTTTTCGATTCATAACTGTTTCCCTGTAGCAATGCATAAATCTCTCCAATTTTTTAAAAGTATACACTAATCTTGTTCAGGCACTTGATGCTGATGGCATGGAGATGGAAATTGACTTATCTAATCTTGGAACTGTCAATACAGTGTTTGCAGCTTTATTCAGGTGGAAATTCAATTGATTTACTAGGAGCCTTTGAAATTGTTTATCTTTGTCTAGGCTCTTATTTATTCTGTTTATAGCAAGCTGGGCGTCCCAATCAAGACTACCATTTCAGCTAATGTTCTTGAAGAAGCTCTTAGTGGCACAGTTACAGTCAGACCACTTCCAATTGGAGCGTCAGTTAGTGGAAAGGTTTGTATTTTCTTTTTGTCGTGCTGAATCCATAATCTTCTGGAGACGGAAATATAATGCTTATACAGCATTTCATTGCAGGTAGAGAAGCAATCTGCTCATTTCTTTGGCGTGACTATAAATGAACACCAAGCTGAGGCAGGGATTGTAGTAAGAGTTACTTCAACAACGCAAAGCAAATTCAAGGTACCACTGACAGATTCTAGTTGCAATAGAACAAAATGGAATCTCTGTGTGTCTCTTGATTGTGTATTTCTACTTTCTTGGTGATATTGTAATAATATTCAACTTGATCTTTCAGTTGCTCTATTTTGAACAAGATGCAAATGGTGGTTACAGTTTGGCATTGCAGGTACTGTATTTTCTCCTCTGATGCTTCTTCATTTCATTATTTTCCTTTCTTTATTTATTTTTTCAGTTATTTCTACTCCTGACCAATCTGTGACTTTCATTTGTAAGATTCTAATGTCATGGATACCCTGAAATTTTACTTTGATTTCTCTTGTAGTTTGGATTTATCTTTTGTATATATTTGCTAAACATGCTAGTTCAGGATATTGTCTGAGCAATGATCATAGAAGCATCTTTTATAAGGCTTGATGTTAGATGGTGCCAAACAGTGACTATTTGCTATGAGTTTGAGTATTTATGATACTCAATTAAATTAAAGTGGTACAACATACATATAAATATATATATATAGGTTTGCCTTATGCTGTTTAAGAAGTAAAAACGAAAAATAGAAAAGAAAAGAAACGATTCATAAATATCATGTGACAAGAATCTGCATATAAAATTGACCCAGGAAAATGTAAGCTCTCCATTATATTGTTGAATATGAAGTATAGTAGATTCAAAATATGCAGACTTATATACCATGTTATATCATGTAGAACTCTGACAGAAACTTCCTCCTCCCTCCTCCTAACCCTTTCTTTTTTATTTATTTAATTTTTTTTTTTGGGCTGTGGTTGTTGTTAGGTGATTCTTTGACTTCACTTTTTGTAGTAATAACAAATATCTAACTTCTTCCGTGTTAAATCTGATGCATTGTTCTTTCATGCATGCATGTCAAATTATGTTTGGATTCAATGCAGCTGTAAGAGCTGCATACTTACGAGAATCTGTCTTTTCTTTTTTGTTGTGTTATGTGTGTGCTTGCTGGTTTTACGCATATCAAAGCTTCCCTAATTAAGAATTTATGCCTTAAATGTACATGAACTTTGTGTCCCTTTTCAAAATGCTTATTTGGTAACTTTCAAAAGATCTTTCCCTAGATGAAACTATCAGCAGATAATTTTTAGATCACCAATATTTGTCTAATTATTGAGCTCTTTTTGCTTCTAATATACACAGTATTAGCTAGATCTTTTAGGATTGCCATGTCCATATCCTTTGTCCATGGCAGAAGCAGGAATGTTACACAAACGTTTATGTATGAAATGAAATGGACATGTTAGTAGAGAATTTATTGAATCTATTCTAATATTGTAAAACTTCTAAAAAATAATGGGAAATGCTTTAATTTATTAACTGGCTCTCATAATGATCTGAGGTGCCACGGTTTTTTTTTTTAAGAAGTCTTCAAATTTGAAGAAAGCATCTTGGTTTTAGGCCTACATTGGCCTTACTCTCAAACAAGGATTGACAATACTTCAAACTTGTTGAGTATTAGGAACTATTTGTTATTGAAAAGTGAATATATCAAACTTGGTGTTCGTTATGATCTCTTCCATAGTACGTGGACTAATAACATTTGATTTTTTTTATTTTTTATTTTTGTGCGCATATTTTAGGAATAACACTGATAGCCACTGTGCACTAGAACTGGACTTTATAAAATATAATAACAGAAATTTGAGTACTATGGTCATTATCTAATATCTATTCTCGCGCTTCAGAAATTTCCTGTTGAACCCATAGTCAGTTTTCTCTGGACTCCAGATGATAGCTTGAATAGAGATTAAAAATATCCAATCTTTTGCTATTTGGATATATGAACCCTTTGTATGGATGAAAGGCTTGTTCTTGACATAGCATAAGGATTAATTAAGTTCGGTATTCAGAGTTGACAAAAAAGAGATAAAAATCAGATTTGATTCATGGCTTTAAGAAGGTTTTAGAGGCTATTAGATAGGATTTTGTCCTTTTCCTTCTTTCATCTCGAGCTTGTAATTAAGGATCTTTAGAATGAAATGAAATAAAAGTGGATTCTGATCATTAACAAATTAGGGAGTTCAGGCCAAGGTAAAAAAAATCTATATAATTATATGTATAAAAGAAAAAAAGAGCATTTTCAGTATCACACCAGAGTAGAATTGTATTACAGTCAAACTCAAAAGTGAAGAGACTTGTAGCTTATGAGTACTTTACTTGTTCTCCAGATTTGAGAGAATTACATCAACAAATGTGGAATTTTCCTGCATATATTCTTAGAATGGACTTGAATTCCTAATATTAGATATAATATTGTGAAATTCCCTACAATCAAAGGCCAATAACATAAAATCCAGAATAGTATCCATCGGTTCATCCAAGACCCCATCTCCAGCAAAACAAAAAGATGAAAAAATTACCTTATCTAATAGTTGAGCACCACATAAAGCAAACAGTCATCTTATACTTCAACAACCAGTTAAGGAATTTAGAGCATGAGGGAATGGGCTTTCATTCCTGGGACCGCCTCATCTATGTACTTGGCAGCCTCTCACGATTGCTTGAAGATGCGCGCGTGATATCATAAAGGGCCACGTGAAATTCTGTAACAGCTTTTGCTCTAGCTGACAAAGAGCTAGTGATTTTCTTTGCGGAAACCGAACCAATGAAAAGCTAGAGTAGAGCCTTGGAGCTAGCGCAAGAAATGCCTAAAAGAACCATGTCTTTCTTGATTGGTAAACCCAACCAACGATTTCCGTCTTCACTGGCACGTACTCGGCTCCTCGTCTCACTTCTGTTGTAAAGACTTTCTCCTTAGGCGCATGTCTTAGTAACATAAAACGAGGGTTTTGCTCATTATGGACTTGACCAAACATCTCACGACACGAGCTAGAGCCAAGCATGAGTAGGCTTAGACTTAAGAAACTATTGCCGAGGCCTGCCCATTCTCAGGACTATTTAAAAATTTGTGCAAAGTAATTAAGCCTAAATAGGATCATTGTTCCTATACAACTATGAAACAAAGTTACTTCAAAATGTGTCGTATCAGTACCGGATATGCACCGGGTACTTGTATGTACTCCTTTTGGACACCCTGTATGTACCAAATATATTTTCTTAATTTCAGGTACAACTTACCTTGAATCATTAGCTATAGTTAAAGAAAACTTATATATATATAAACAAACAAAGTAAGAAATTGCATTCAAGAAAAACTAGTTTGGTGAAATGATTTTAAATAGAATTTCTAATTACATAACTATACTCCTATTAATTTCCTCTATTTATGTACTCTGTGATATTTCTTTATATTTAGTGAGTTTTATTCTATTAGTGAACCTTTAAATGTCTTGTTCTCATATATTTTATATATATTATTTATATATTTTTTAATTATTTAATTTAATGTACCTTGCCGTACCTGTACTATGGTTTTTTAGAAAATGACGAACCCATGTACCTGTATTGTCCCATATCACGCTGAAGTACTGATATCATTGCTTCCTTGGTGGACATATAGTAAACCATAATTCAATATTTCTTGGCTCTCTTTTTTCTGGTAAGCATATTGGGTCTCTGACCTTATGTTCTTTGTAGTTCTGCTGCCCACATCATGCAAGTGTACTGTTACTAGCTTATAATAAGAAATGCATGCAGCATGGCTTGTGCAATCACTCAAACACTCATAGATTGCTTCAGACACTCCTTAGTGCTTTGAATGTCCTATGTCAAGTGATATCCTCTCCATCTTCTAGGCTTCTGCTCTTATTCATGTATGGAACTTCAAATTCTTTGTGGATGAAAGAAATAACTGGTTCTCGTTAAGCCTTTTCACTAATTGATTTTGTGGTTTCATAAGTTGTGATAACATTATTATTATATATGGATTATGCTTTGTCAGTTATAAATACCCCCCAGTAACATTGAATGTTACCCATGCATGTAGTTAACATTACATGCAACTGTCTTGTTCAGGAAGACAGTGAGAAGACAGGCAAAGTAACGTCTACAGGAATGTATTTCTTGCATTTTCAAGTATACAGAATGGATCCAACTATGAACGCGGTATGCAAGTTACTTAAGTTCTTTTTCCTTTTTTTTTTTTGTTTTTTTTTGGTGGGGGGGGGGGGGGGGGGGGGGGGAGAGAGAGAGAGAGAGAGAGAGAGAGAAGGAGGAGATGTGGTAACTTCTTCTCATGACTAAAGCAGTTTTCTGTCAAATGGTGTAGTTAGCAATGGCTAAGGACCCTGATGCTGCCTTCTTTAAAAGGTTGGAAGGTCTTCAACCTTGTGAAGTCAAAGAACTAAAAGCTGGCACCCATATATTTGCAGTTTATGGTGTGAATTGTTAATTTGTTCTTTCTTCTCTTTGCTTTCTGGGGCTGCTTCTCTCATCTTACTTTCTTGTAGTACTTATTCACCGACTTATGTTGAGATTTTCTCAGGAGATAACTTCTTTAAGACTGCAAGCTATACAATTGAGGCACTCTGTGCAAAATCATATGACGACACAACTCACAAACTTAAGGAGATTGAATCTCAAATTTTAAGAAAGAGGAATGAGCTACGCCAATTTGAAGCAGAATATAGAAAGGTTTTGGATTTTCACTCAGTGATAACTTGCATTACCTATCGGGCTTATTATGAAACTGTTTACCTTGATGCTTTGCAGGCACTGGCACGTTATCAAGAAGTGACCGAAAGATACACCCAAGAAAAACAATCTGTATGTTTTGCTGTCTCATTAGTCTCATAGCCTGTGTTACAGTTATTCTGACAATTGCAAGTGTTGCAAGCTCCTAGGCATTAACATTTTCACTAGATTTGCCCGTTGAAAATTATCCTTAGTTTAATTGACTACTTGAGCATGTGGTGACTGTATTAAGTGTGTTCTGTACTTCTGTTATGACCGTTAATGTCAGTTTCCCCTTGATTCATGCCTTTTAAGTTTAATATTAATGCTCAAAACAAGGAAATTGTCTTCCTGGCCACCCTTGTTTTTCTTCTTCTTTCTTTTCAGTTTCCCGTTGTTTTTTATTTTTATTGGAATGTTGTTACTGTTAATTTATGTCATGTGATTGCAGGCACTAGTTAGACTCTGTCCATTATGATTTGGCAAAGCTTGTTTTGGCTTCTGTGTTCTATCTTCTACCTTACCTTGTTTAAATCTGATTTGGCAATTCAGGTTGATGAGCTTCTGAAACAGAGAGACAGTATCCACGCTTCATTTACCGTTGCAAGATCATTCAATATTAGTGGGAGTGGTAGTGGTTTAAATAATGGAAGTGCTAGCAAACTTGCTGGTGAAAATTCCAAGGCTGAGAGCCCTGTGGAAGATGGAGATGGAAAGGACAAATCAGGCAAAAAGAAATGGTTCAATCTTAATCTCAAGGGCTCTGATAAGAAGTTGGGTTAAAGTTATCTATTTTGGGCTTATATCTATTAATCATATCTTGAATATGAATCTTGGCATGAAACACCTACACATCAATTGCTTGCTGCGTTCAATGCCTCTCCCTGCATTTGGTATTTTAGAATATTTTCCATCCCCTTTTGGTTCCATGCACGATATTGATTGTGTTGTATTAATCTGTTCTTTTATATTGTGAAATATGGAATGTAAGTCATTTTGCATTTTCAAAAATCATTTTTGTCTGATATACATACAATTTTACTGAAATTGTTGTTATATGAGTCTGGTGAAAAGGAGAATTATCATCGTTATCTGCTGCCCTGATGACTCTTGAAGCTTTTATAGTTTTTTGGTAAAAATGATATGATATCTGTTTTCTTTGGAAATGGATATTCTTCTGTATTGGAAAGGGTCATGTTCGAAAAGAGTGCATTTTCTCTCGAAAGTGTTAGTCAACTTAAGATAACCTTGGCATATTAAGGCTAATAACATATCTGGTAAAAAAAAGAGACAAGTTACATTAAAATTGGATAAATTTATGAGAATTTTATTCTGACAGTTTTCTTTATTAAGATTTAAATTCATGAAGTTAATGAAAATAATATATATTCTTAATTATTAGATTAACTTCTTAAGACCATCAAAAAGAGTGTTCATGATGCCAATGAATTGATTGTTAGAACTATCTGCTTTTGGATTTGATAGAGTTGAGATGAAACACCTTGATAGAAGAAATTGTGATACTATACAAAAAATAACAATTTCGCTGGTTATAGAAAACGAAAACAATTGATTAACTTTTTTATGCCAGATCTAAATGTCTTTTAATCT